>CM028130.1:880202500-880702500 GCA_016271365.2 Neoceratodus forsteri
TTGTTACTGAATTGTTAAAAACCAAAAAGTATGCTTTTCGGCTCAAGACCTCAACTCGCTAAATGTACTGCACTTGAAATAATTGATCCTTCTGGCAGTAGGCTGGAACGAGTCACCCAATGTAAATATTTGGGCATTTTATTAGACCCTAATTTAATTTTCTGCCATCATATTAAATTAATTAGAAGACAAGTAGACCAGAAATTGGATCTTCTGTTTAAATTACAAAACTCTTTGACTTTAAAGGCTAGAATGGCAGTGGCTAACAGTATATTTGTATCTGCCTTGAATTATAATTCAGTTCTTTTTTCAGATTTATCAAAACTTGATGTATCATTATTGACCTCTGCTCTTCATGCAGTATGCAGATTTGCATTTAAACTCCCTTATCTCACACACCACTGTATGCTTTACCACCAAACTGGTTGACTTCCACTGCGACTGAGAGGTCTGTATAACCTAAACTGTCTCGCAGACAATGTCTTAAGACAGAGGAATAACTCCCCTCTTTATTCACTATATGACTTTAAAGGGGAAGTAAACATTGCAGGGGTCTCTCAAATTGTGAAAGCCTATAAAACGATATTTCACAAGAGGTATGGATCTTCCTAGTAGGTGTCAAGAGTCCTGAGATATGAATATCTAAATACTCTATAAATCAAAACATGGCAGCAGCCATTTCATTGGATCCTGAAACAGAAAGTGATGTCACTGAGGGGCATGTTATAATAAACATAGAGCTGGCCCCTCAGTGACATCACCTCCTGTTTTAGGATTACATGAAATCGCTGCAGCTTTGTTTTCATTTACAGATCATTTGATATTCATATCTCAGGACTCCTGACACCTACAGCTAAGCCTAGCAACTCGTTTGAATGGTCTTGTCTTGCGCTTTGACAATCTGAGTAACCCTGCAATGTTTACTTCCCCTTTAAAAAAGAAGAAAGGCAATTACGTTCACATGGAATTAATAGATTAACCATCCTAAATACAAAAAGAAAGATGGGAGAGCGTGTGTTTGCAAGTATAGCTGCAAAAAGTTGGAATAACCTTCCAGGGTCACTACAGGGTGGTACAGGACACGAAGTCTTTAAAATAAACCTGAGCAAACATATTTTTAACCAGTTACAATGTAACTGTTTTAGATAAAGTCAAATTATTGTACTGTATATGACTAGAACTTTGGAATGTTATTTATATTGTTTTGTGTTTATCGTACTGTTTTGTCAACCTGTGTCATCATGGCTGTTTCTATACAGTCCCAGGTCGTGCATGAAAAAGGGCCTTGGCCCATTGCACCTACCTGGTAAATAAAAGTTTTAAATAAAATTAATACCTGAATTGGAACAAAACAAACCATGAAGTAGGCTGCATAAGCAATGTGGTCCAGAACCCAGCTCAAAGTGACTCAGTAGTAATATCAATTTGTAGGAGGAATACCAAACTGTAGAAAAGAAATGGACATTTGGACAGTCTTGTTACTCAGAGGGCTCCCTCTGAGGATGAGCTGGGGGGAGGGAAGGGGGATTTTCAAAGTCTATCTCTAGGTGTAATTTTCTGTTGTGTGCGGATTGGGACATACAATAAGAGCAAATTGCCCTGTGCAGGGATCATCCAGAGCAGGACCTCAGGGTAACAACAGACGTCATATAGTCGACCCAGTGCACATACTTTCCCCAACTCTTTTGCCCATGGCTTACTCCACTCATAGTGAGCGTCTTTTCTCCCTTAGGTCCCTACCTCTACCATATAGCATGAGCAGTGCCGTGCTGGCCTTGGCATCACAGCATCCCTGTGGCTAGAAACAAGCTCTCTGGCTCAGCCACAAGGGGTCACTGTGGCACCAGAACTTGCTGCCAGCCCACCCCGACTGAGGAGCACCGTCAAGCAGTAGCTACCTTAGCCGGGCCAGTCCCCTGATGTGGCGACCCAAGTCTGCTTCTGAATGTGGGTCACCAGCAAGACAGCACCACGTGCTGCCACTGAGCCCCTGGAGTAGCCTTGTGTCTAGTACCCATAAAGGGGGAAATCCACCAATAAAGCCACATACAGATTGTGTTGCTGGTATTGGGGGGGGTGATTTGCACTTTCAGTGCAAAAGAAACTGTATTACTTACATATTTGGCTGCTACAAATTGTCACTATCTGGTTCATGTGGCCATCCCCACTGACCAACGTGATATAATCGGCGCCACTGTGGTGGCTTCTAGAGTTCCCACACTGCAGTCAGTTGTGGGTGCCAGTTGCAGGTGGTGCAGGTATTCAGAATGTGTTCTGAAGGTTTCTATTGCTCTGACTGGTCCTGCAGTACTCCCAAGGCTAAGTACATGTTGCTCAAACCCTGGGAAAGACAACTGAAATTTAGAACAGTGTCCTCTAGTTAATTGCAATGACTGAATAGAGTGTTTTGGGGATTTTTTACTGAAGTGTATACCTCCTCTTTAAGACTACTTGCACGGGGCTGGCACAGTGGCAAGGCTGTTGCCGAGGATGTTGGCAACCCAGGTTCAGAAATGAGCCAAAATGCCAGAGGGCTGGCGGTGGGGGGGGAATGGATGAGTGCCCCTCGGGATGCTTCATGCTTGTCTCTTCAGGATGGGTGGCAGTTGGTTTTCTGCTGTACCAGCACCACCTGGCTGGGAGCCCACATAAGGAGCAGGTAACACGGGCTGGCAGTGGGAGGGGAGATGCTTGTCTGACCTATACAGATGCTCACTGCATGCATGTTGTAATACACTGAGCTGGCATCTCAGTAGGTGAAAAAAAATGCAAAACACCCTAGCCCTGGTAGTGTGACACAGTGGTGTGTTTGGGCCCTGCATCGGCTGTCTGCTCAACATGGTGAGATCCATGGCCCATTGACTTCAGACTTAAAGGTGGAGTAGGATGCCGACTGTTACGGGAGTAGCCATGGGCAGGTAAAGAGACCCCCTGGGGTTCACACCAGGTGATGGGACTGAGGTCGGGAACAGGTGAGAAAAACATAAATACAGTAAATTTAAAAAGAAAATATATGCACTACAGGGATGGTTCATACAGAAGGGAATTAAAAACAGTTAAATACAGTTTCAGTGTCCATTCTTTCCCTCATCTGCATTATGAAGCCTCCCATTTCATGTTGTGCTTTGTGGCTCAGCAGCTGTTTAGTATAGCTAAGCAACCCACACTAGGAAACGGTGACCTTTTCTTCACACTCAAAACCCTTTAAAGAATGATTATAAAGTAAACTGTGTAGAGTGCTGGAGCTCAAATGCTTCAATCTGATAGGCTTACTAGCCATCCTTTGCGGGCTGTTAACGTACAGTATCCCTAGTGTGAACAATGTCCTCGTGGTCCTCTCAGTTGAAATGTTTTGACTGAAATGACATTAAATAGTTTTATTTCAATTTGAAAAACTGGAAAAAAGGACTGTTTGCGATACTGCCATTAATTATCCCCATATGTTTGCTAAAAAGCAGGTGTCCACTTCAGTGTATGTCGTCTTAAAAGACACAGCTATTTGTACTAGAGAGTACATTTTATGAACTTTGGGTGACCCATCTGTGACTTTTAATGCAATGTGACTACATATCCAGTGCTCTTTTCCCTTCATTTTTTATTAGGGAACTCTGACAAAAAAAACAATTCTTTTTCCCTCGGAATTCATCTGTTCATGTTGTTTGTCTACATGTGAAACCTTTCTTCTGTGTTCATGACATCACTGTCTGTTGTCATGGAAATTATGATGTCTTGTGCCAACAGGCAATAGAAGCAACTGAAATCCAGTGGAGAACAGTCTTGTTTTTTAGGCAAATATCATTAGCAATAAAAAAAAGAGTAACTGAACTGGTGTTGCTGGTTTTGGGGGTGGTGTGACATCTCTCCTGTTCCCATGAGGCAGTGAAAAGAACTACTTGTGAGCACCACCTCTCAGTGGTACCAAAAAAAAATGCAAGAAACATTCCTAGTAGGAAAGGTAAAGTTACAGATGAATGGAGCTGCTTCAGCTTTGCATTTTCCAGCCCTGTGATTGGCTGTCTGCTTCAAAGTGAATAAAAAAAGTAAATGGAGAATGGGCGGAATTGGGAATGAGACTAATGATTCTAGGTGCTCAGTGATGTGGAATACGCACCCCTCACAGCCTGTGTCTCTGGCCTTGCTACTCCAAAATGTAAGTTTCTCAATAGATTCAGAGTTGTTTCAGCTCCTGGCCTCTTGTCAAATTCAGGACCTAATTTTATGCTGGGGACAGGTGCTGGAATCTGTGGTCAAGGGGAGGCGGTAGCACCCCACGTTTGTCCAATAACATTCAAAGTGCCCCTTTAATGCATGTAAGGTCAGCAGGGAAGCAATCATGGTCTCTTGTGTTATTACTACAGCCCCTCCCACACACACACACACTTTTCCCCATGTTCCAGCACTCCAGCGGGTGGGAGAAACACTGATCCAGTGAGTTAAAATGGACTTTAAAATTTAAAATATCCTTGTAATACACATGTCAAGAGCCCATGTTGTGGGATCATCAGTTATGCTGTGTATGCAAAATACAGTTCTTCCAAGTTTCCAGAAAGGTTGTTACTACCCATTATAGATTATAAAGAAACATTGATTGTGCAGCAGACCACATCACATTTTCAAATTAACACTTGCTTGCTGCCACCCTGGTGCCCCTGGTTGACTATCATGTCCCCACCCCCCCCCGCGCCGCCGTACACAGACCCACTGGTCATTTTGTTCTTTATTATTAAACGTATTTTCATGAGAAGATGATCTTTGTCCTTTAAGAGTTCATCGCCTCTTGATGCTTATTTCTTAACTGAAGTGATAGTTTCCTGATTGTGACATCACAGTCTCTTGCTGTAAGAATAATTGCAATGTTGCAAATTGAGGATGATAAATCAGGGAATAGGTAGCAGGCAGCAGCGGAGCTCTCTTTAGTTCCTTTCACATGAGCAGCATTTACAATGGCACGGTTCCCAGCCGCTCGCTCCACTCTGTCAGCGCTGTCGCGGTCTGCTTCTACACATACACCTTGTGCAACAATCTCGGGGCTCTTCTGGCATTTCTGCTGTCTTTCCTGCCGTCCGAGTCTGAGACCTGTAGTTGGGGGGGGGGGGTTCTTTTCCAGCATTGTTCTATCCCAGTTCAGTTAAATATATTCGTAGGTAGTGAAAATTAAGCTGAACTCAGAAAACCTGTTAATTTTTGGAAACGAGTGCCAAAAACTACATTAAAAGTTCTCCAAAAGTGGAGCCATGATACCGGGCATGCACTAATGCATATTCATATCCATAGGGATATGAATATATATTTGCGTATGCCCAGTACCACGGCTCCGCTTTTGGAGCACTTTTAATGTAGTTTTTGGCCCTCTTTCCCAAAAAGTAACAGGTTTCCCTCGCGTTCAGCTTACTTTTCACTGCCTAAGGACACATTTTTCGGAACTTGGATACAACAGTGGACGCATGAGCACAGAACTCGCATGAGCCTCGGGAACACATATGGGGACTAGGACCCCCACAACATCATGAGAGGCTCTGTGCAAAGCGAAGTGACCGCTGTCATGTTTGTAGACAGCAGCAGGAACCAGTACAAAAAAATAAAATGAAACGATGATCCACCCAAAACAAGGGTGTAGACAGGCATACTCACTGTACACATTTGTGTACAGTTTTGTTGAGTGCCTGTCACAAACCATAAGCCACTCTGTTAATATTATCATTCTAATCTGTAGTATTTGGGTTAGTGTAGGCCACTGAGGAGGGTCCGATACATGTATAACCTCTTTAGAGAGTAGAGGAATCATCTGACAACAATCTGACTTGTTTGGAAGGGGGTGCCATTTGGAAGGGATGTGTAAATTTTTTAATTGGGGGGTGTAACTGTTGGAGATTGTGTACAAAATGGAAATTTCTGGCTACACTCCTGACCCAAAACAGGGAACCTGAGACAACGAACGCTCCCTTTCAGTGTGGTGCAGGTTGCCTATATACGACAAGACAGGTAACGTTGCAGTTCCTCTGCACCACTAAATGCGGTACAGAGCATGCTGTGTGAAAGGGGTTTTAGTTATATATAGAGTCCTTTAGTCATAAAGAACACAACTGCTTGAAAGTCATACTTTGGGTGATGTTGTGTAATTTCATTCTGCTGAGGAGAACCTGTGACTGAACCCCCTATTTAAGGCCCTGTGCACACTAGGCTTCTTAAACCATTTCAAGCAAGTTAAAATGGTTTAAGAAGTGTAAACACGGTTTGAAGACACATTACAGTGTCATTTAAACGTTTTTTTAAAAACCATGCTAAAAACCTGCTAGGTACCTAGGGCCCGATTCCAAAAGGTGTTACGCCTGGCACAGGGTGAATTACACCAAACCCAATGGTGCAACTTGCAACTTACGTCAGGCATAATGCCAGTTGGTATTCCAGAAGGCACCTTGCACCATGCCGAATGCAAGTTGCATCAGGCATGGGTTATGGAACCCGCAGCGGCATGGCGCAAGGGTGAGTTACAGCAGCAACTGCTCCCTATTCCAAAAGGGTGGCTGCCGTAACCCACAGATGCCATTCCAATAGCTGCATTGGCGCAGCGGAGTTAGAACAGCAGGGAGATGGTCAAAGGGACATCTGTCCATGCCAGTCGACGAATGCCCACTCTGCTGCGACACGCACGTGGCCTGACTCCCCATCCCCCCGACCAGCCATGCCCTCCTCCCAAATGACGGGGACCCCTGGGGGCCATAACTCGTGGTGCCCCTCAAATGCTAGTGCCACCTGGCCACCCCCCAATGCCCTCGGTGCATGCAGCAGTGTTCCAGGTTTAGGGGGCTCCGGGGGGGCAGTTGTATGCATGCCACGACTTACAGCACCCAGGCTCGGTGCGCCATGCATTTGGTGCTAGCCTGTGGCTGCCACAAGTTGCAGGCATAACTGCCGGGGACCCTGCCTGTTCTGTAATATGGCAAAGGGTCCCTGGCGTAGTGCCACATAGAACCTCGCATATGCCTGCTGGTTGCGCCATGCCTCCTGGAATTGGCCTCCTAGTCTTTAGCCCGGTTTAAAAACGGTTTAAGTTAAACACGGTTGCACTTACCAGTGTGTACATGCTGCTGTGTTCATCCCGTTCTTTGCTGGTCCTCCACTATGCACAGCCCCCTAATACATAGCATGGCTGCAGGCATCGCTCTGTGAGGTTCCAGAGTGTGTACAGGATGTGGGTTTTAAAACTCTTCAAAAACCGAGTTGAAGCAGCAGTGTGGCCGCACTAACACGGTAAGAGTTGAACTGTTTTAAAAAATGGTTTAAAACCCACTTTATAAGAGTGTACAGAGCCTAAGTAATGGCACATTGGCTTCTCCTTAGGATATGAATTCCCCATCTAGATAATTGTCTTGTTCTTGTTGGGTTTTTTTGTGTGTGTGTGTGTTCACCACCATGCAGGGTGCTACTGAGCTGAACAGGTGTCCTGGTGATTCACTGTCAGGCCATCAGAATGCTGGCTGACATTAGCGGCTGCCTTCTTACCTATTAGAGGCAGACAGATTGAGGCTGCAGAGCAGCATGTCCCACTAAATGTTTTTTTTTTTTTTGTAATTTAGTTTTTGTTGACGGGAGCTAGGCAATTCTGCCTTATCTGGTGTGCGGGGGGCATACAGATGGAAAACTGAAATTGAACCAGATTAAGCTGTTGGTGGTATTTTTTTTTTTTGGTGGATGGGGGCAATCTAGACAGGTCACTGGGGAAATTTCCTTACCCTTTTTAGTGTCCCTTTTCTTGTATATTAGCTGCATATACCCTCTTACAGGAGCCATGGAAACACGGATACTCAGTTTGCTTTCCCAGATGCTATGGGGGAGGACATTAAATCCCATTAAAAGGAATGCTACAGTACTTACTGGCCAATGAAACAGGGCAGCCTCAACATGCTTTACCCTGTGGCATTGTATTGCAGCCTATTTATGTACAGGCATTTTTCAGATAAAGGAAATCTGTGGATAGATGGCACCTTGCAAGAGGTATGGCTCCAAGCTAAGCGGCTGGAAACTGTCCAGGGTATGCCAAACCTGCTTGTCAGAAAATACAACAATAGAAAATGACACCTGCACTATTGGTTAGCAGTAATAGAAACCAAGTTTATAAACATCTAATAACTGGGGAGCATTTTCTCCCATAGGGAAACCCGGTTATAATTCCCCGTTATAACCTGCGGGTTATAACGGTGAACATGCGCCGGGTTTCTCTCGCTCCACGTTTGCGCTGGCTGCAGTCTTCCCGTCGTCGAGTAAACCTGAGGACCGCAGCTGCACTTCCCCACTTCTGGCGCTCGGTTTCCACAGTCACTCAACAAGTTCAATGACAACTAAAACAACTGACTGTTTAAATCTTCTTTCACTGTGCTTTTTTTTCTTGACTTCGAGGAATCACAAAATAAAAATTAACTGTTAAAACCACTTCTTCAGCCCGACCACGGACTGGGGCAGGGACCATGCTTCAAGCCAACCAGGTTGAACAGCGATGTATTTTATTTATATAATTGCTGTGGCGGAAAAATGCTCTTCAGCAATTTATATAAAATAAAACATGGGGTAGTGTGTTTAACTCGAGATTTTACACACACCCTCGGTGTTGGTTGCTTAAATAAACCCCTCGAGCTTCGCTATTGGGGTTTATGTAGTATTCAGCACCTCGGGAGTGTGTGTGGGGGGGCTAAAATCTCGTTTAACACACCACCTCATGTATTATTCTATATATTATGATATTTTTTTCAAGGAGAAACAACCTTTTAGACTGCTCTGTAAATAGTTTTTAAGGTTGCATGTGAACTATTAGATAAATTAATTCCTAAAAGGTTTTGGGACACTACATGGCTAAGTTGTCATGGTAGATTAAATGTTCATGACAACCCATCCATCAGCATAAAATCAGTACTGGAACGATTTTGCTCTTGATGTACATGTCTGGACTCTGGCAGAATTTGAAACAAAACAGCATTTATTTGTAACAAGTCCTTATGCTGTGAAGTTTTGGAATTATGCTGTGCAAAAATGGGAAGTGTCTGACTTACTTATAGAAACATAGAAACATAGAAGTTGACGGCAGATAAGGACCGCAAGGCTCATCCAGTCTGCCCATTTCTTTTTCTACCTTATAAATGTGCCATCAGCCTTTGCTCTGTCAGTGGCCTATCTATTCATAATCATTTGTATTGCTCCCTTATGCCTATCTTATGCCTGTTTGAAGCCCTGCACTGTATTCATAGCCACCACTTCTTGTGGTAAGCCATTCCATGCATCCACCACCCTTTCTGTGAAAAAGAATTTCCTCACATTCCCCCTTAATCGGCCCCCCTCTAATCTCATGCTGTGTCCTCTTGTCCTGCTATTTTTCTTATGTTTAAACATGTTAGACTCTTTCACCTTGTTAATGCCCTTAAGGTGTTTGAATGCCTTGATCATATCACCTCTCTCCCTCCTTTGCTCAAGGGTATACATATTGAGCTCTCTTCATATGTCTTCTGATGCAGTCCCTGCACCATTTGGTTGCCCTTCTCTGGACTGCCTCAATTTGGTTAATGTCCTTGTGAAGGTGTGGCCTCCAATACTGCCGCAGTACTCCTGATGGGGCTAACCAGTGTCTTGTAAAGAGGGATTATTACCTCCCTCTTATGACTTGTGATACCCCTACTAATACACCCTAACACCCCCCTAGCCTTACCTACTGCTTTAGAGGTCTGCTTGGATGATTTCAGGTCATCAGTGATGATGATGCCCAAGTCTCTTCCTTCCTTTGTGACTGCTAGCAACTCCCCTCCCAGCCTATAGGTGGCTTCAGGGTTTCTCTTCCCTATGTGCATGATTTTGCACTTCTTTGCATTAAATCCCAGTTGCCACTCTTCTGACCATTTTGCTAGTTTATCCAGATCTCTTCTCATTCTGCCCACCCCATCTGGATCATCTACTCTGTTGCAGATATTGGTGTCATCTGCAAACAGACAAGCCTTACCCTCTAGTCCATCTGCAATGTCACTAATGAAGATGTTGAAGAGGACTGGCCCCAGAACTGATCCCTGAGGTACCCCACTTGTGACTTGCATCTCTTCTGACTGTATACCATTTACCACCACTCTCTGTTTCTGCCCGTCAACCAGTTTGCCACCCAGTTGACCAACTTCTGACCCACCGAGCCTACCAGCTTATTTATCAATCTTCTATGTGGAACAGTGTCAAAAGCTTTGCTGAAGTCAAGGTGGCGACATCGACTGCTCCCCTTGGTCCCTAACTCTGGTTACCAGTCAAAGAAATCTATGAGATTAGTTTGACAGGACCTTCCTTTGTAAACCCATGCTGTCTTGGATCCTGTGCCCTATGGATTCCAGGTGTTGCACTATCCTTTCCTTAAGAGTGCCTCCATAATCTTGCCCACTACTGAGGTAAGACTGACTGGTCTGTAGTTCCCGCCTCCTCCTGCTACCACTCTTGTGGGCGGGATCACATGAGCCCTTCTCCAGTCTTCTGGGACCTCTCCTGTGCTCAGAGACTCACTAAACAGTTCTGCTAATGGCTCTGCTAGTTCCACCTTTAGCTCCGTAGAGTACCCTGGGATGTATGCCATCAGGTCCCATTGCCTTATCCACCCTGAGCTTAGTAAGCTCTTGTAGGACCCTTTCTTTTGTGAAAGGAGTAGTGCTCACCTCCCTCCCCTGTGTCCATGATGCTGAGCTGTGGGTCCTGCCCTACCTTCTCTTCAGTAAATACTGAGCAAAGTATCTATTTAGGATAGATGCCTTTACAGGGTCCTCCTCCTCACATGCTCCATTTTCTCCATTAAGCTCACAATACCCCTCTGGACTTTCTCCTTTCTACTAATGTATCTATAGAAAGTCTTGTCACCTTCTTTTACTGTTCGTGCTAGTGTTTCCTCAGTTTGGGACTTTGCCTGCCTTACTGCCTTCCCTGCTTCCTAGGGCAGTTTGGTATGCCTCTATCTTCATCCTGCTGTGTTCCCTTATATTTCCTGAAGGCCAGCCTTTTGGCTCTGACCTTTTCTGCTACTGTATTTGAGAACCAAAGTGGTTTCCTTCTTCTTCTGCACTTCCTTTTCTGTCTAACACAATGAGGTGTTGCTTCAAGTATTGCATCCTTAATGCTTGCCCACTTTGCCTGTACCCCCTCACCTGTGTTTCTTTTTGCCAGGGCTAGCTTAACTCTGTCGGCCATCTTATCAAAGTCCGCTCCTCTGAAGTCCCATATTTTTGCCTTGGAATGGGATGATTTAGATATAGTAGCCAAATTGAACCATACCATGTGATGGTCACTGGCCCCCAGATGACCTTCTACCTGGAGATCTGTGATCCCTTCCTTTTTAGTCAGTACTAGATCTAGGATAGCCCTGTCTCTTGTGGGTTGCTGTACCAGTTGTTTGAGGCCCTCCCCCTGCAGGGAATCCACTATGTGTCTAGTTCTGGCAGATGTTCCTGCTGGTATTGACCAATCTGTATCCAGCATGTTGAAGTCTCCCATTATCAGAACTTCCCCTTTAGCTGTCATGTTTTGTATATCTTCTAACAGTAATGTGTCTATGTCCTCCCCCTGGTCTGGGGGCCTGTAGACAACCCCAGTTCTTATGGCTGTCCCATTTCCTGTTTCCAGGGTGACCCACAGTTCTTCTGGCTCCTTACTTGTATCACACCAGAACATTATTTTCTGTAATTTGGCAAGTTGTTTTAAAAGATATCACCAAAGCGCACTGAGGCTTCACTTAATTGAAATATGTTTACTTCATCTGGCAAGTTTGCTGTTGATTAGTATTTCAACATGCAGAGGTTCCTATACAAGATTTGATTGATATGGTAGAAAAAATTGTAATAGATTTCTGTAAGAAAGAACTTTAGAATTTACCTTACCAGCCGGTAAAAGTATTTTGAAACACCTGCTCTGGATAACAGAGAGGGATGGAGCATGAAGAGTTTAGAATCTGTTTTTCTCTTCTCCCTTTTTGTATTTCTTAAGAGTATTTGACCTTCTCTTTAAACCTCCTAAAGAATACGGGAATGGGTTACTACAGATTTTCTCTGTCTCAGAATACTTCAGTTGGTTACTTAAGTATTCAGTTCATTTGCATTTGAGTTCATATGTATTTCGATGGAATTTGATTAAATTTGACTTGATTTTAATAAACATTCCCCTATGCTTTTCGAGAAGTTCCTTGAGATCTTTAACGTCCACTTGAACCACCACCAGAACAAGCAGATGGGACCTAGATTTGTCATCTCATCCGAATGATGGCACCTCAGGGGTTCAGCGCCCCCAAAAATGCTACCCTACTGTGTCAGTACTGGGATTTTACCTTAAGTTCCTGGTGTAGGGTAAGAACCCCAAACCGTCTGATCTTCCAGCCCCATAGGCAATTGTGCAACCTGCTGAGTCACTGCCACTGAATACATATAGCGTAGCAACCCAACACCACAGCAAACATTATTTCACTCTTTTCATTCTCAAAGCCAAACCAATACTTTGCAGCAGTTCTGTCTCCCTTATAAAAGAGCTTGATTTTCTGTTTCAACCTAGGAACACGGGGCCTGGGAAGGTGAACTCCTTTATTTATTTATGTATGTATGTACTGCATGCATTTTTTATTCAAGTGGTTGTCCGTCTAATGAACCTGCCCCATTGCAACCAGCCACTCCAGTTCCGTCACCCACCTTCCCCAGGTGCTTACCCATTCTCCAAACTCCCATGGCAGTGCCATTGGGGTTTCCTTCTACACCATAGGAGATCCATATCCAGTGGAAGAGGGTGCAATGCCTGTGGGAGCTGCCTTTTTATGCTGTGCCGGTCAGCTTTTTCTTCTATTTGTAACCCCCACCCAGGTATGCCGTTTCCATCTTCACAGCACTACCCGGTGGGCTGGGTTCGGGGAGGAATATGTCACTCGGCACATTGGCTAGGTTTGGCTACTCTTCAACAGGGGCACCCAAGTAATTCCGGACACAGGAAGCAATAACTATAATGTCCAATACCAGAAGTGGGATTCTAAAGTGTGGCTTTTATTCACATCCAACTGAATAACAAAGCATAGATGGACCCCCACGGGGCTACACTCCTGGTAATGCAGATTTATGGAGATGAGAACAAATTCACTTTCACTTTAGCCCTCAGGCTTTGAAACACACTGGGCACACAGCCCGGACTTGTACTCTGCTCTGGATTTCTCTGGCTCAGCACTCATGCCAGCCCTTTGGACACTTTCCATATAGCATGGAAACATTTACTGGTGGCTCCCTAAACCACCTATGAGCACTTCTGGCTCCATCACGGAATCTTCCTCATCAATCCCACATCTGGGTACTTTCCTCAGGCACTGGCCAAGTACCTGAGAGAAAGCAACAGGTGTCCCAAAGCAAACCCATAGAGGTAAATTTGGTTACTACTGATGGGGGGGTTTCCCACCTCTCGCTCCCATAATTCATACCTGGCCATTTCTCCGGACTGTAACACCTCATCCTTGAAAACACTTTGCTGTGTAGATTCTCTTTAAATGAATTCACATTCAATCTACTGTCTTTGCATCCCATTTGTGCTAAACTTGAACATACTTAATAAGTGGCTGTGTCCATCACTCTAGACCCCCCACAGAGTTAAGCAGTTCAATCCCCACATCTTCCAAACTGCACTTGGCTGTCTTTTCCTGACCCCACAGTAACAGTCACTTTAGTTTCATCTTGTTTCAGGTGAAAACACATTGGCCCCTTTAGCAGAGCGAACTCACCCCTTGCTTGCAGGTGCCCCACAGGTGTTTTCTCTTCAAAGAAATCTCGTCCAGAACTTCTGGTGCCTCAGCACGAACTTAAACTCAGGCAGCTTCTTGTTTCCTAGCCGGACCAGGGGGTTTGCCCCTGGAAAAAGGCTGATTCCTTCCCCCCATCCCTGCAGGGATGGGGCCCTGAACCACTGAAAGCGGTCTCTACCACTTCACTTGGCTCTTCTTGTGTTCCTCTTCAGGTGAGAACACACACCTCTACAAAAAAATAGCTCTTTGACAGAGCTTAGGACTCTGAGGGCCTGCCTACAGCAGAGCATCTCCTTCCTCCACTACAGACTGCAACAGACTGACTTCAGATTCCCCAGCGTTCTACTCTAACCTCCAACTGCAACATTCCAGTGTGGCTTAGGCAGCTGCGACAGTTCTAAAATGATGTCATCCCTGAGTCTCAGCTGAGACTGAGAACAGAGTGAGACAGTGTGAAATCCATTTAACTGGAGTTTCACAAGCTGCCTTCCCTGTCTACCACTAGGTCTCACTGGGATTCTTGTAACCCCGGGTAACAGGGGGGTTACATATTTTTCTCCCATCCCTTAGTGGCATGTGCAGCTTGTGAGGGGTGTGCCTTCGATGCACAGAGCATGCTTCTACCAGCAGAGAAGGTGCCCCAGCCTGCCAGTAGGACCTGCTGTGACAAAGGAGCATGCCACCATGTGCCTCCACCTGCCTGAGTTAAGCTGCCAGTGGCAGCACATCTCCTGCCTGGTTTCCTGAATGCTGGCTCCCAAGACGGCTTCTGAACTTTGGTCACCAGCATAGAAGCACAATGCACTTCTGTTGGGCCCTTTTGTGGCCCAGCTGCATCTTATTGACAGGATGGTTCAGTGGTCAGAGCAGAGGACCGTGACCTGGAAGATCCAAGAGCAAATACCGTCTAAATTGCTGCTGTTGGAGCATGTCACTTTACTCACTTGTGCTTCAGACCTCTTAGCGGTATGACTGGATATCAGGACCCAACCGTAAAAAAGATGTTGCCTTTCAGTTTGGCTCTCCAAGGAAAATCAATCTGAAATCACCAATACATTCGCACAGTGTAAGAGTTGCCACTCCTGATGCCAGAAATCTGGGTTCCAGAATGAGCCCAGGGCATCAGGAGAGAGCCAGGGAGGAGGAGGATCCGGTATCATACAGGACCCTCTCCTGCTCCAGGGATGTAGGGTTGTAGGCTCTGCTGCAGTACTGCCAGGGCTTACTCCTCCTCCAGGGACGGGATCTGCTGCAGTACTGCCAGGACTTGCTCCTCCTCCAGGCAGGTGGGGTTGTAGGCTCTGCTGCAGTACTGCCAGGACCCGCTCCTCTTCCAGAGAGGTAGGGTTGTAGGCTCTGCAGCAGTACTGCCAGGACTTGCTCCTCCTTCAAGGAGGTAGGGTTGTAGGCTCTGCTGCAGTACTGCCAGGACCCGCTCCTCTTCCAGAGAGGGTTGTAGGCTCTGCTGCAGTACTGCCAGGACTTGCTCCTCCTTCAAGGAGGTAGGGTTGTAGGCTCTGCTGCAATACTGCCAGGACTTGCTCCTCCTCCAGGGAGGTAGGGTTGTAGGCTCTGCTGCAGTACTGCCAGGACTTGCTCCTCCTTCAGGGAGGTAAGGTTTTAGGCTCTGCTGCAATACTGCAAGGACTTGCTCCTCTTCCAGGGAGGTGGGGTTGTAGGCTGTGCTGCAGTATTGCCAGGACCCACTCCTCCTTCAGGGAGATAGGGTTGTAGGCTCTGCTGCAGTACTGCCAGGACTTGCTGTTTCTTCAGGGAGGTAGGGTTGTAGGCTCTGCTGCAATGCTGCCAGGACTTGCTCCTCCTTCAGGGAGGTAGGATTGTAGGCTCTGCTGCAGTACTACCAGGACTTGCTCCTTCTCCAAGGAGGTAGGGTTGTAGGCTCTGCTGCAGTACTGCCAGGACCTGCTCCTCCCCAAGAAGGTAGGGTTGTAGGCTCTGCTGCAGTACTGCCAGGACTTGCTCCTTCTCCAGGGAGGTAGGGTTGCAGGCTCTGCTGCAGTACTGCCAGGACCTGTTCCTCCTCCAGGGAGGTAGGGTTGTATGCTCTGCTGCAGTAGTGCCAGGACCCACTCCTCCTTCAGGGAGGTAGGCTCTGCTGCAGTACTGTGAGGACCCGCTCCTCTTCCAGGGAGGTAGGGTTGTAGGCTCTCCTGCAGTACTGCCAGGACTTGCTCTTCCTCTGGGGTGGTAGGGTTGTAGGCTCTGCTGCAGTACTTGCTCCTCCTCCAGGGAGGTAGGGTTCCAGGCTCTGCTGCAGTACTGCCACCTGGATGACCACAAGTGATGGTGCAGTCAGAACAGCAGATGGGCAGGAAGATACTGACTGTGTCAAAGTGTGAGCAAATGCCCCTTCATGCAGTGTAGGCTGGCATCCATGGAGAAATTAAGGTTTAAAGGTCCTGGAGCTCGACTCTGGTGCCCTCAGGCCTGGCTGACCTGACTCCCATCCATTAGACAGGTCAGATGGAGGTCACTGTACAGCTCCTGGACTGGGCCCACCATGGATGCAGAAGCTGCACAGTGGACCCTCTGGTGTACTAAGATAAGAGCCAGAGAATAAAAGGGCTGGGAGGTCACTGTAGACACCTGGATGGGCCCACTGTGGATGCAGAAACTACACCAGCATCCCCCTGGAGTACTGACGTAACAGCCAGAGAAGGGAAGGATGGGGCTGGGGGCAGCTGGGGAGGAGGTTGTGGGGTCTAAAACTGGGAGAATTCAAGAATGCATGGGACAGACATAATGCAATTCTTGGGGGTAGGAAGAAATAGGCTGTTGGTTAACTAGGATCTGCAGTTTTTCCTGTAGGTAGTGAAATGGTCAGACTAGGTGGGCCAAGCGGTCCTTATCTGCTGTCAAAGTCTATGTTTCTGTGTTTTAGCTAGACAGAGGTGGGCCACATTGATGGAAGGATGATAAGCAATATATATAAAATGGCAAGAAAAAATTTAGAAATGTCATTGGCTGAGAGATGTCAGTTGACCGTGCATTAAATCTCTGTAATGCACACCCTGTGATGTCTAATAACTTACATATATTATATATGTGTGTGTGTAAAAAATGGCAAGAAACAATCTAGAAATGTCACTGACCAAGAGACATCACCTGGCCGTTGACCATCCCATCCCCTTTAAAACTGCCTCCCAGCTTACTGGATATCACCTCCTTGGGCAGTGTGTTCCACATAGACACCACCCTTTGCATGAAAAAGTGCCTCCTCATTTCTCTCCTGAATCTTCCACCCTCCAGTCTCAGACCATGCCCCCTTGTGTCCCTCCCTCCTCTTAGCTTAAAGATCCCCTCTGTACCAGTCTTGTTTATACCCTTCATATATTTAAAAGTCTCAATCATATCCCCCATATCCCTCCTCTCCTCTGGAGAATATATGTTCATTTCCCTTAGCCTCTCCTCATAGGGTTTCTCTTCCAATCCCAGGATCATCCTTGTTGCTCTACGCTGGACCCCTCCAGTAATCTAACATCTTTCTTTAAGATATATATATATCTGACCAAGAGGGAGAGTCTCCAATGAACTGTGGAGTCACTTTTTTTTTTTTTATTTAAACACCTTTTTTGTAAATACTATTACCAGACTGCAGCTTTCAGCCTCGGAACATCGAAAATGAGTGCTAACAGCAACTGCAGTGGGCCGGTAGGAGACTTTCTTGTGGTCTTGCCAGCAGCATGTTTCCATCTCCGGTAGTCAATTTCATGTAAATACTGCCATTCTCATACAAGGTCAGGAGGGAGATTGAGACTGTGCAGTTGGTTGAGAGGTTCTAAAGAGGGCGAGCAGCTTAGGAGGGACAGCAGTAGGAATTTAAAACAAAAAAAAACAAAAACAACAAAAAAAAACATGGTGGAAACTGTTCAGGTTTGTGGTTTGTAGGGGTTGGAAAAAAGCCCCCCAAAAAGAACATGGCAGCCAAATAATTTTTTTGGATGTTTTTTTCTTGGTGGCACCGGGATATTTCAGGTAATACAGGCACAGGAATTGGCACTTGTTATTTTGTGTGCTATAAGCTAATAAAATTAGCATAGCTGGGAAGGGCTGTCAGTCAATCAGATTAACAGACTGTCTTTACCCATTTTATAGATCTCTATAAACACATGGTCAGGTGCCAAATCTCGTTTTCCTCCCCCCACAGAAAAAAAACACTTAGAGCCTTTTTATAAGTGTAACAACCCCCTCCAGGGTGAACATCATAGGATTTTAATGCACTTCTCATGACGTAAGGACACTCAGCCTTCGACCTTGTGCCTTACTACACTCCTGTGACATGCATTAAAATCCTATGATACACACCCTGTCATGGTTATATATATATATATATATATATATATATATATATATATATATATATGAAATTAAATGCATTTATGGCTGTAGGAATGTACCTGCCATGTATACCAAAGCTTATAAGTTGATTTTTGAAGGCTCACTATTATAGATCTGGGCCATTGATTTTGCCTGCTCCAATTCCTGGATATTCTCCACCTGTACTGATATCATTATAACACGCTCAATGAGCTCTGTTTGGCTTCAGTGTTGCGTCAATAAAACAAAGCACTGCTGTACTGCACTTCCTTAAGAACAACATGGGGTATACACGGGGCAGGGTAACAAACTGGGCTATATATACATCTTGGAGGAGGTTGTGGGGAGGGCATAGAGAGTTCCAGTGTACTCATGTTATTTTCCTGGCTACCCCACTGAATACAGTGTCCTCAGTTGTGTCCAATTTGTATTGCCGCAGTTTTAAAAGTCTGGATAATTCTCCACCATTGCCAAACATAATCCCAGATCATTCCTGCTAGATGACTTTACAACCCTGGAGCCTGAGCTGGTCGGTAATTTACTATAATTATTATTTTATTCCTTTGGCATCCCTGCCTGGGAAAATATTACCAAGCTGCTGAGGTCAGCCAGTTGTCGGAGGCATGTCGGCCTCAACAATATTTGCATTTGAGGGTCTGCTGGTTGTTTTTCTGGAGGCTGCAGAATCTCTTATTCTGATTTTTTGACAGTGTAAATTTGGAAATGTAGGCAACTATAACAGCTGAGCCTAGCTCATTAAAGGGAAGGGACTGAAAGGAATGGTTGTGTTCGTCAGACCATATCAACTGTACAGCACTGGCTGCCAAATATGAGTGAGGCACCGGCTTTAGCAATTCTTAATTTTTTATACATACATACTGTACATAGTTGCCAGCAGATTAGGCCTAACTGTCTATTTTGTCTGCCCAACTCAGCTCACTGGTACTGTATAGTAGCTGCTCTACTTCCCCCCTCACTTCCCCCCTCCCTCCGTCCCCCTTCCCCTCCCTATATACCTCTGTTATTCACCAACCCCCCACCCTGTACCTTACCCCTGTGCCTGTCCCAACCCTTCTTGAAACCTCCCACATCTACCATTTTTACCAGGTCATCCGGCAGTGCATTCCAGGGTGTCACCACCCTCTCCATGAAATAATGCCCCTTCACCACTCCTCTGTACCACCCCCCAGCCAACTTCAGACTATGGCCTCTTGTAGTCTCCTCCTCCCTTATCTTGAACAGACCCTTCTTGTTCCTTCTGTTGAACCTCTTCAGGTATTTGAAGGTCTCTATCATATCCCCCCATCCCTTCTGTCCTCCAGAGAGTACATGTTCAGCTCTCTAAGTCTGTCCTCATATGACAACTCATCGCCCTTCTGTGGACTTTCTCCAGCAGTGTGATGTCCTTTTTTAGGTGGGGGCACCAGAACTGCACACAGTACTCCAGATGCAGCCTCACCAGTTATGTATACAGGGAAAGTATAACGTCTCTTCTCCTGGATGGTATGCCACTGGCTATACAGCCAAGCATTTTGTTTGCCTTAGCTGTTGCTCTTCTGCACTGCTCTGAGTGGTTCCCTTTAGCATCAGTCACCACCCCCAGATCCTTCTCCATCGTCACGACAGTCAGCTGTACCCTCCCAAGTGATAGTTATACCCAGGGTTCCTAACACCCAGGTGTAGAATGCTACATTTGCGTTCATTAAACCCTAACTGCCACGCTTGGGCCCAATTTTCTAGCCTCCTCAGGTCATCCTGTAGTGCCCTCCTACCCTCCTCGCTGTCTACCACCAGCCCCAATTTAGAATCATCTGCGAACAAACTCATTTTACTACCAACCCCCTCCCCGATATCCACAATGAATAAATTAAACAGGATAGGGCCAAAAGCTGAACCTTGTGGAACCCCGCTGATGACCTCTCTGGGTGTCGAGACTTCACCCCCCTGCCACCACCCTCTGCTTTCTATTCCTAAGCCAATTAGCTACCCACCCCACCAATTTATCTCCCACTCCCAGTTCCCTCAATTTCCAAATTAGCCTTCTGTGCGGGACCAGATCGAAAGCCTTGCTGAAGTCCAGATACAGGAGATCAATAGCTGCATAACATACAGCAGCAGTATTTTGTTAGTTTGCAAAAAATCATCATATATTTTTTAGCAGTAATCTATTTATCACATAATTAGATTCCTCATTTGTATATTTTTGTTTTTCGAATATGTTTTTAAAATGGCTTTTATCAATTTTATAATTAATGACTCAAGCCATTAAAGATGGCTGCCATTAGTAGTTTTTAAAAATCTCTTCCCCTGAGGTTCCTTTTTGATGTTACATACTGGATTAATACTGTGGGTGTGTTAGCAGGGTGCTAACACATGTTTCTGATAGCTCAGTACCACATCAAAATATTTAATTTATTCATAGTGAGCATGGCTTGGGAGAAGGGACTTGTATTTTTTTGTACTTTATATTTATTGTATATCTCAGTAAACATACAGTAACTGTTCCTGATGTAGTACATTAGGGTACAATTAACATCCATTGGACAGCGCCACCCCTCTTAATACATGCAATTAATAACTCCGTCTTACATCTGTAAGGTACATCATAGGGGGTAAGGCAGTAGACTGTATAGTCCTACAGTTAAAACAGAAAGTAACATGATATAGGCTGTGTGTCATGAGCGGCATGCATAAAATTAGGTAATTTAATCATTAAAGTTCATAATTTCAGTTCCTATAAAGGAAACTAATAAAGCAGCATGCATAAACGTTAAAAAGTGTACCAAAAAGGTACTTTACATTAGGAAGTGTATGAAACCCACTCAATTAAACCTCAACATGAGCAATAGCCCTAGAGAACAATACAATTCAGGGCATTATGCCCAATCAAACCCTCCCTGCTAAAGATTTTGAACATTGAAAATCAGGCAGGTAGAAGTAAACCCTCCCCCCCTTTCCACTCAAAAAACGTATGTTGCCTCATGCCAGCCCCAGAATGTAAATAAAGATCCATTACAACATCTCGATAATTATTGTATGTCCGGCTGGCAAGAGAAGCTAACTTTACATTTTCAGCAGTTTTAACTATCAGACCTGGGATTGGCTCAACAAAATGTCCATTTAGGAGTCTGCTTCATCCTTATCTTCAGAGCTAACTTGGAAGATTCCCGTCTTCTTCTGGTTGGCTTTGCGTACTTTTGGGCCCGTTTAAGAGCGTCAGCTGGGTCCGAAAAGATGAAAATCTTCCCATTATGTGTTAGTCTGAGTCTTGCTGGGAATGGCATATTATGTGGGATATTTGCTCCATGGAGCATCGCCCTAGTGCCATCGAAGTCGGGATATAAGGATACTCGTTCTCCGTTGTGGAGTAGGGTGCATTTTTGCCTGGCGAGAGTTAAAATTAGGTCTCGGGTCCCCAAACTATCTAGGACCACCACAATCATCCTTAGTGACTCCGTGTTGCTAGGCCTGCCCCGAAAGGCAACTCTATATGCTTTCTGAATTGCCCAAGTCTTACCAAGCAGGGGTTGACCAAGCTGCTGACCTAGCCAGTCTTTTAAATAAAGGCTGAGATGATCCCCTTCATTGCATTCCTGGATGCCAGTTATCCTCAAGTTGGAGGCCCGGGCCTGGTTCTCAAGATTTTCGAGCTGGGCCCGTAGGTGGGTGTTCTCTTTTAGCAAATTTGCAGCAGTGCCCATTGCAGCTTCTGATTGCATTTTGGCTTCACTCGCCTCAATCTTAATCATCCCAGTATCCGCCTCCAGGAGGGTAACTCTGTTGGTCAGGGCATCGAAGAGCTCCGAGAGACCTGCCATGGATGCTAACATTTTATTAATTTTCTGGTCTAGCATCTGCAGCGTCTCTTCCTTGCTTTCCATGCTGGAATCCAGAGTAGGTCAGCCATGCATCGATCGCATTGCTGGGCTGCCAGAGGAAGCTTTACTTCTAGGGCTCTCTCCACCTGATTTATTTTTTTTTGGATTCCCCATCCTGAGTCTATAGTAGTTCCGATGCCCAAATTTATGCAGCTTAGAGAGTTTGTTTTAGTCAATGCTCCCGAAAATATAACTTTTATCTTGAGGCTTCGAGGAGCTTCAGGTTCCTGTGGCCATATTGCTCGGGCTCAACAGCGCCCCCGAAGGGACTTTTAAAACAGTTAAAAAACACCATTGCTCAGTTAAGGAGAGAAATATAATTACAAGAAAAATTGATTTATTGATGTTTTTGCCAAAAATACATTACTACCAAACAAACATATGATGATTTTTTTTCTGCTAACAAATACTGAAGCTTTAAAGAAGTTATGGATCTCGGGGAGGAATGTAGTATTGGCTGGAGACAGTGCAGAAGAAATTTGTTAAGGTGGGGTGGGGTAGGCCCAGAAGCATCTTTTGGCTAGCAAACAGGTCTGGAGCTTTATTCTGCTGGGTAATGGCAGCCAATTATTTAGGGCATAGAAGGTACAACAATGGGTGTGGTTACAAAGTGGCACACCTCATTACAGATCAGCTTTACTCTGTTTAGCAACATGTCACAGGCAGCTGCATAGACAAGGAGGCCATAATATATGTAAGAGACAGGATGGAGCTGGCCACTATAACGTGTTTAGCATCTACAGTGAGGTTGTTCCAGTTATGGTACAGAGCACCCACTCTTCTGTTAACTATGGCCACCAGACTATTAACATGGGGGCAACTGGGTATACTGTTAAAAGGGCAACTGAGATTGAGCGACTCAAGTATGAGCAACTCAGTCTCAGTGCCTGGAATGTGAGCTACCCTTTCACGGTAGCGACGGGCAAAGAAGGTGAGTGGAAGAGGAAGAGGGGGAACGGAAGAGGACAGCAGGGGAACAGGAGAGGATGGCAGGTATGTGGGAGGTAGTGCAGTGACAGTCTGCTGGGCTGGCCGTGTGGTGGTGAGGGTGGCCAGCCACAGTAGAGAGGGTGCAAGGTTCGGGGCTAGGGAAGCTCACGCTACTTTTTGGTACAGCAGGGAGAATTTTTTCCTCAAGTTTCACCCCTTCCCCATTATGCACCCCCCTCCCCGGAGTTGGTAATCTTTAGTTGGGGGGGGAGCCCCCTGCATAACTAGTAGATTTGTTTTCAGCAGCTTATTGTTGCTACGAGTGTACATTGCCATTTTTATTTTTGGCGATGTACACTCGCCCTAATGGCAATCGCCAAATGGCGATCGCTGTTATGACATAGAACCGGGCAACTAATAGGTGTCATCCAGAGTTACACTGAGGTATTTAAAGGTCTCCACCTGTTCAAAATTTTATCCCAGGCCATTTCAAATGACGAAGGTGGAAAGTTCCTCTTGTGTGGGAGGCTAGAGAAGAGCATGGCCTTTGATTTTTTGTAATTTAGGACCAGTGTGTTCTTCCCAGTGTCCTGAAGTTACTTTAGAGCGTGTTGGTGAGGATGTCAAGGTCAGCGTTTTTGGTACAGATAATATAGCATCATCAGCATAGAGGAGTACGTTGGCTGTCTGAAAGGCAAGGGGCCATTGGTTTATGAAGAAGCCAGATAGGAGTGGGCCCAAGTTCCCCCTCAGGGAACCAATAGATACTCCCCTAATGTCAGACAAGGATCCATCGATCTTCACATGCTGAGGGCAGTTGGTGAGATAACTGTGGAGTAAGTCTTGTGTGGGCTGTAATGCATATCTGCCAGAAAAATCAACCATCTTTTCCCTTTCGTTAGTCATAAACTTCCATATATTTCCAAGCTGAAGTTAACTGAATCCCTGGATCTTAGACAGTACTCACTTCCCTTTGGAACCAGGATCTATTTACAATTCATGACACAAATTCATGTAACAATATTTTTTATAAAATGGGTAAGGAATTTGCTGTGTCCTGATTGGCCAAGAGGGTTTGGAACCCAGTGCCTTTTTGGGCAGCAACTACCGGGTTGAGAACCCTTTCGGCAACCAGGATGCAGTGCACCTAGATATCCATGCCTCCCAGAATTATTTTGAAAAAGATCTCTGGCAGTCATGTTTTCAAGTTTAACAGTCAGCCAGCCCAGTGGTGTGGAGGGCTGAGGTGCTTGCGCCTTCGCTGCAGGCATGCTGGCGATACAGGTTTGGGAACGGATGAGGGTCACTCAGGGGCTGTCCGGGTGAGGGAGGATTGAGCATCCCAGGACGGCTCTTCTCTCTCAGAGAAGGGGAACTCTGAATCCCGTAGCCTGCCTGCCACCTAGAGGAGGCTGGGTGGCAGCACCGGCGGGACCAGCAGACGTAGGGGGATGCGCACTGATGTGCAGTGATGCAGCATGCATGTGCATCATTACGCAGAAGCGTGTGTGCATCACTCGCAGATGTCCCAGGGGAGGAAAAGGAGAAAAATGCCTTGGCTCGCTCTGCATCCCCTGCAAGCATCGCATGGCCTTGTGTGGCAGGTCACCCACCAGTATGGGTCTGTGTAAGTGGTGGTTCACCCGTAAGTCCACTAGATGGGTTTGTGACAGGACTGGGGTGATGTCACGGGGGACAAAGACGGAGCAATGAATGAAAGAAAAAAAAAAAGCTTAGCATACCTGACTTGCCATAATGTTGACAACCACATATTACAACATTTTAAAACTCTCCACCCTAGCCCCTATGTAAAATAACACACATAGAGATAAAACAAAGTTACACACATTCCCTTCCCCATCTCTTCTTACAACATGTCTTGTAAATCACAGGCCTCCAAGCCTCCTCTTGTGGTTCTCTTTTTTTTTTTAACTCTGTTTATTCTCTGATTTCTCTTCGGGAATATACCCCATGTCAGCCCCAGTGGATGTACCCCAGCCCCCCAACCTGCATCCCCCCAGCCCTCCTGCTTAGACAGGCAGCTCGTGGCTTACCCCCACAGTGGGGCTTGCCCAGGGGGGTGCTAAGGGAAGAAACCAAGATCTACCTGGGTTCCCGGTAGGCTGTTTGTGGCATCATTTGGTGGAGGCTGCACTCGTGTCATGCTGCATGGAGATCAGGGCTTTTTTTTTAAATTGTGTGTTCCACTCTGGCGCAGTGGACATGCAGTGATGTTCTGGAATGTCAGACATGCTCCCACACCCGCTGTGCTGATGTCTGCCACTTCCACCAATCCCCTGCAATGGAATCAGCCCTTGCTCACCCACTGCTAGGGGTCGGAATATCCCAGGCTGCCAATACATCCCTTCCCGGAGGAGGACAGCAGTCCCTCTGATGCTCTTCCTCCTTCCCCAGCTGGTCCTCTCATGCTCCGAGTTCACTCCCGAACTCGGGTTGTCAGTGCCACTGCATCGGCGAGCTAGCCCTCTTGAGTTTATCTAGAAGCCTGTGTCAGGCAATCTGTCATGACATCTCAGACAGTCTTACACACACACCTTCCCCACGCTCCAAATTCCGCCAACTTGTCCAACTGCTGTCTGGTGTACAGGCTGCCCCCCACCTGTCCATCTGACACTCCCATCCACTCACACAGTCACTCACCGCTGTAAAAGAAAAGATTTCTGTTTTTAAAATCATAATGGTGCTCCTTGCAACTGGCGCTGCTGAAGGCCCAGCTTGCTGCTGCATGCTGTTACCATGACATCAGGAGGCATAGTTCTGTAGCATTCAGTTGCTCGCCTTTTTCTATCTGGCTGTCATGGTAAGAAAATTATGCAGCATCACTCTGAAAAAAGTAGTCTGGGACACTACACTTCTATATAAACAAAAGGCATAAATTCAACTGCACTCTCTCTCTCTTTTTATAACTCGCTCTCATGAAAAAGAAAACCATGCAGCACTGTTCTGTAAATAGCACTCAAGGACGCTAGAGTTCTATATAAAGTAATGGCATAAATTAAATCAATGAAGCCATATTAATGCCCATCTAATAATTTGTTTAAAATGAACTGAATGATTTTAAATAATAAATATGAGCATGGACTGCTTGCAACTGTGCCACATAGTGGCAAAAAAAAAAAACACAACAGAAACGATTCTTTTACATTGAAAACCACTATAAATTTTACCTTTTGTGTGGATTTTTTTTTTTTGGGGGGGGGAATAAATGTTATGTGTGGGATCCATTTTATAAGCGCAATAAGACATTCCGGGGTGCTAGTTATCAGGGGTTAATGCACTTCCTGGTGCTGGAGACACTCAGTACAAGCGCCTCACGCCTCACTATGCATCTGGGCATTCATTAACACATGAAATCCACCACCTCATTGTGTCTTATTGCTTACATATTACATATTAGTTTGATAAACAGTTCATTTCTCCAAAATGGGTGGGGAGGAAGGCAAGGCAAATTTTATTTTTCTAGGGACATGGATATGTTGTTCATCCACACTCATTGGCAGGTATCCTTGCCGCTTTAAATCTTGCCGGAAGGTCTTCAAACTTGCTCCTCCCACCCACCCGGGTGGTATAACTCTCGGCTCCGCCCCATGACGCCAGATCTTCCTTACCGCTTGGAAGCTCAGGTTCCCTCCTTAACGCTCTGCGTTTGTGACTGGTTCCTATTCTCCGTTTGCGGATTAAAATAAATTTTGCAAAAGACTTCAGTCTTCTATCCCTACATGACTGCGATGGACCAATCGACTCCAGTTCGGAGATGCCCATGCGGGCAGAAGATGTCTCGGACGGATCCACACTCCCGTGTGTCTGCTGTAGGCCTTGAGCCTGACCCGCAGGCTTGCGACCTGTGCTCATCTTTCTCGGCCTCGTCCTGAAGACACGTGCTGCCGATTGCAACTGGGCCGTCCGAGAAGCGTTTCCCTCGGTGAAGTCAAGGAGGCCCGGTTAGCGGTGTCCGGCGGTAGTCGGCGGATCAGCTCGAAGCGGATGGTCGCCTCGAAGAGGGCGCGGCAGGCCGTATCTTCCTCGGCCGCGGCATTTATCCCTCTCTCTGGGTTCTTCTACGGCTTCTTTAAGGAGCTTTGTCTGTCCCTCTCCACTAAAGGAGAAGGGCCTGTGTCTGCTGGACCTTATTCTCGGTCCAAAAGAGGACAGGGTAGAATCCTCCGTCGACGCTCTTGGGAGCGGGAAAGGTCCCTCTCCCGGGCCGCCGACCGCCGGCTTCGGTCCATCAGCCTGGCTTCGCCACTGGCCTCACGGTGTCCCCTGCCAGGTCAGTTGACCGAGACTCCCACCATGAAGTCGAGATTTTTCTCGACCCATTGACGAGCTGTCGCCTTTAGCAGCCGAGATTCCCCTCTCCCGGTTCCCCGGGAGGAGTTGAGATCCCGTAGGCTCGCCTATGCCTCCGGTTCCGAGCTCTCGGATGGACCATCCGAGCGAAGGAGTGCCGGTTCGGCCGACACCTCCCGCACCGACCTCGGAAATTCCGGGACTCTCGGTCTCGGTCTCGGACCTCTTGCGGTCCAGCGATCCCACCGTCATAGGCGGTCTCGGTCTCGGCACCGCGTGACGTAAGCGTCGCGCTCGTCCTCGTCCTCCTCCTCGGATGAGGGAGGCTTCGGCGAAATTACGCGACGGTACGAGGACCTTATGTTGCAACAGCCCTGGCCGGGAATAAGCCGCACCCTGCCGCTTCCCCCGCCATTAAGTGGCTGTCACCGAATGGCCGACACAACCCTCGACTTATCCGAGGCCTATACCCAGGCGGTTGTTGGCCAAAACCAGCTGCTCCACCGATTCGGTGGAACCTCCGCCTCCACAGCCACCAATTGGGGCTCGACCAAGGATTCTCGGTCGGCTAAGGGTCTACCCCATCGGCTGTCAGTTACCCTCACTCCCGACCGACCTCGGCAGGTGAAGGGTGGCTCAGGCCAGAGGCAGCTCTTGAGGATTCTTCGAGTCCGAAGATGATTCCTCCTTTTCTCCAAGCGACTGGACTTGGAGTCTTCAGGAGGTCAGTCAATGGACGATAGCCGTCGTCCTTCCTAGGACTGCTTCGGCTCATCTCGAGTCTACGGGATGGAGCTCGAACCCGTTCCAAGCGGGCCAGGTATCCCCTCACGGAGATTCTGGACCGAGGGGATTCTCCGACGGAGGCCTTTCCGTGGCCGAGGCCATAGTGGGTCCGGCACTGGAGCTTTGGCAGCGCCCTGCTTCCTGCCCTGCGCCTTCGGCCAGGATGGCCAGGAAGTATGCGGTCCCTACCGGTTCCTTGTCCGGTTTTTCGGAACACCCCTCTGCTGAGGGGTTGGTTACCGACGGCGTTTTCCGGCGCGCCGGCAACGCCAGGGATGTGGACAAACCTCCTGACAAGGAGTCCAAGAAATTGGACTATGTCGGGCGAAAAGTCTACGCTGCGTCCTCTCTCGGCCTTCGTCAGGCCAGTTGGGCCGTCCTCATGGCACATTTTTCTCATGCCCTGTTGGGCTCCCTGGATGAGGTCATCCCTCATCTTCCCGCCGATCTGCAGACTACGGTTAAGCAGGTGCGGGACCAGGGCAGGGCAGTGGCCAAACAGCAGCTCCAGACTGCTTTGGATATAGGGGACTCATGTGCCAGATCGGTGGCGGCCGCAGTGGCTATGCGTCGGCGGGCTTGGCTGAGGATATCCACCTTTCCCGGATACCCAGCACAAGTTGGCGGATGTTCCCTTTTTGGGGACTGACCTCTTGACCCTGGGGTGGAAGGTCACCTGCAGAGGATCGAGAAGTCCAATGCCACCTTGGACTCGGTCTCTTCCGCCAGAAGGACAAAGGCCGCAAACCACAGCCCTAAGCCCCTTTCGTCCTTCTAGCCTCGGGCTGCCCAGCAACGTCAGGGCCAGCAGGCTCGGCCTTGGCATCCCAAACCCAAGCCGCCGGCTTCCTCTAACAGGAGGCAAGGAGGAAAGGCCCAGGAGGTCCCTCGGCGGTCCCTCCTCCAAGCCTGCCCAGTGACGGGCTGAGGGGTGTCGCCCCATCCCGTCACCTACCCCTAGGTCCCCGTGGAGAGGACGGCTCCGCGCACTTCCGTTCGCCTGGTCCGCTGTTACCACGGACAGGTGGGTCTTGAAGGTGGTGGGAAGAGGCCTGCCTCTGGAATTCGAGCAGGCACCACCCTTCAGAGCCGTCGCCCCTCGGGGGGCTTCGGGATCCCCAGCCTCACTGGCGGCTCGTCGAGCCGACATCGCTCTCCTCCTCCAGAAGGAGGTGGTAAGAGAGGTGGTGGACCCTCCTTCAGACCCAGGGTTTGTGTCCAGGTACTTCCTGGTTCGAAGCGGAGGGGGCTGGCGCTCATTCTCGACCTACACAACCTAAACAAGTTCCTAAGGTCTCGAACCTTCAGGATGGTCACTCTGGCTCAGATAATACCATCCTTGGAGCAGCGTGTGGTTCTGCTCTGGACTTGCAGGGCCCAGCGTTTTCACGTCCCTATCCGTCCGTCTCACCAGAGATTCCTTCGCTTCAGCGGAAGGATCCTCTTCGAGTTCCAAGCCATGCCCTTCGGCTTGTCTCCAGCTCCCAGGGTCTTCACCAAATGCATGGCTGTGGTGACAGCATTCCCTCTGGCGCCGAGGGGTCGGGTGTACCCTTACCTGGATGACTGGCTGATAGCAGCTCCTCCAGGAAGGAGGCGGAGTGGTCAGAGATCTGGCCCTCCAGGTCTGCTCTCAACTGGGCCTCCTTATCAGCAGGCCAGAAGTCAGACTCGAGCGAAGCAGGTGATTCTATTCATCGCGCCTCGACTCTCTTGAGCCAGAGCGGCTCCCAGCGGACAGGGCGAGGTTCTTTCCTCCTTTGCCCGATCATTTCTGGTTGGGCAATGCGCCCTGCCGGGACTTCCTGCGCCTCCTGGGTCTCATGGCGGCCTGCACCAGCGTGGTCCGTTGGGCCCGCTGGAACATCGTCCCCTTCAGTGGGGACTGGCCAGCCAGTGGTCCAATGCTGCGATCCCTTGGACCAGCTTGTTCGGTGACACAGGGGATGTGGGCAGCTCTCCAGTGGTGGACCGTTCCAGATCATTTGCAGGAGGGCATCCGTTCGTCCGCCCGAGCCGCGGTCTCTCTGTCGACCGATGCCTCTCTGATGGGTTGGGGTGCCCATCTGGGGAACACCGGGCTCATGGCCTCTGGTCCAGCGGAGTCGATGCCACATCAACCTGCTGGAGCTCCGGCGGTCCGCCTAGCTCTCACCGCCTTTGCTCCGTTCCTCCGGGGTCAAGTGGTCCGAGTCCAGACGGACAATACACGACTATGTACTATCTAAACCGCCAGGGTGGGGCCGCTCCATGCTTCTATGCAAGGCTCTCCGCATTTGGTCACTCGTGCGCAGCCTGGAGCGGATCTCCTAGCCATTCCGTGGCAGGAGCCTCCAACACCCTGGCCGATGCCCTGAGCGGATAGGGGCTGCATCCCACAGTGGTCTCTCCTGCGCGGAGTAGTACAGCATCTGTTCTCCCTTTGGGGCACACCTCAGGTGGACCTGTTTGCCTCCAGGGAGAGCAGCGAAGCTGAGTCTGTTCCATGCCCGCCCCCTCAGCAGGGCTCGCTGCAGAGGATGCCTTCTCGAGGCAATGGACCCCGGCCTCTTTACGCCTTTTCCCCATTTCCCTTGATCCACAAGGTGCTTCTCAAGGCGAGGAGGGACAAGGCGAGGTGATTCTGATAGCCCCAGACTGGCCTCGCCAGTTCTGGTACCAGATCTCCTCAGTCTCAGCTCCAGGACTCATGACAGCTTCCAGCTCGCCCGGACCTGCTCTCAGTCAATCAGGGAAGGTGTTCCATCCGGACCTTCAATCCCTGCACCTGACTGCCTGGTTCCTGGCGGCTAGAGTTCCAGGCCTTGGGTCTTTCCGACGAGGTCCTCAATGTAGTTGAGGCGTCCGTAAGGAGTCGACCAGAAAATGCTATGCCTTCAAATGGAAAAGGTTTTCCATTTGGTGTCAGAACAAGGGCTTGGACCCTTCCTCCTGTTCCTTGGCAAGCATCTTGGACTATTTATGGTCCCTTTCTAGTCAAGGGCTTAGGTCGTGACCTAAGGGTGCACCTGGCAGCCATCTCTGCTTGCACGAGTGGCGGGCCGGGAAGCAGTCAGTGGCGCAGGAGAAGGTGGTCTGGCGCTTTTTCAAAGGCCTTGATCACATTTCCCCTCCAGTGCGGGAACCCCCACCTCCGTGGGATCTACTGCTGGTACTGGCAAAGCTCATGGGCAAGCCATTCGAACCTATGCACAGGTGTGCTCTCTCTCACCTGTCGTGGAAGACCGCCTTCTTGGTGGCTATCACGTCAGCCAGAAGGATGGGAGAGCTCCAGGCGCTTTCCATCGAGTCTCCTTACCTGGTCTTCCACAGGGACAAGGTTGTCCTGCGCCCCCACCCGAAATTCCTTCCGAAGGTGGTGTCGGAGTTTCACCTTAACCAGGTGTTGACTCTGCCGGTGTTCTACCCCAATCACACCTCGGAGGCCGAATATAGGCTTCATACTCTGGACCCTAGAAGGGCGCTCGCTTATTATAAGGAGCGCACGGCTGAAATTCGGGGAGAGGTTCGCCAGCTGTTTGTCACCTACGCTGAAGCCGCATCTGGCAGACCTGCAGCCAAGCGGACGATAAGCAGGTGGGTAACCTCCTGCATAGATCTCTGCTATAGTTGGCGGGCATGGAGCCTCCCAGAGGGATAAGAGCTCATTCTACCCGCTATACTGTTGTGCAACGGTGGCTGCTTCCAGGGACATCCCTATCCAGGAAATCTGCAGGGCTGCTACCTGGAAGTCAGCAAACACCTTCATTACCCATTACCACATCGACCTTGAGTCACGCCGGGATGCTGGTTTTGGGGCCTCGGTTCTCAGTCTCTCTTTCCCAAGTAAGTATTGGGGGTGTCGTCTTGCCTCCCCTCCTCCCGGAGAACTGCTGGAGTCTGCCAATGAGTGTGGATGAACAACATATCCATGTCCCTAGAAATACAGGTTACTCACCTGTAACAGGAGTTCTAGGAATGGTATATGTTGTTCATCCACGACCCACCCGACCTCCCGGCTCGACGCACAACCTGAGCTTCCAGCGGGCCAGATCTGGCGCCATGGGGCGGAGCCGAGTTATACCACCCGGGTGGGTGGGAGGAGCAAGCTTGAAGACCTTCCGGCAAGATTTAAAGCGGCAAGGATACCTGCCAATGAGTGTGGATGAACAACATATACCATTCCTAGAACTCCTGTTACAGGTGAGTAACCTGTATATATAGCACCCTCTCCCGCGGCTCAAAGCGCTTAATAAAGATAATAATAAAATGTAATAACTCAACCCAGGAATAAATTATTCAGAGAAGATTAAAAACCTTATCAAAAAATAAGTTTTAAAAGAGGTTTTAAAGGCCTCCACCGTGCTTGCAGCCTTAATGTATGGTGGAAGAGAACTCCACAGGAGTGGAGCAGCCACCCCAAAGGCCTTATCTCCCAATCTTTTTAGATGGGAGGATGGTACAACTAATAAGTCAGCCTCGGTGGAGCGTAGGGGTTAATAGGAGAGTACGGAATCAGGAGCTGTTTTAGGTAGTCAGGTCCCAGACTGTGTAGGGCCTTGTATGTTAACAAACCTGTCTTGAAGGTGATGCATGCACTCACAGGCAGCTAATGCAGAGCGCAGAACAGGAGTGACATGGTCCCTCATAGAGGTACCCATCAACATCCTGGCTGTAGCATTCTGCACTAGCTGCAGGCGACGCATCAAACCTCCAGACAGCCCTAGGTACAGAGCGTTACAGTAATCTAGTCGGCTAGTAACAAAGGCATGGATAACTGTAGCCAGATCAGTAGGAGTCAAAAATGGGCAGATCCTGGCAATATTCCAGAGATGGAAAAAAAACGGCAGTAACAACCGACAAGACCTGCTTTTCAAGGTCAGGCCAATCGTCAAGAATAATACCTTAAGCACCTTTATCATTGACAGGGGACAACCATCAACCACAAGGGCGGGCAGTCTCCCGTCAGTGAAAATACCCCATGACCCAGCTCGATCACCATAACATCTGTCTTGCCGGGGTTGAGACATAGCCAGTTAGCGGACATCCAGTCATCTATCTTGGCTAAACACTGACTCAGACCATTTGGGGCGGAAAGGTCATCAGGGGCATAGGACAGGTACAACTGGGCATCGTCTGCATAGCAGTGAAACCCCAAATTGTACTGCCTAATGATGTCTCCCAGCAGCAGCATGTACACAGAGAACAACATGGGTGCCAAGATGGAACCCTGTGGAACACCACAAGGCAGCGCGAAAGAACCCAAGGAAAAATTTCCTAGGACAACACATTGTGATCTTTTGGTTAAATATGAGTGAAAACCTGCGCAAAACTGCTCCAGTAGCACCCACATAGTTCCACAGATGGTCCAACAACACCTCGTGATCAACCGTGTCAAATGCTGAAGATAAGTCCAAGAGCACCAAGATGGTATAGTGCCCTCTGTTCCTTGCCATGAAGAGATCATGTGCCACCTAGACCAAAGCTGTCTCAGTGCTGTGCCTTGGCAGAAAACCTGACTGGAGAGTTTCATAGATAGATAAAGTCTCCAGGCGCTCAACCAGCTGGTCAGCCACCACCTTCTTAATAAACTTTCCCAGAAAGGGAAGATTAGAGATAAGCCTGTAGTTTGCAAGAACGTCAGGGTCTATAGATGTTTTTTTTAAGGAGGGGTCTCACTACAGCCTCTTTCAGAGATGCAGAAAAAAAGCTCCTCACCTAATGACCCATTGACGATCTCCACAAACACTGGTCCCAAGAAATCCAAGTAACTGATGACAAGCCACGTCGGACCCGGGTCCAGGGCACAGGTGGTGGGACGCATGCTGTTGAGTACCCGAAGAACCTCATCTGCCAACACCAGCCAAAACTCAGTCCAGCTTGGCAGACGATGTTCACTAGCAGACTGATCACCCCCAGTAAAAACTGGACAAGAGGATGTAATACATGCCCTGATAGAGGCCGCATTGTCGACAAAAAACTGCCCAAACTGTTCGCAGTTTTCTACAGAAAATGCTGTCCCAGACTGGAGACAGGAGGGATTTAACCAACTGTCAATAGTGCGGAACAGCGCAGCTGGACAGTTTCTTGCCGCAACAATAGATCATGACAAAAATTTGGTCTTCTTAAGATCAGTTGCCTGCTGGTACTCCGAATAATGGAGCCTCAGTGCCAACCTGTTCTCCTCAGAGCATAACCGCCTCCAGGACTTACACTTCAGTGCTATAACTTTAACCTTTGACCTTCAGGGGGAAGGGATAAATTGCTGTGTATAACTTTGAGACTCTGAAACCATTTGGGGAAAGGCATTGGGAGGGAGATGGTTAAGTGTGATTCACTCTTTCTCCAATTCAGCATATTGTCCAATACCAGACCAGGCTTTGTTTTGATTTGCTGTATAACAGCAGCATAAATTTCACCAAATCTCATAATTATTTAGACATTTCTGGCATGTCTTTGTAAATAAGTTAGCTATTTTACAACATACTTGTCAGTCAAGTGAGCCGAAAATACTTAACTGTAACTAAAGATCAACAGCCTGGAGCATAAGGGAATGCAAGTTCTGAATTCTCTTGCTGTTGGGAGTACAGTTATAGTTGTTGATCTGGTAGGTGCGCTAGTCCAGTGGGCTTCTTTCAGCCAAGACCCCAGCCCAGGCAGTACAGAAATAGAGAACAAGAGGTACAGTGCTTAAAGAAGAATATGCATAGGAGAACACTGTAACAGTTTGAACATTCGTTTACAAAAGAGTAAAATAAAATACAAAAGTAATAAGCAAAGGGACCTGTACTGCATAATGATCCTGAGTCTTTATTGTACAACATCCTGTTACTATATTCTGTGTGTAACCCCCCTGCAAATGGGGGTTCCCAAAAGACTTCCAGGAGCTTGCTTGAATGCTCCAAGCCTGAATGATGTTTGGCATTTAAGCCATTTATCAGTGAGTGTTTTTAGAACCTCTGGTACTGTCTCTTTAAGAGCTGTCTGCTTGCAGACATAATTAGTTTGTATGGGGGACTGTGTGTTTCTTTGATTGAGTACCACTCAAGCTGCTGCTAATTCACTTCATTTTTGCAGTCACTAGGAGTGCAAAGGGAACCTATCTGACAGATGTAACTGTTTGCCAGAAATTATTTAGAGTAATAATGAAATTACAGTTTGTCTAACCTGCTTTCTTTTGCAGTCAGAACTGTGTCAGCTAGTTCCCCATTCTAGTTTTGAACTGCTGAACTGAACCAATCAGTGTGGTAAGCTAGCTCTAAAATGGTGCCTTGACCTAATCAGAACTTGACTCATAATCTGAGCCAGCCACAAGAGGATTGTATGGGCAGTGACTCTGGGAGATGTAGTTTAGACTTCAGCACCTTTTGGACCAACAGCAGCAGTCTATTGTGAGTGACAGCCAATCCAGTCAAGAACTGGGAGGAACTCAAAGGAAGTGCCGGTTTTGTCGGGTTGGAGTTTCAGTTGAGCTTTGGCAGTGAAGAAGGAAGGAGCCCTGTGCTTTTCAGTGTGCAGTTTTAGTCAAAAACGTGTAAGGCCCAGAGTTCCGGTCTGCAGCTTGTGTAACAGCTTGTTAGGACTGAATCGTCCTGTGAAAAGAATCAAAGGATTCTGAACAGTAGAAACCAGGCTCACCCTGTAGAAGACTGGAAGAATTGCTGAAAATTGCACTCGGTCTGTCAGGAACTGAATCTGCTGTGTGTTCTCCCGGGTATTGTGCAGTAATTGCGATCGGGATACAGATGCAGCCTGCCTGGTATAGTGCTTTCTTTTATATGGATGTGTGAAGAGGTTTGTGCACCTCAAGTGAGCCCTGCTGACATTGAAGGACCCTATCTTATTTGGAGGTCGTGAGTACTAATTCAGGGTCGCTCCCTGTTGAATTGCCACATTAAATCCAAATGGAATTACTGTACTGCTGACTGTTTAATTCTCCTTTCTCTGTGTGAAAGGGCCCCTACCAGCTGCCACGGTTTGACTAGCCACTAGGGCTTGGGTACCCAGGACAGTAACTGATAGGGATAGGCCTGTGCACAGAGCCATAGGTAGATTATTAGAGTGATAAGCTAATTAACCTGATTTCCCTGTCCTGTTATATCCCCTAAATAAATCAGAGCTGCTTGTTTCAGCAAAGTTATACTGCCTGAGGTATTTGTCTATGTTAAAGTACTGTACTGTGATTGTTGCACTGTATCTCATTTCGTAGGAGGTCCCAGTGCCGAACCAGACCTGGGGGTAAGTGTATACTGTGAAGGTAATTCTGATATATGTGTGGGCCACTAGTGGGAAGAAAGGGTTGCAGTGTCCCAGAGGGCTGTGACCAAGTTAGTTTAACTATTGCAAACCCTGACCTCTGGGTGGAGGCACCCGCCATTGGATCCAGGCCCCTCAACCTGTTAGTGGCAAATCAGGCAGGGGTAGTAGCCCCTGGGATAGCGCCATCTAGGGGTTACATGTGCCAATATAGAGAATGTACATCTGTGAATGTACTTAGCCTGGGAGGACAGTGGTGTATAGGGTGCTTTACATTTATTTTACAAAATCAGCACAATGTGGTGTAACCCCCCCAAATGGGGGTTCCCAAAAAGTCTTCCAAGAGCTTGCTTGAATGCTTCAAGCCTGAATGGTGTTTGGCATTTAAGCTGTTTATCTGTTAGTGCTTTTAGAGCCTCTGGTACTGTCTCTTTAAGAGCTGTCTGCCTGCAGACATAATTAATTTGGATGGGGGTCTGTGTGTTTCCCTGCTTGAGTCCCACTCGAGCTGCTGCCAAATCGCTCCGTTTCTGCCGTCACTAAGTGGGCAGAGTGAGCACTTTTCAAAGATGTAACTGTTTGCCAGACATCATTTAGAGTAATAACGAAAATACAGTTTGTCTAACCTGCTTTTCTTTCCAGTCAGAACTGTGTTTGCCTAGTCCCCCATTCTAGTTTTGAACTGCTGAACTGGACCAATCAGCGTGGGGGGACCTTTGAAATGGAGCCTGCTGCTGGCAAATCAGAACTTGGACTCTCACTGTGGAGCCAGCCACCTATGTACTGTATGGCCAATGCTTCTGGGAATTGTAGTTTGGACTTCGGCGCCTTTTTCCACTAACAGGGGGAGTTTACTGTGAGTGACAGCCAAACCAGCCAACTGAACTGGGAAGAACTCAAAGGAAATGCCCGGCTCTGTCTACTGGAAAGATCAGATGAGTTGTGACTGTGAAGAGTGAAGGAGCTTCGGGCTCCTGCACTGTTGAGTTTCACGTGGGAAGCTCGTGTGGGGCCCTGACGTTCGGCCTACAGCTGTTTGTGAGTGCCAGTGTGGAATGAATCAGAGTTGTAAGGAGAAAGAAGCAACAGAAGTGAGGAAACCAGGCTCACCCTGTAGAAGACTGGAGAAATTGCTGAATCACGCTTAGTCTGTCAGGAACTGAATCTGCTGTGTGTTCTCCCGGGTATTGTGAAGTAATTGCGATCGGGATAGAGAAGCAGCCTGCCTGGTGTAGTACTTTCCTTTTACATATAAATGTGTGTAATGCTTGTGGGGAATCGTGTTTCAAATCTCCTGTACAGTGAATTGAGTACCTGAAGCTGGAAATAAACCCCAGCTTAATCCAGACTACATCCATTTGCTCTGAACTGCCGTGGGGTCCAGTCACAAGGACCTTGTCCACATGGTCTACTCCTCCTGGCAATCCAGGACAATCTGCCTTCTATCCAGTTCCCAGCATTGAGTTTGTGAGTACAAAGCAGGGTAGCTCCCTGCAATCTGTTTATCGAATTGCAAGTGTGTCATCTAATTGTTGTTTTTTCATTTCTTCACAGACTGAGCCAACCGGCTCCGGATTACAGTTTGGGTATTGTGCAAGTCTTTTTTTCCATCACAGGGCCCCGACCAGCTGCACTGATCCTGGCTAGCCCCCCCCCCATCCTGGGTACCCAGTGAAAGTGACAATTTGGGACTCTGACTATGCGCACAGTACTGTGATTATTAATGTGTTTAACCTAATTAACCTGATTTCCCCCTGCCCTTGTTACAGCTCCTTAAATAAATCAGATCTGTTTGTTTCAGCAAAGTTACACTGACTGAGGTATTCGTTTATGTTAAAGTATTGTACTGTGGCTTTTGCACTGTATCATCTTGTTTCACAGGGGGTCCCCAGAGTCCAGTCGACAGAGCCAGTCCTAGGGGTAAGTGCATATTGTGAAGATATTTCTGATGCATTGTGTGGGCCACTAGTGGGAAGAAAGGGGGTCCCAGAGGGTTGTGACCAAGTTAGTTTAGCTGCTGCAAACCCTGACCTCTGGGTGGAGGCACCCGCCATTGGACCTAGGCCCCTCAACCTGTTAGTAGTTAAGCAGGCAGGGGTAGTAGCCCTTGGGATAGTGCCACCTACAGGTTACAGTAAGATTAAAAAAAAAAAAAAAAAATAGTGCTAGCAGGCTAAGTGATGCCGAGCAATGGGGGAATTGCTCCGGCACAATGGTGAATCAGGTCACACTCCACACCTGGGACATCAGGAGTGGAGGCCAGCAATGAGAAATTGGAGCATCCTCCTTTGGTGGTTGTGGGGGGTGGCACTGTGAAAAGTGCTGGTGATGATGCTTCGTCAGGCACCCCCCAGGGCTGCCATTGCGTGCGCGGGAGTTTGTGGGGTGGGCAGGACCTAAAAAAAAGGGGGAAAATGCCACATCGGTATGCCAAATCATGGCCTCTCTGCCCCTCCCCACGCCTGGACCCTCCCCATTCGATCGACATTCATGCCTTCTCTAGTCCTCGCAGTGCCACTCCTCCTTTAGGCAACAGCGCGGTCCCTGCAGAGTAATGTCAGTAATCGAAGATAATCAGGATAAGAAGTTCTTGGGAGCCATCTTGCAATGATGGCCAGAGGAGACTTCCAGCAGGAAAACACTGATCAGACAGAGGACTGGAGGTCTGGACAAGAGTGTTGCATCAAGGGATGAAGTTAGGGGATAAGTGTGGTGGGAGATAGAGGGGCGGTGTGGATTCCAAAGAATTTAGGTGCCAGTAGGCATAGGGAGCAAAAATAAAAAGTGCCAAAGTCCATACACTAAAGCTCAATGGCTGTGATGTGTGGGAGTCGGTGTGCGTGTATACTTTCTGTGTGTGTGTGTGTGTGTGTGTGTGTGTGTGTGTGTGTGTGTGTGTGGGATGTGAGAAGCAATTCTGATTAGCACCAAAAGAGGCACAACAATGTTCTTGTTTACTGACCTATTTTTTAATAATTAAGTGTGTGGGAATCACATGCTAATGAACCAGTTGCATGCAAAACACTAGAACTGCTTTTTAAGTGGAGGATCCTCCAGGTCCTAAGTTTTTCAAATGGACAGGTTCTAGGAGTTAAAAAAAAAAAAAACTGCTCCATGACACTGAGTGGTGGTGGATCATTTGATGTACTTGCAACCTAGTGGTCGTACATGGACCCCGGACCACCAGTATTTGACTAGCAGGGGGAGGATCAAGTATCAGCTTGGGCACTCATCTCCCACCAGGGACGGAGAGTTTCTGTTAATGCCCAGGGAATAGAAGTCATTGTTTGTTTGAGGGTGGGGCATCTGGATGACAGACATGCTGTCCTTGGGCAATACCACTTTGCAGTGTAGGAGAGGAGGGGAAAAAAGCTGCAAAGAGGCTGCCCTTAGCAGATAATAGTTATATCCCATCACATCCACAGGTCCATTTGACTGCCTGACCCCACCCCCTCTTCTCCTCTCCTCAGTGGATTTGGTCTCCCTGCAGTCATGGGCTACTCACCAGGCCCAGGAGTAACATATTAACATAGTATTTCCCCCCAATCTACTATTTTTGTGCCTTTGACACCCCTACTGGCTCCCTTCTGGTCTCAACCACCAGGCTTGTCTCCTGCCATATCCTGATCTTACACTCATTCTTCTGTGTGTCTTGGTCAGTATTGTCGGGCCTGTGAGGTCTCCTGCTGTCATCCTGCTTTCAGGGGTTGTTATCCACCTGTTTTCTCTTGTCCCTGCCAGTGTCCTCTGGAGCCGAGTCACTTGCGGGAATATGCATGTGTCAGCTACTGGTGTCTGTGCTGAGTCCCCTTCCAGCGTCACTCAACTGTTACACCAGCTAGCCTCCACTAGGTGGTGATAGTGTGGCAAGGTGCCAGTCTCCATGTCCCCGAAGGAGGAGAGCAGTCCTTGAGATGCTCAATCCTCCTTCCCCCGGCTGGCCCCGAACAACCCTGGTCCTCTCTTGAACCTGGGTTGCTGGCATGGCAGGAGTTAAGGAGCCCAGCGCCTCGCCATCCACACTGACTGACATAGTAATTTAAGGTCACAAGGAACTTTAGGTTCATCTTGTCCACCCTTCCTCCCACTACTTCATAAATAGGAATGAATAATTATAATGTGCAAATATGTCCTAATTAAAGTGGTTAATTAGAAAGGGGAAGCTATAGAAACATAGACTTTGATGGCAGACAAGGACCGCTTGGCCCACCTAGTCTGCCCATTTCTTCCTACCCCCCACAAGAACTGCCTTATGTCTGTCCCATGCATTCTTGAATTCTCCCACAGTTTTAGACCCCACAACCTCCTCAGGAAGGCTGTTCCATGCATCCACCACCCTCTCTGTGAAAAAATAATTTCCTCACATTGCCCCTGAACTGTCCCCCCTCTATTTTCAAATTGTGTCCCCTTGTTCTTGTGCATCTCTTTTTCTGAAAGATGTTACCCTCTTGGACTTTTTTGATTCCACTGATGTACTTAAAAGTTTCTATCATGTTCCCCCAACTCCTTTCCTCAAGGGTATACATATTAAGCTCCTTTAGTCTCTTCTCGTATGGCTTCTCTTGCAGACCCTGCACCATTTTAGTTACCCTCCTCTGGACTGCCTCCATCCTGTCTTTGTCCTTGTGGAGATGGGGTCTCCAGAACTGGATGCAGTACTCCAGATGGGGTCTCACCAACTGTCTGTGCAGAGGGATAACAACTTCCTGTTTTCTGCTGGTGATGCCTCTCCCTCTTCATCCCAGTAATCCCCAGCCCTCCCTACTGCCTTCTCACATTGCTTGATAACCTTAAGGTCGTCTGATATGATTACCCCAGGTCCCTTTCCACTTTTGTTGTTGTTGCTACCCCCCCCCCCCAAATTGTGTAATCTTCCCCTGAGTTTTTGTTTCCCAGGTGTATTATTTTGCACTTCTTTGCATTGAATCCAAGTTGCCATACTTCTATAGGGGCTTAAGGAGAAGAGGCAAGAAGGCGGAAGAGGAGCAGGCCTGAAGGCTGTTACCTTGAATGTGTAAAGGAGATAGCTGTGGCATCGACCTGAGCCTCTGTGGGTAATGAGCAAACTCTGTCCCAGCCACCCCTTGTGTGTGCGTATACACCCACCTGAATATTCCCACCAACACTGACTGGTCCATGCTTAGCTTTCAGGCTAGGTTAGCAAAATGATCTTCATGCCAGCTCAAACTGCACAAGCACCAGTAATGAACTGCCTTTCTTCCGGGTCAATTGGCAAAACCATGAGGAGGATCCCATTTCAGAATCTTTGTTAAATACAGAAAATCCCTTCCCCCCCAAGGCCGTGAATCCGTTCACTCTCCTGCACCCAGATTAATGTAATTAATATTATCAGCCTCAGTGAAAACCACAGGAGACTGGGCCACAACACCTCCAGAAAAACAACAGTTGGGATGTTTGTTTGCTATTAAGAAATATGTCGGGAGTTTTTTTATGCCGCTGGTGCCATGGTGAGTAAGCATCAGTTGGTTAACCACAGCTTTTGCCCAAGGCTATTTTCTCCTTAAAAGCAATAGTACTGTTGTTTCCCAGCTGAGTGCTACACTGGTGATTTTCTCTGGATAGCTATAGCCCAGATTTCAACGGAGATAGATTAGCACCATACTGAAGGCCTATGGGCTGAGCTGCAGCATTGCCATGCTCACCAAACCAACAGATAGTGACCATACCCATAGGTGGTGGAACTGGGGGGGAGGGGTCTGTAGACCCTTCAGTTTTGTAGCTGTGTGGTCAGGCAGTGCATTGTGACCCTTTCCACCACGACCATGACCACATTACCACCACGACCGCATTTCAATCAGTGGAGCAGAATTCATTTAACAGACATGCAGCTGCTGATGGCTCTTTTTAGGATAGGACACAGTTTGCTTTAATATTTATTTTTTACTCAGTGCGTACAGACAGTCCAGGCAGCAGAAAGTATATTTCTGAAAAAATAATGATAAAACCCAGGTAGGTTGACAGGTATATTTGAGAAGGTATATGTTTTCTCAGTGCACTGGGTTCAAATGTTGCATAGCTCTACCACCTAATCTGTGCTATACTGACTCTTAACATTTGGGACCGCTCAGCCACTAACAGTCATACCCCAGTTTCTTGGATCTGCTGATTGAGCTGGCAGGTGGGAGATGGAGTGTCCCACAGGATGTGCTGTCCTACAGAGAGGGGTGTGGGAAGGAACGGTGATCCTTGATTGCTCCCCCATGGCCTAGGGAGTTAGAAGCAGCCAGACTGTTGCAGTAGCAATGCATGTGGTTGCCAGGCTGCACCGTTTTCTCATGGTGCATGCCTGTGCTACCTCATGACCCGATGCGAATAGGTGAGAATATTGATTGGAAGGGGGCACCAGATGGCACAGCAGGTAACATGCCGCGCTCCCACACCAGTGACCTGGGTTCAGGAATAAGCCCAAGATACTGCCAACTGGGGTGACCAGCGATCGAGGAGTGCTGCTAGCAGTCACATGTCCTTGATCAGGTGGAATGTCACGGTGCTTCCACAGCATCAGCAGCCCCTACGGCAGGGACCTGGAGGGTTCAGCTTCCAACCACAGTGGAAGCTGCATTTTGGCAAGGCTAACAGTGACTGCAGTGTGCACCGTGGGGTGGTGGGAGGTCAGCGTTCCAGAGAAGAAAACAGCCTGTTTCCAACCGAATGACAGCCACAGAATTGTACAGTTGGGTCTCACCCCACCACCTGATCTGGATTCTGACTAAGTCACTGGAGGGAGGACAGTCTCTGCCCCCTAAGAGACCCCTGCCGTGGAGGAAAGAACTGTGGGAGTTGGCAGAAGCAGTGGGTTTAGTGGCAGGATGGGACTGGGTGGTCACCAGATAACTGGAGGAGGGTGAGAATCAGGTCAGGGGGAAAAAAGTTTTAAAACAAAAAATAGATTGGAAAATGGTGAGTGGCCGGGGTAGATGACACCTCTATGTTTGCCATGTCCTACTAGGACTGCCCAGATTCTTAGTCAGGAAGGGACTCAGTGAGTCCCACTGTGAGGTGGGAGGGGAAAGCTGAAAGAGGCTTCAAAGAGGGTCACAGCAGTCACAGTGTCCGTCTGGAGCCTGGTGGGTTTCACTGTATGGGAATGAAGCTAAAGTAGGCTGAAGTAGTGACCCCAACCCCCCAACTTCCACCCTGACATCCTCCTGCTGAAGGTAAGAGGGAAAAAAACACACCTAAATACTAGAAATAGCAACAGTTATATTACCCCCTCTTCTGTGAGCACCAAAACAATGCTTTTATAACTCTGAAGTTATAAACAGCTTGTGGTACTAATTATTCTCGGGGTGGGGTTGATACTATCCCCTCCCCTCTGTCTCAGTTTGTTCTTTTATCACATGCCGTCTTTTTCCCAATCCCCCGTTAATTTGTTCTTTTATCGTATACCCTCTTTTTCTTTATTGTCTCGTATAATTTTTTAGCTAATTCTCAGAATTTAGTGCATTTGCTCGATGACAGATCATACTGGCTCTGGACTGGTGGAGCAGTGTTAGGGAGCCCAGAGCTTTCTTCACCTGTTAGCATTTTAGCACCAAATTGCTGCCAAAGTAGTCAAAAAATGCCAATGAGGTTTGAAACTGTCCCTAAAGTAACAGTGGAAATCTATTAAAAAAAAACACGCATTTTGCTAATTTCTTGGAACCTTTTAAATTGAAATTTTGCCTGTGTTGCTCCCCTGTTCACACAAAAAGTATACCTGACTTGTGTCTGAAAATTGAGAAAAAGAATGTTTTGTTTTTGTTGCCATCACTTCTGAAATGTATTATTCAAATGAATATAAAAGATGAAAAAACATCTGCAGTTTGTTTGAAGATGTTGCTGTTTTTCTTCGATTACAACAGCTGGCTTCAGTGCTGCACTAGGCATTGTGATGTCATCAGCACTCTGAAACTGGTGTCTGATTGGTTCAGTTTTCCACTGTGATGACGGTAACTTTCAAACCATCCACTGTGACAACAGTAACAACAACATACTTTTGATATGTTGCTCTTATTGATGTCACTAGCTAAGAGATCAGTTTTATCTCATTTTTACCCCCACATGTGTTGTGTGTAGATAGATAGATAGATAGACAGACAGCTGGGATATGTCATGGGCTGACTAAAAATGTCACCTTTTTAATCTGCAGGTAGAGGCCAAACCCTACAGACACAAATAAATGTGATAGTTTTAGTCAGCCCCTGGCATGTGTACAGTGATAGTGCCTTTCTGGCAAGATTAGTTCTTTCAATGAAGATTACATGGTTTCTGTTTGGTTTTACTGCTCAGATTTTAATTGTAGAGCATGATTTTAGTGGGAACAACATTTGCCCGTAAAGTACTTATGCATGAGGTGGAGGCTGTGCCCCCACCATTTAATTTTCAGCACCAGTGATTTTTCAGACTCACAATTTTGACTGCCTTGTTAAATGGTTGAGAGGTATGGATGAGGGCAAGTCAGAGACACCGGCCAGCTCTGAAGATAATTCTACACAGCTACTGTGATGTCATCAGGCATTGTTCCAGCTGTGTTCCCATTGGTTAAGGGCTACGTTGTGAACAACCTAAAATGGAAATAAATGCTGATTACCCACTTAACATTGAAATAAATGCTTTATTTCCACTTTAGGCCTGTCGTTCATGAAAATAAATGCATTTATTTGCACATTTTATTCTCACAGTCAATATTTTATATAAATATACATATCTATATCTATATAAAACCTCAGCACAAAAACACTGAAACAAGGGTTGCCCAAAAAGGACATCAGCTATAAAGCCAGATTTCAAAGAAATACAAAATCAACAAAGCCAAGTTTCAGAGACATAAAAACTCACACATACCCCATAACACAAAGCAGCATGGGATATATATATATATATATAATCACCATGAAAATGCAGGCTGGCCTAGGACAAAACTTGGGTCTGTGTCTTCTGTTCTCACTCTTTGCGGATTGTGTGCGAAGCCTTTTGGCATCATGCATTCCTGCCTAAGGCAGACCCAGCCTACAGTTTCATGGTGATTTGTATATACATCCCATGATGTTTTGCAATATGGGTGTATGTGTGATTTAGTATTACTTGGAAGCCTGGCTTTGTTGTCAGTGCCCTTTTTAGGTAACCCCTGCCTTAGTGTTTTTCTGCTGAGGTTGTTTGCCTTTTTAGCTTGTGTGCTTACTTTGGACCTACCATGACCCAAACCCATAAGACCACATTAGGGTTGGCTTGTTTTTCCCAATGGGTGAGATATAGATAAGGCACACTGATGAATTCTGTCTAAGATAAAACATGTCTATGTCTTCTGTTTGCACCTTTTGCAAATTGTGTGCGAGGCCCTTCGGCATCGTGCATTCCTACTTAAGGCAGAACCAGCCTACATTTTCATGGTGATTTGTATATACCGTATCTATCCCACGATGTTTTGCGCTATGGGGATATGTATGATTTTGTATTTCTTGTGCATTTTAGCTTTGTTTCTTGTCGTGTTTGGTTTTCTGAATGTATTTTTGAATACTTTTAATGATTTTCAGGCATGTCTCATTCTTTATTTAGTTATTTTTGTTCTAAGCGATTCCAACTCCAAAGCTGCCACTTTGAGAGCCGATATAGCTCAAACAGTTTGGCAGTCCCAATATTTTGTGCTATTGCTATATTTACTAAAACATTCCACATCTAACAAAACAGTTATATATAGATGATGTGCGATTTATATGGTTTTGCGCATAAAAACGCTCAAACATTTCCCACATTTTTTGGAATGTTAGTACAAATGGGGTTTCCTAACAATAATAACTTACGCAGCATGGTCATATTGTTGGAACAATTAAAGCACATATCATGACAAATACGGTGTCCCTGTTTTATTATTGGTTTTACATGGGTCTATTTATTTATTTATTTCAATCTAGGATTACAATACCTTTGAGCCGAGGCTCTTTTACAAAGGTTCCACGTCAGTGTGTGCAACAGTCATCATTTTTAGTTACAAACATATAGTCAATGACTTACAGACATGTAATGACCAGTACAAAGACTTGAGCTATGAGCAAGACAAGGAAGGTGGGAGGGAAGTGAGGGTAGGAGATCGGGAAGGAGGTGCAGGGGTGAAGGGGAGTACGGGAGGTGGTTTGGGCGGGGGCAGGAGTGGAGATACGGGGGGGGAGGTGGGCGAGGGTGGGAGAAAGTGCAGCCAGGGGGCCTTTTTCGAGGGAATATGACAGGTAAGGTGCTAGGGGTGCAAAGACTGATTGTAAGTGCTGGGTGCTGGGGTCTAAAAAACAATGTTTTTACTAATAAAAATAATTTGATACCTTCCTGTTTTTTTCAACACGAGGCATCAGTTTTTCCCCTGTAGCTCAAAAACAAGCATGGCAACCCATGGTTATTTTAAAAAAAAATTATTTTTAATGTTTGGATGAGCATCGTGTACTGGGCACACAATTATAAATCTGACATGAGGTACAGAAACACCAGGGTACGTCCTTAAATACTGTACTTGTAAATAAATCATTCAATTAGTTCTTGTTTGCTTTCCGTCTCACTTCTGAAGGATCCTGTTGTTGAAAAAGTGCTCTGGCAAACAGAAAGCTATCTCTGGTCCGGTTATCTCCAAACGTGTACAGTACACTCATGCAACTTGCATCTGTAGAGCACTGCTGAACACTGCCATCTACTGTTGTATATGCACACTTACAGGACTGCTACTCCGGGCTTACGTCTCACACTGAATGTACTGTGTTCTGTCTACAGTAGACTACAGAAGATCTTACTTGCATACTGTAACTCTTACCTCTCGAATGTGGAACAGCATTCGTCAAAAATGTCAGTGAAGAATGACAAAATGTGGGACATGGCACCAAATCACGGGGACAGAGGTTCAGGTCACTGTGGGGATAAGACAAGACATGTTCATAAAGCTGGTTTTTGATTGAGCAGTATAGATCAATATGAATTTCTACTATAAAAAAATACAGTGTATCCCCCCAGCTTTGTGGCACAGAGTGGTAGGGGACTGCTGTAACATGCTGGTGATCTGGTTTCACCCTCCGAGCCTAGTCGGTGTGGAGTGTCTGTGTGGAGCTCCCATAGCTACGTGAAAAATGTCCAAGTTTTCCCAGGTTTTAAATATTGTTTCTTTTGTAGAGTTGGTTTGTTGAGAAGGAAGGAATTGCCTACAGGAAGGTGTGGGATTTGTGTGCTTGATATTGGTTGGGAGTAAGATAGTCACCACATTTGCTCTGTGGCAAATCACTTCTGGTGTAGATTTAATTTATCCCATGGCACTTCTCGAAAAGATCTGGGGAATTTCCCCTGATGTCCTGGCCAATTTCTCCCATTCACTTAAAATACCACCAAGAGCTCAGCTAGATTCAGTATGTCAGTTTGCATCTGTCCTCCTTTCCCCACCCCGGGATGAGGCGGAAAATAGGTAGATTTGCCAAGCCCTCCTTTCCCGGTCAACAAAAACTAACTAAACTAACTACTGTAAACTACATTTATATACTGTAGTTTGTCAGTTTGTGTGTGCCTTTTGGGGGGTTGGCTTTGTGACCAAGATTTGTTGGCTTGGTGTTGTGATGGCCTGTTTATTATGTGGTACTGTGAGGGAGGGGGGACGGACCACCAGGGAGCAGCAAGAAGAAGGGGGGGGGACACAAGTCCAGTTTCAGAGGAAAGAGTCCTGAAGGGACATGCAGCTCTGAAGGTGGACAAGGCTGTGGGATCAGATGGGATACACCCCAAGGGTACTAAAGGAACTCAGAGAGGTGCTAGCTCCTCCACTGATGGCCTTATTCAATGGCTCACTGGAAACAGGAGTGGTTCCCGAGGACAGGAGAAGAGCAGACGTGGTCCTTTTCCATAAGAGCAGCAGCAGGGAGGGGGCTAGCAACTAGTAGGGCAGTGTGACAAAGCAGTGGGTAGGGCCAGTGGGATGTTGGGATGCATAGGGAGGCATATTTCCAGCAGGAGGAGGCAAGTGGTGTTGCCATAGTATTGCTCACTTGTGAGACCCTACCTGGAGTATCGTGTCCAGTTGTGGAGACCACACCACAGAAAGAACATAGACAGGGTAGAGGCAGTCCAGAGGAGAGCAACAAAAATGGTGCCGGGGTTGCATTTCATTTTTTCACTTTCATTTTTATTTGTTATACTTGTAAGCAAGATGAGCATTACTGTCCATTTTCACAAGTGGCAAGTATTACAAAAAACATTACAGTTCATACATAGTACATGGCAAACACACAGTATACATGACTGCATAATAGAAATAAAAGAACAGGACATTTGTGGCATGAATTCTCAAGAACAATCATTTTCAGTTGCCAACCATGATTTTAGTCTATTTTTAAAGGATGTTACAGTGCCACTTTTGGTTATATGATCTGGGATAATGTTATAGAAAAGAGGAGCTCTATATTGTAATGATTTCTGTCCAAAAGATTTTTTACAGAAAGGTGAACGGAATACATGTTTACTCTGAGATCTTGTGCCTTGTTCATTAGTACTTCGTAAAAAAAAAAAAGACTGAAATGAAAGCTCTATGAAGAGAGACTGAGGGATCTCAACATGTGCACCCTGGAAGAGAGGGGAACAAAAGGGGAAATGATAGAGGCCTAAAAGTACCTTAGGGGGGTGAACAGGGTACAGGAGGGGAATCTCTTTCAAATGAGAAAGAGCACCAGGGACAGAGGGCATGTGATGAAGTGCAGTGGGCATTTAAGAGGGATGTGAGGAAGTACTACTTCACTGAAAGAGTAGCGGACACCTGGAACAGACTGCAAGCGAACTTGTGGAGGCATAAACAGTAGGGGGCTTCAAGTATGTATGGGATAGACGCAGGGGTATATTGGTAAAAAGGCAGAGAGGAGGGAGGGGTGCCAGAGACCAGTTAGGGTCTGCAGAGACAGACTAGGCAGGGACAATCTGGGAAGACTGAGTGGACCAAGCAGTCCATTTCTGCCGACAAATTATATGTTTTCTATGTTTCAGGGCACCAAGACTCTCCTCCCAGAAGAGTGGGTTATACCATACTGCTATGATAGTAGCTCCTAGTGGTGTGACTTTGATGGTGTGGGTGGCCATGTGTCACTGGGCACCTCCTCAAAATCCCGCTGCATGGGCTTCCTGTTAGAGAGGTGGATGAGCACCCAGAAAAATTTGAAGTGTGCCCATTTGTCAAGTCCAGATGATGGCTGCAAAGAGGCCACTGCCACCCCAGCCTCATAGTGCATCATCTCCGACCCTCCGCCATCTTCCTGGGAACGTGAAATATGCTTCTCCCTGGTGGCGACAAGGCAGTGGGTCATGCTAAATGTCATAATTCAGTGGCCTGCCTAAGAAAGATGAAAGGCAAAGAATGGTAGCAAATGATAAGCTCAGCAGGCAAGGGGGACTTTTCATGAGGAGCCCGAAAGAGTGGACTGACAGAGGCTAGTGGGAGCATAAACAAAGATTTAAAGAAATGTACAATATGGGAGAGCACTGTCACCTTGTGGATTAGGAATTTTGGAGGGGTAAGATGAGGGACATCCCTCTTAATAAGGAACAGCTCAGAGGAAAGGTGATGACCCAGTCTGTAAAGTAGATATGAGTGAACTCGGGTTGGATAACGGTCACATTAGAGCCCATGACATCCGTTCTTCAGCAGCAAGATATTCCTAGGATGGGGAAACACTTGAGTGGGACTTGTAAAGTGGGAGTACAGTATGCTCGAGAGAAGGCTATTTGTGAGCAGAGTGTCACACGTGTCGGACTATATTTAGCGAGTACATTTGGAGAATTTGAAACCTTATATGCTGCCCAAAGCAACATAAAAACTGTCAGCAAGATGAGAATCCTTAGACTGAACTACATGTGTCAAAATGTACTGACCAGGAGTAAGGTTTTGGGGTGGTCTCAGTATTTGTCATTTCTACTTCACGATTTTTTGGTTACAGTTTATTTATACAAGATATCCCAGCTGAGATGCAACATCTTGTTTCCAGAGGGGATCCTGCTGCTACCCATTTTTGCAGCTGGGTGGCCTGGATCATGGAGAGGTTGAGTGACTTACTCAAGGTCACACAGTGAGTATTTTGGCTCTATTGTGGTTTCAACCTACACTCTCCAGTACCCAAGCTGTAGCTCATACCACTGGACCACTCAGAGGTATAGAGAAAGCATGTAGAAATCTTAGATCCCCCCCCCCAAACAATCACAGAACTGAGCTGTAAATCAGAAAAGGATAACACTTCCAGATCATCATCAGTCCTCATTAGAACAAAGGTGTAGTTCGAAAAATACACTTTGCACACCAGAATCCTCATAGGCACCCTCCCCCCAATTGTATATACATAGCTCTTTTAGACTAACCTGGCCTTTTATGTATGATGTTGTACTTAAAGAGCCCCTGATGCCATTGTGACAACTTTGAAAGAATACAATATTTAGACACAATTTAGCTTACATTTACTAATTTTTTTTTCTGTAATTCTCTCCTTTACTTCTTTATTACTAAAGATATTTGCATGTAAACAGGATCACTGCCCTATTTGTTCTGGCTGCTTGCCTATACCTGACATCATACTTCTGTTTATAACATGTTGCTGTGGAGATAATGATGCCATAAACAGGGGATTATGATGTGTGGTGTAGGCAAGCAGAAGGAGTAGATAAGGTCTAAGGGACAGTAATCCTCTTTTATACAACTGTCCTCGGTAAAAAGAAAAAAGGGAAAGAATTATAGAAAATATATGAAATATAAACTGAATTGTGTTTAAATCTCACATTATTTTTTACGTTTTTAAAATGGTGTCGGGGCTCTTTAAAGTGTTAGTCACTTGTGAAGAAATGGAAAAAACATAATATTTAGACACAATTCAGCTGATATGTTTTGTATTATAAATCACTAACGTGATTTGAGCCAATCATCGCTCAGAGCCACCGTATATTTTATTTTGTGTACAGTGTGCTTTCTTGCAAGAGTGTTAAGGGAGAGCGCTCCACTTCAGTGCTGGGGGGAGGACGGTATAAGTAAATTTTTAAAAGAGGCTCAATACCTATATTAAATCACTTGCACTAAACTATAGTGCTTTATAATAAGTTATTAGGGCCTCTGAAGGGGTGTTTCTTATGGTATAAGAGACACTTCTAATGAGGTTTGGGCGGATAGAACTGCTCAACTTCGCCTTATGAGTCCTCTCACCCAGTCTCACCCTCGGTATCTCACATCATAAGATACACCCCTTGGAGGACCTATTAACTTACAGTGTCTGGATTTCTCTTCACTTTGTTCTGCATTACAGTTAATTTGCATAGAAACAAGATCCTTATCTCCCCAGAGTTTATAACACCACACTTGTCATTTTGTTGCCATGCCACTGCCACTGTATATTCTTGCTAGATTGTTATTGTTGTACATGCGTCAGCTGTTCTGTGTTGTACGTTTCCTTTTCACTATATGTTGTACTGTGCTTTGTGTTTGTCACTTTTTGTGTATTGCATTTCTCGTCAGTCGCCACCTTGTGACCCCATTCCTGGGTCACATCTGGAAAGGAACTCCTGCTTAGTGTGCCCCTCCCAGCTGGTCAACAAATTAAAAAAATTAAAAAAATAAGACAAGAGAGATCAAACAATTGCGTGTTAATGCATAGCAACCATAACCATAGAAAAAACACATTGCGTTCTGCTACTGCCACTCCCCTTGTCTCCTTAAATAGATTTTGTAATTGTTATAGGTCTCTCTGTTTTTTCCTGTCCTAATGCCATTTTCTTTATGCTTATCCTTTATGTCAGAAGGAAATGAGAACATGACACGTGTTAAGTACCCTTTACTGGGACCCCTTGACCTTTAATTACTTTGAAAGCTGTTGCCAAAAAAGAAACAGGAACACATTTACAATAAAAAAAATAAAAAAAAAACACACTTTTCTTACTATTACTAGGTGGTACAGTTTTCCAAATATCAGAGTTTCCAGGATCCGACCCATTCACATCCTCCCAACTCAAAGGTCCATACATAAATTGTGGGTGTTGAAATTCTGCGTACTGTCCCCTTCGCTCACACCAAAGCATCACACTTGCTTTTGTGCTTCAGATTTCATCACATTTTGAGGGCACTGTGGGTTTGTAAAGAATTAATGTATGCGCTGGGTGGATTACATAGAAACATAGACAGTGATGGCAGAAAAAGACCATTGGTCCATCCAGTCTGTCCATAAACCCTAACAAACCCAGGACCTATTCTCCAAACAGGGTTCTAACCTACACTATCCATCCCCATGTTCCCCGCCCTACTGCTGTCACCCTAAGCAGCCATTAAGTTCTTCACTCTCTCCCAGCTGTGTTTGAAACCATTGAAAGTTTTGGCACCAACCACATCAGCTAGGAGATTGTTCCTCGGCTCCACCACCACCCTTTCTGTAAAATAAAACTTTCCACTTCCTCTTGAATCACACATCCCCACGAGTTGCGCCCCCATGATGTTGATCCACTACTTATGCTAAATAGTTCCTCACAGCTTACCTTGTTCATTCCTTTCAGGAACTTGAAGGTCTCTGTCATATCTCCTCTCTTTCGTCTGGCCTCCAGCGAGTACATGTTCAGTGCCTTGAGCCGATCCTCATAAGATCTGCCCTGCTGGCCCTGAATCCTTTTGGTCACCCTATGTGGTGCTGTTTCCAGCCTGTCCTTATATTTCCTTAGGTGAGGACTCCAGAACTGGGCACAGTACTCCAGGTGGGACCTCACCAGTGATCTGTAGAGAGGTAGTAGTACCTCCTTCCTTCCATCCTGTTTGCCCTACTGTAGACTTTGTTGCACTGATCTGATTGTTTTAGGGAGGAAGGAACTGATGATGATCCCTCTGCCTCTTTCCTCAAAGGTCATGCATAGCTTTACCGCCCCCCCTTTCAAGTACACTGTCCTCAGGTTCTTGTTCCATACATGCATCACCTTTGCACTTTCTGGCATTGAATTTCAACTGCCAAACCTTTGACTACCTCTATAGCTTTTGCAAGTCTCTCTGCATCTCCATAACCCCCTCCTTGCCATCTACCCTGCCACAGAGCTTGGCTCCTTCTCCCATGTCGCTGATGAACATATTGAAAAGGACTGGAACCAGGACTGATCCTTATGGCACCCCACTAGTGACCTCCCTCTCCTCTGATTTGACTCTGTTAACCCCAACCCTCTGCTGTCTCTTTTCCAATCAGTTTCCCACCCATCTAACTGTATCTTAAGATCCTCTAGCTTCTTCAGCAACTTACTGCCAGGCACCAAGTCGAAAGCCTTGCTGAAATGGTAATCCTTGAGTTGAAATTGAATTGTAAGGCAGGAGGCCAATGACTGAGTGCTTTTCAACATATCCAGAAGGTGCAGTCATTCTCAAGAAACACATGCCCTGGAGTGGGTTATAGTGCTTGTAAAATGGAAAAGTTTTTATTTTAATGCAAAAAGGTTTTATTTTTGTGTGGTTAGGCTGTTGCTAGGTAGATAAGGTTAGATTAGTTACAAACTGTGTATTTCTTGGGAATAATGACAGGTGTGTGATGTGTTTGGACAAATTAAGTTTTTCGGACTCTGAAGCCCATTTTATAATACAGCTGCAGTGGTAGTAAAATACAGTATACAACAACTTTAAAACTATGCTTATGTTTCTGTTTTGTTTTTTTATTTGTTGACAGACACAAATCAGCAGACCCGGACAGTGTCTACAAGACAGTACTACACCCTACCAAGCAGCGGCCATGACAGGAGATCCTTGCTCACGCTCACGGAGCCACCCCGCTTTCACGCTCAGGCCAGGGGCAAGAACATCCGGCTAGACCACCACTTTCGAAAGGCCACACGCAAGAATAGCTTCTGCAATGGGATCACCTTTACCAACCGGCATGTCCACCTCTATGAGAAGGTCCGCCTGAAGCTCTCAGCTGTCCACCATGGCTGGAGTGGGGCCTTACGCTTCGGCTTCACCCTACACGACCCTTCACAAATGAGCCCAGATGATATTCCAAAGTACGCCTGCCCAGATCTGGTGACCCGACCTGGGTACTGGGCCAAAGCCCTCCCAGAGAGGTTTGCACTGAAGGACAATGTGCTGGCATTTTGGGTTGACCGACAAGGGAGAGTGTTTTACAGCATGAATGATGAGGACCCTATCCTGTTTCACTGTGGGGTGAAGGTCTCAGGACCCCTGTGGGGACTGATTGATGTTTACGGAATTACACAAGAAGTGCAAATGTTAGGTGGGTACATCTTTTATTAAAAAGTTATAAGGTAAACACACAGAACCACTAACGCTTTTGCAATATGCTTTGCTTTTACTCTTTATGTCATCTTCAGACATGCAGTTTACTGTGTACAGAAGTCAGTGACTCAGAAATGCTGTAGAGAAACCCTAGTCATGTATCACAGTCCAAACACCAGTTCCTAGGATTCTGCTGTGTCTACTGGTCTTTTTGTTTGTTTTTCATTACGGAGACAACAGGAGGTATAAGGGTCCACATTAGAGATGGACAGGTAGTATCTGAGATCCACCAGATACCCCTTTCATTGTACCATTGGTCCAGTAAGGTTAGGCAAGGGGCAGCAAAGGGAGTTTGACTTATAAATCGCCTTTCATACACACTATATCCCAAAGTGCTTTACAAGCCATGAACAAATGGCAGAATTATGCACACGTAGGAAGGTCAAGGCAACTTCAGGGAGCAAGTAAGAGAAGGGGAGAGAGAGAGGCAACAAGTCTTTTTGTCAAGGTCACAATCTAAGAAAGTACCACTGGTTGAATTCAAACCGCAGCCTCGCAGTTTACAGGTCTGCACTCTAACCACTAGGAAACGCCGCTCCAGATATTTTGGCCTGTTCTAGCTTTTGTGTCCACTACTATTCATTTGACCATTGAAACAGATAATTTGACTGGATAATAATTGGTTTTTACCTGATTCGAGACTATCCGACCTAAAAGGAGTAGATACAGAGCTTCTAGTCAACCAGATGGTTACTGTCCAACCAGTCCAGATTGGCAGCTATCTGACCCAAACTTTTTAAAACCCAGTGGATACAGATGCAAATAGTGGTACTAGCCTGCAGCTTTCGCACAGAGGGGCTCTTCCATTCTCAGACCATCTCAGAAGTCTTCTTCCAATGTAAAACCTGTTTTGGACACATTTTAAATCCAGATAAGGCTACATTGTGACACTTAGCTCAGAGTTCCCTTCATCAAATCCTGTTATTTGTTAGTCTCCATCAGTGTATCATAGTAACATAGAAATTTAAGATCAGAAGGAATTCTAGTCCATAATCCCACCCACCCACCCGGTTCAGGGATGAAACAAACATTCTGTGCCGACATGCACTATTCCATAGGTATTCCCTACCCGTTCTACTGCCCAGAGTACCCAGTGATTAACTTGATAAGCAGGAATTTGTTGGCACTTACCTTAAAGGTCTGTACTGCCTTCATGTCCACTGTCACCACTGGTAAGCTGTTCCATGAGTTCAACCACCCTCTGAAAAAAAAGTTCTTCCTGACATTATCCCTGAATTTACCACCCTTGAGCTTCAGAATGTGTCAGCAGGTCCTGCTACAGGATGCTAGATCAAGCATCTCTGACTGTTCAATCTTGTCGATAGCCATTGAATATGGGGAAGATTGAGTGCACGTCCTCTCACAGTCTCCTTTTCTTCAGAGTGAACATGTTAAGGGCCTCCAGTCCATTCCTTATAGCTTTTGTACCCCACAATGTTGATCATTTCAGTGGTTCAGTCCACTAAAAAATGACTTTCTAGAACAAACAACATAGGAGAGCCCAGTGACTCTAACCAGTGAAATACTTGATCCCAGTAATGAGACACTAGCAAAGTGTCATGTGGGTTGCTCACTAGAAATTCTAGTGCCCAGTGGAAATGCTGCGTCTCTTTTCTCTTTTATTTTCAAAACACCAGTGGTCAAAGAATGATCTAACGATTCTGAAATTTGGGGGTGGTTGTAAGTGTCTGTGGGGATGCAAACTTTGAACCCAAGTTCTTACCTGGAAACTTTACAGCAACAGAAAGAGAAGTAATGCCCTGCGGCAGGCAGTGGGATTCCTACTAGCGTGCATTCACAATGTATATCACCCATGTGATGATAACCCACCTTAGCTCTACTTCAGACCCCCAGTCCAGGCTGCAGTTTATATCTTGTCTCTCACAAGTACCACTTGCAGCCTGTCATGGTACATTCCATTGCTATCTGGGGGTTGAAAGCAAGGCATAGTTATGGGAGAAACACCAGCCACTGTCCTTATCAATGACCTCAGTGTGATAGCAGTATCATAATGTACTTTCTAAGATTTAAAAACTGTTTTCTAGGCCTTTAAAAAAACATTAGGCTCACCATGTGAGGATAAGAGTGGGTTTATCGGATTGCTTTGGATTTAATGAGGAAGGTCTGGCTTGATTTGCACTGTTTAAATGTTTAATGCTGTAGCTGCTGTAGCAGCCATCAAATTACCCCTATCGTTCTTAAAATGACTATTACTTTACATATACAGAACATTAACAATGACGTAATTATATAATCTCAGGGGTAAAGTGTTCGTAGAATCATGATATACTTAGTATGTTTTGGCAGTGTGCTGCAGCATATACCCTACCTTGCCATGTAAAGTTAAAAGTGTAGGGACTGAGTCTCAAAAGATTTTTGATCAGTAGCCCCAAATGGGAGAAACACTTTTGAGGAGAATCCTCCCTTTAAAGAAAACTCAGCCAATAAAAGTACCCCCCACTGCCAAAGGCAATCCTTTTCCCTCGATTAGAATTACTCCATGGAGGGCTGGCTCAGTGATGTGAAGGGCTCAGGCATTCAGCGCCTTACCTCCTGAAATGCCCGCGACCCTTGTTCAGGAACAAGCATGGGTTGCTGGGAGTTGGCCGGGGTGGGAGAGGATTGAGCATCTGATGGACTGCTCTTCTCTCCGGAGGAGGGGTGGCTTGTTGGCCTGACCTATGACTGACACATGGTGAAGGCCTGGTGGTAGTGCAGGCACGGGCAGCACGGAAAGGAGGAGCAGTGACTACCTGGCACATGTATACCCCCACCACCACATAGCATGCACTCACATCTGCCCACCGCAGTGGATGGAACAGGGAGAGTACGGACAAAGGGCGGATGGGATTTTGTGAAGCCCTGCCTATCAACCCCAGACCTGTGTGATACTGGCCGAGACTGCTTGGTTCATCTGGATGTGAGTCACTGGGTGTGAGGACGGTCCTCCTCTCTTTGGCCCACCACAGGGAGGGAAATCTGGGGGGAGGGGATTTCAGACCGTGTTGGTCCTGGACAAGGTTGTCGCCAGTTTGGCGTGGCAAGGACAGGGCTGATTAGTCGTGCCATCCACTAAGGGAGAAAAATTCAATGGAAAAACAAATAACTACTCCATGGGAGTGCTGCTTTGTAAGAGGAACTAATTAACTAGACCCGCACTGACCACTATGATCTAGTGTATCAAGCGCATTTCTGCTGCTCACTGTATGATAACATGTGCTGCTGACCGATGGAAGAAGTGAACTGGATGCATGAGATGCTAGTGGGAAGCGCTGGCTCTCCGAGGTGCGGGGCTCTTCTTGTATTAGGTAGCATGAAGTAATTAATGAAAAAAAGTTTCTACATATAAATATGCTAATTTGGGGAGAGGGTAGCCTATGACAGAGAGGGTTATTTACATTTGCCGAGTTTTTCTGTAAGGCTGACGTGAGCTGTTGCTTTGTATGTCATTTCCATGATCCCTATATATTTCTGTGGCAATTTATTTACAGCATGCTTTTGCTGCACTAGCAATTAACAACGAAGGGACTTGAGCATGATTAAACATCAGTTCCAAATTGCTTTCGGTGTTTTAAAATATGAAACCCACCTACCCCCATACTCTGAACTGACTGGTTGGCCAACTAAAGCTGATCTTAATATTTCTGACAATGGCTCCGATATAACCAACAGGCTGTCTTCCCCTCAAGTAGCAAAGTGCCCAGTTGATGTTCGGCTCTGTTGACCACAGCCTGGGTCAGTGAAATATTTCCTCTGAAGCATGCAAACCAATTATGGAAGCACCAGACAGTGTGATGACAGAGACTTGTATAAAATATGGACTTTGACTTTGGTATCTTCAGCTTTGAAGTGGTCAGGTGGGAAGACACTTTAGTCTACAATACATCACAGTGGTTCTCCTTGCCAGCGTCTCCTTTTGGATAGAGACAATGCAGTCTGAAAGATTACGTTGACAGCTTTTGCTACTTGAGCAGTCGGAGGAGCCATCCTCCTAATTGCAGGCCTCCCGTCTCCTCCACCACTGAGCTGCTCTGATGAGATCGCCTTGTTTGGTAAACCTCGCACTGCCTTGCTGTTAATCCACGATGATTTCACGTTGATCTTTGTTCTTCAGCTGTGGGTCAGCATGACTTGGGAGGGAGAGGTAGAAATAGTTGGAGTCTGTACTCTGTATTGCCCAAAACGAAAGCTATGTTAGAGCCTTCACTAACATAAACTTGCTTGCATCAACAGTTAACTTGCCTCAGAGGAATTACGTTTCAGTTTTTTTATAAGTACTTTTTGCTGTCTTATCTGCCAACCAGCCCCCATCTGAACTGGTCCTTGTAGCCCCATCAGCTGACTCCCTTGGGACCTACCATGTTCCTTTCTATCCTCTACCACAGCAGCTGGAGATGCCCAGTTGCTGGTGTAGGAAATGCTGAAGATGGAGTCTTCATCCAGCCACAGGTGAGGGATTTCTTCTATTTTCCTTCTGAGCCCACGGCACTTGCAGTGACAAGGGTGTGAGCTCTGCCCCTTAGAGATGCCTTTTGGTATCAAGCAGCTGTGACTCCTTCCATTACATCCCACTGCATTGCCACTCACATTCTCCAGGTGGCAGCTGCCTGGGGGGATGCGACTACCCCCGTCCCCGAGGAAGGAGAGGTATCCTTGGGATGCTCAGTCCTCCCTCTCCCGGTCAACCCCCGAGTGACTCACATCTGTTCCTATACCGGGTCACCAACATGGCAGAAGGTAATGCCCCCATGCCTCAACCCTCCATGCCAGTGCACCACCTGCATGTTTCAGCTTTTTTTTTTTTTGGGTGAACTCTTTTTATTTCTTTTTGTAACCCCTGTCTGCTCCAGCGACCCACCTCCTACTTCTTCCACCTGGCATCCCCTCATCTACCCACATGAAGAGGGCCATGACTTACCCCTCACTCCCCTGGGGGGGCTGGGGAGGGACTGAAATCTATCTTGTTCCCCTGATTACCCAGCTGAGTGTCATTTGGTTGCAGGGGCTGAGGGGATCTGCCTTCATTAAGCTTCACGAATGGAGGTTTTTCTAGTGCTTTGTTCCCTTCCCTGGTGGAGTGGAGGAACAGACATCAGCTTGTGTCAGGAGTGCTCCCACCCTCGATGTAAAGATGCCCACTACTTCACCAGTCCCAGCCTGAGCTCAGGTCCCAGGCACACCAACCCCCAGCTGTCACTAGGGGTCAGACTGTTGCTGGGAGCTTGATTCCTCCCTACCCAGGGGAGGAGAGCAGTCCCTTGGATGCTCATCCTCCTCCCCCCAGTGGGCCCTCCAATAACCCTGAATTTGCTTCTGGATCCGGGTCACCGGCATCGCATGTGGTAGTGTTACTGCTGCACCAGCGAGTCGGCGCATGTTTCAGTTTTTAACAGTATCCTTTGATAGAATGGTACACCTTGTTGGTGCAGGTAGAAGAAAGGATATTTCAACAGAAAAATGTTTTCTCCCATAAGTTTTTTTTACTTTCTATATGTACCCTGTCCCTGTCTCCAGCTCCCATTCACCTTTGGAGCTACTGAGGCACACCTGACACCTGCAGCCGTCCTACATCTTCCAGCTGTTTTCCTCCATTTATCCTGGGAGTGCCCCCCTCTCAGGCAGTGACAGGGTGGGGGGATGTACCTTTGAGCTTCTTATATTATCAGGAAGTGCCATGGTGGAGGAGCAGGGCCTGGATATACTGTGGTCCTTTGTCGCAGGTTCTGGGGACATTTTCTCCTCTCCCCTAAGACGTAGCATGCAGTGCCATCAAGGCATGCATGCAAAACGTTCCTGCGCACTGATGACTGCAATATCCCCATCCCTCCATCGGCCTTCCAACCACACTAACACCTGTGGTCACCCAGGTGGCAGTATAATGGCTTAGAATGGAACCCTCCTTGTCTGGAGGAGGCGGAGAGCGTTCTCTGGGATGTTCGATCCTCCTCCTGGCCAGCCCTTGATGATCCAGGCCCATTTCCAAACCTGAGCCTCTGGCATTCATGAGCAGAAGACCTACCACTATGCCAACGAGCTGGATGTCTCCTGTCATTTTATCCTAGTAATGTTTTATATCAGAGCTCATGGTCATAGAGAATCATATTTTTATGTCTAATTAATAATTCATGTGGCCTGTGCACTTTCCCATCAGGTGCTGTACTGGGCATTTGGAGATTAACACCCAGTACATCTAAAAGAAAAAATTGCCCAGCATAGTATTCTTGTTTCTTCAAAGGGATCACTCATTATGATTAAACTGATGCAGTCAGCCTCTTGTGTTGAACTGCCTCGAGAGATGGAATTATATGCAAATGATGGAACTCTCATTGGCTCATGCCAGTTTCAAACTGCTGCCCTAGCAACTGCTGCATTCTGAGTGCTTCAGATTCTTACATAGCCTAACTGGGTATGAGACCCACTAGTTAAAACTAAAAACTTTATTAAATAATTTTTGTCCTCTCAGGTCAAAACATCCTTAAGAAGCAAACCTAAAAAAACCTGAGACCACAAAGCACTGAAGCAGTTGTGCCCCTGGTAGAATGTGCCCTCAGGCCCTGGGGCACCTGTTTACCCACTTTACTATAACAAAACTGTATACAAGCCACTATTCAGCGAGCAATTGTACATTTTGTGGCAGCTCTGCCTTTACCTACTTCACCATAGCTGAGAAAGAGCTGTGTTTGACCTGGTCTGTAAGACTTGGTTCTGTCAATATAGTGGCTAAGTGCCCTTTTGACATCAAGGGAGTGAAGCCTCCTTTCTGGAGAACTGGAGTTCTCTGTAAAAAAGACAGGTAAAGTGATGGACTGATTTAAGTGGAAATCAGATACCGCTTTCGGAAGGAATTTTCTATTGGTCCTGGGGACCACTTTGTCCCTGTGAAAAGAGATGTAGTCCACATCTGTGCACAGGGTTTGTAACTCACTGATCCTTCTGGCTGAAGTAATAGCAACCAGAAACACAGTTTTCCAAGTGATATACTTCAAATCTGCAGTTGCCATGGGCTCAAATGGTGCATCCATAAGTTTGGCAATGCAGATATTTAGATTCCAGATGGGACCGGTTCCCTTAGGGGAGGGTAGAGAAGGTTGAGGACTTTAAAGTCTTTCCTAAAGACTGGATGAGAGGCCATGGATCTCTCTTTACCAGCTGACATGCAAGCCGAAACTGAAGCCAAGTGAACCTTGAGGGTCGAAGGCTTCAGGCCTAAGGAATGAAGGTGTGTCAGGTAATCTAGGAGAATAGCCAAGTCAGCCCTGGAGGGGTCAGTAACCTTACCTGCACACCATATAGAGAACCTCTTGCACTTGGAAGAATATGTTTTCATAGTGGAAGGTTTCCGGTAACCCCTAAGCACTGTCAGCACCTGTTCTGACAGTTTAAGGTTAGCAAATTCTAAGTCCTCAAGAGCCAGGCCTTGAGCCTCAGTGATCTGAGGTTGGGGTACAGTATCCTGCCCTGAGAAGAGGTCAGCAGGTTGTGCCTCCTGGGCAAGTGAATTGGGGGAACTACTGATAGAGTCAACAGAAGTGAGTACCAGTGTTGTCTCGCCCAATCTGGTGCCACCAGTATCATTGTTGTTGGTTGGGACCTCAGTTTCAGCAGGGTCCTGAATATCATTGGAAAAGGAGGGAAGGCATATAGAAACTTCCCTCTCTAGTCCAGGGACATCGCATATAGCGGAACTGTGCCCCTGAAAGGGGGCCTGCAACAGTACATTGGTAACTGGTGATTCTCTACAGTGGCAAAAAGATCCACCTCTGGAGTGCCCCACCTCCTGAAAATTGTACTGGGTATCTGGGGATTCAGGTACCACTCATGGTGGTCCTGACTTATCCTGCTGAGGGAATCTGCCAGTACATTGTCCTTCCCTGGAAGGTGTATGGCTGATAAGGATACTTTCATGGAGTATGCCAAGGACCACAGCCTCATTGCTTCTGTGCACAGTGGGGCTGACCTGGTTCCTCCCTGTTTGTTGATGTAGTACATAGTTGTGGTGTTGTCTGTTCTGACCTGCACCACCTTGTTTTGAAGATGTGGGGCAAATGCCTGTAGAGCTAAGAAAACTGCCCTGAGCTTCAGCAGATTTATGTGCAACAAGGACTCTTGGGGAGACCATGTTCCACTTGCTGTGTAGTCCAACACGTGTGCTCCCCACCCTAAAAGGGAGGCATCTGTTGTGAGAATTAAGGAATGCTGCTCCTTTAGAAAGGGTACACCAACCCGAAGGTTGTGCTCATCTAGCCACCACTGTAGTGCCTGTAATAGGCTGTGTGTGACTGGAACCCATTTGGACAGCGAGTCTGTCCTTTCTGACCAGTACTGTCTCAGGTGAAACTGGATGTCTCTCATTTGAAATCTGGAACCTAGGACCACTGTGGTTGCAGCTGCCATGTAACCCAGCAGCTTGAGGAATTCTGTGGCTGGTTTGAGTTTTCTTGGCACAAATAATTTTGCAATCTGCAGAATGTTGTTTACCCTGTCCTGTGGCAGAAAAGCTCTGCCTAGGCTGGTATCCAGTTCTGCTCCAATGAACTCCAGTACTTGAACTGGTATGTGCTGATACTTCTGCTCGTTTATTAGAAAACTCAGGGATTCCAGAGTAGATTTTGCCAGTACTAGGGAGTGCTCTGCATGCTGTAGAGATTGCCCCACTACTAACCATTCATCCAGATAGGGAAAAACTGTTGCTCCCTCTTTTCTCAAAAGCTCTACTACTACAGCCAGACACTTTGTAAAGGTCCTTGGTGCAGAAGTTAGGCCACATGGAAGTGCTGTGAACTGATAGTGGCCTGAGGCCAGTCTGAATCTCAGGTACTTTCTGTGAGATGGTCTGATAGGGATGTGAAAGTAAGCATCCCTTAGGTCTAGGGAGGCTAGCCAGTCTCCCTTTTGCAATGTGGGAATGATTATTGAAAGATTGACCATCTTGAATTTTGGCTTCAAAATGTGTCTGTTTAGCATCCTTAGGTCCAGAATAGGTCACCAGTCCCCATTTTTCTTCCTTGTGAGTAAGTATCTGGAGTAGAAGCCTTTGCCCCTCTGGTTTAGGGGCACTGGCTCCATTGCTTTGATTGCCAGAAGATGTTTTACCTCTGCTTCCAGTAAAATTCTGTCTGCAGATGTAACTGATGCAAAGGTTCTTGTTCTCAGCTTGGTAATGATCTGAAGCTGAGTGCCAGACTCTGGCTCACTAACTCCAGGACCCACTTGTCTGTGGTGATGGTATGCCAAGCCTGGAGGTAGTGAGTCAGTCAGCCACCCACTGGTGGTTCTACAGTAGGTGATGTGACCTGTACCAGCCCGTCAGGGGTTCTGTGTGGGCTGTGCCTGAGTCTGAGAGGAGGGAGAAGCTCTTCTCATAACTCTTCTGCTCCTTCCTCTGAAATAGCCTCTAGGCTGCTGTTGCGGCTGAGAGGCCTGCACCTGGAAAAAAGATCTGGAATGAAATCCCCTACCCCTGCCCCCCCTAGAATGGGGTCTATAAGAATTAGAAGGTCTGTCCTTCAAATTACTTTGATAGGTAGATTTGTATTCCTCTACCTTTTTCATATAGGCCTCAGTTTTATCAGCAAACAATGAATTACTTTCAATAGGGAAATCCATTGCTTTGGCCTGGGTATCTGCAGTGAGGTTAGTGGCTCTGAGCCATGCATATCTCCTAAGGGAGACTTCTAATGCCATTAGCCTGGCTGCAGTGTCACTGGCATCCACTGCCATATGGAACTGGTATTTAGTGGCATCAAGTGCAGCCCTTGCTGTGTCTTGCAGGTCCACTGCCACTTCACCTGGCACCTTGTCAGCCAGAGCTAACACTGTATTCCAGAGAGCCTTCTGATACTGCACTCCATATGCCATGTAGTTGGCTTTCCTGACTATTAGAGAGGCAGCCATGTAGCCCTTCTTTTCCATGGCATCCATTTTTCGTGAATCTTTATCTGGAGGATGGGTAGCCAGGGGTATCCTGGCCTTGTCGCAAGCAGCAGCCTGAACTACCCCTTCAGGGTCAGGGTGATTAAACAAAAAATCAGCTGTGGATCTGTCTAGCTGATACTTTTTGTCAACTTTTTTCTCTACCCCGGGAATAGAAGTTGGGGTGTGGAATATCTGCAATGCTGCCTTTTTCAGGAACTTATGCATTGGAAGCAGAAGGCGTTTTGTAGGGGTTAGACCCATCATATCGAGGAACTCTGCTTCCTCGACATCCTCTTCAGTTTCCTGAAGAGGAAGATTAAGGGTCTCTACCATGCTTTTTACAAAAGCATAGTGAAAGGAGTACTCTTCTGCACCCCTAGGAGGAGATCCAAACTCCTGCTCCGGGGAAACCTCAGGATCTGTCAGTTCCCCTTTAAAATCCTCCTCATCCTCCCCACCATAAACAACTTGAAGTTCTTGAGGGGCAGGACCGAAGCAGGAACCACACCGGGTCATAATGTCGTACGCTTAATAGCGTATGGCATTATCGTGGCTCAGACCTGTGCACTCAAGTTAGGGCCCCCAGTTGGAATCTTTAGTGGGGGTCCGAGAGCACAGCCCCTGTAAAGGGGGTGTGGGCAGAGCCCCACGAAAACAATAAATAAAATAAATCAGCGCAACGCACCCCTGCGGCACGGCATTCTGCCGTGCAACATTATGACACTGTGCCAGCAGAAACCAATGCAGCCCGAGTAGGAACCAGGACTGCAGCCTGCAGGGCTTGTAAGACTTGTAATGCCTTAGCAATGTCCTCAGCCAAGGGCATATTATGTTTGTCTGCTGGGAGCTCCTTAGCCTTCTCGGCTGGAGGTGCAGCGACATGCTTTTCTTTGCATTTTTTCTCAAGTGGGACAGACTCAGCAACTGTCTCCACAGCCCTTTTTGACTTACCTTGTTCAGATTTCTCTGCACTCTTGTTAGTGTGCTTAGCTTTGCCTCCATCCTTTTTAGCAATAGAGGTAGGTACACTACTATCAGTAGCAGAAGCCATGTCCTCTAACTTTTTAGCCCTTCTTCTTAAAGTTTTAGGACAAAAAGTCTTGCAGATCTCAGAATTAGCAAAAATATGACTGGTACCCAAACAGGAAATACAAAGGAAATGTCTGTCTGCTTTTGCTATAATCTGCCCACAAGACTCACAATATTTAAAACCAGTGGGTCCTGTGCATTTTTAGGCTTGTCTAAATGGGCCTCTAACATTGAGCAAGACAGTAAAAAGCAATCGCAAAACTTTTAATAATACCTCGGAACCAGAGGTTTTAAATTTAAACAACTGCTAACGGTTCCCCTGGAACCAAGCGCTACTCGGTTCCCTGAAAGAAAAGGAACCTAAAATTACTTTAAATTTAAATAAAAAGAAAGCGGTCAAAGGAACTGACCACAAATACAAACTTTAGGTAATAAAGCTGAGGTAAACCTCGCCAAAAGACGCGGAACCCTCGGTTTCAAAGAACTGTGAGGGAACCGCATATAACACAAAAAACTACTACAATTACCAAAAAACTAAACTTCTAAGGCAGCAATTTAAAATTAAACTTAAAATTAGTACTTATCTACACAGATTATTGATTCTGTAGACAGCTCAAGGAGAGCTCTCTGGGACATCCTTACTAGGCAGGCGAAGTAAAGAATCTGAAGCACTCAGAGTGCAGCAGTTGGAAATTGGCATGAGCCAATTGAGAGTTCCATCATTGCATATAATTCCATCTCTCCAGGCAGTTCAACACAGGAGGCTGACTGCATCAGTTTAATGATAATGAGTGGTTCCTGGGGTTAGAAGCAGCAGTTGTGCAATATGGATTTCTTTTTAAAAATGCCATTAAAGCTCCAGCCCGGTGGCGCTGAGGGTTGAGGTGCTGGACACCACACCTCACGTCACGCTGGCGACCCGGGTTCAGATGCAAGCCCAGGCTGTCAGGGGTTAGCAGGGAAGGGATAGGATCGAGTGTCCGGCGGACTGCTCTCCTATTCCGGGGAGGGTTGTGGGCTCCCACCGCTCTGCAGCAGCCCCTGGTGACGACTGGGGGCACTACCAGATTCGGTGCAACAAGGGGTGGAGTGCAGCGGATGTTGGCATGTAGGTGCCTCAACATCATTGCACGTCTGCACACCAGGGGGAATCTAGTGGAGGAAAAATGGCAGCATTGACCGCGGCAGCTTGATAGCTGCAGCTTCCTAGCCCGGCGAGGCCTGCCGCATGCAGACACGTGCCGGTATTGGTTTCAGGCCTGGTGTGGGGAACAGTGGGGGGGGGGGCCCTCTCGAGGGTACAGCTGCATATGCCAGCTGGTGTGTGGATGTGCCTCTGGGGTTGCTCGGGGGAAGCGGAGTGGTGGCTGGATCACAGCATTCAGTGGCTGCAAGGAAGAGAAAAATAGATGTGATTAAAAAAAAGAATGCCATTTAAAAAAACATGATTAGACTTATAGTCACAGTAACACTTTTACAAATGGGCTTTTCAAGGAATTGATATCTAGACTGTGAATATCATCCCCCCCACCCAGCCAGATGTTAATCTTCAAGAAATGCCCTCTTGTAGGGTCATTGTTGCTTAAATAATTAAAGGCAGAAGGGGCCCTGGGTCCACGGTCTACACCTTAAAAAGGGAATGAAATGCCTGGCCCGGTGGCGCTGAGGGTTGAGGTGCTGGACACAACACCTCACGCTGCGCCGGCGACCCAGGTTTGGGAACGAGCCTAGGTCATTGGGGGTCGTCAGGGAGGGTGAAGGATTGAGCGGGCGCTAGACTGCTCTCCTTCCCCCGGGAGGGAGGCTTGCTGCCATTGGTGCTTGGGTGGCCTCTAGCGGTGGCTGGGGGTGACGCAGTAACACAGGCAGTCAAGAACGCGCTGGAGCCGATGCTGGGAAGGTGTGTGTGCAGAAGCGTGCATGCCCCTGTCCCTTGGTGTCATTGCACGCTTCACGCATCATGGGGAACCAGGAAGAAAACAAGGAAAATTTGGCACTGGTTGTGGCGGCATGATGGCCATCTCCGACAGGAGCATACGCGCTGAGGGTATGCAGCGACACTAAATCTGGTCTCAGTGGTGGGCGTGAGGGGGCCCGCCGTCGCCCCGCTGCGGGGTAAGCTGCGGGACCCGAATGGGAGCGGGAGGTCCTTGGAGATGGCGGCCGGAAGACCCGAGGGAGATGCCAGGGACGTGGACCAAGGCCGAAGGGGAGAAAAATTAATAACTAAAAAAAAAAAAAAAAGGGAATGAAATATTTTTTTTAAATGTATTCTTTATGCTCCACCTCTCCGGCTCTGCCCCTGTCCAGCTGACAACCACATAGCCTCTCCCTCAGACTTTTTTAGCGCTTAACCTCTTGCCACCCAGCTTCTACCCCCCACACCCAAGAAGGCAGGATCAATCAGGTCAGGCCATCTCCTGGAAGGATATTGTTTCTCATACCCAGAGAACCTCCATGGCAGGTGGCCAGTCATCGAAGTTGGGTTCTGAATGTACTGCCATCATATTTCCACTATTCCTTTCCCAGCCCACACAAGATACCAGCGGGCACAAATCTCACAGCACACATTTAACTGAAGACAGGGTCACCTTCTAATGACTAGAACACAGAGCTTTGAACCTGGGGCCTGATTCCAAAACGTATGTTGCAACTCACTGGTGCTTGCGAGTTGCGACATATGTCTCTATGCCGGGGACCCTCTGCCAGATTCCAGAACAGGCAGGGTCCCCAGTGACTAAGTTCTGTGACTTGCGGCACCTCCACCAGTGCACCAAAGGAAGGGCATACCTGACCTAGGTGCCACAAGCCGCAGTAATGCCCTCCACAGGGAGCAAGCCTCGCATGGCACGGTCCCCCCCCCCGCAGACCTGCTCCCTGACACCGTGGCAATGCCCCGCATGGCCAGTGGGGTGACGGGGGGGAGGCCACTGGACTACCATAGCATGTGTGGCATGGCGGGGGACGTGAACAGCCCTGCGGGGTAATACCTGGGGATGGGGCCTGGGGATGCCAGCAGCTCACAGTGGGCTGCCCTGCCAGTGGGGGATGGGTGGGGGCCTATGTGGGACCTTGCGGGGGGTGGCTGTTGGAGCATCAGGCACAGAGGTGCACCCACGGTGGACGTAGGGTAGGGTTAGACCAGCCATGTCGCAGGCTGCCTTCTGGAATACTAGTTGGAGTAACGCATGGCACAAAGTGCTACTTGCGCCATTGGGTTTGGCATAAGTCACTTTGCAACATGCACGCGCTTCCGTGAATCGGGCCCCGAGTCCTTACATTTGAATTCCATCAACACCATATACTCTCTGTAAGATCTTGCTCAAGTCACTTACAGCAGCAGTATTTGTTAGTGGAAAACCATGGGAGTTGAAGTCGTTAAATGTAACCGGTTTCTGACCAGGCGCACTATGAGTAAATTAAACATCTTGGTGCATTGTTGTGCTGTTTGTCATCAGAAATGCATGCTAACACCAGCCTAATATAGTCACAGTATGAATCTGGCATGTATATCAAAATGTAACCTACAGGGAAGGGATTTCTAGAAATTGCCAATGGTGGCCATAGTGAATGACTTGAATTATTAATTATAAAATTAGCAATAAAAGCTGTCTTAAAAACATCTGAGAGAAATAAAAATATACTGATGATGAATCTAATTACGTCAAAAATGTGTTATCCCTAAAAAAACGATGTGATGATATTTTTGTCCAGCTAACAAATACACATGGTCCCAGGCCCTGTCTGATTAGCCATAAAAGTCTGTCCTTTCAGATCATGCCCCATTGGGGGAGAGGGGGGTACATGGAGTGGGGAAAAGTAGGCAGAAACAGTGGTGTCATTTAGGTGGGTGGATGCCAGCAGTGCACTCTCCTCACTGTCTGAACCTCTGTGCCCCCTCTCCCTCACCTCCTCCCACCCCTCAAGGTCGAGAAATTTCTGGCGGACTGGCCTCACCTGGAGGGTAAGCCTAGGACAGTATTGAAGGTGGGTATCTTGGGGCCAGTGATGACAACTCCAGTGGGCATTGTGAACAGACTGAAGGGAGAGCCTGAACCACTGGATGCAGATAGAAAAATAGAAAGGGAGAACAGCGAGCTGGTTTCCAGGTTAAGGGAGTGGAAGCAGTCAAAATTAATAACAGAAAGCCTGAGCTGAGAAAGTAGATACCATCTACGGGCACGTTCTCCAAATTTTTGCAGTGGTGCTACAAACTAAATCTGTCTGAAAAAATATGCAAGTAGTAAAGTGCACGAAACACACCCAAAACAGGGCACAGTCTAACTAGTGTTGCCTTTTGCCTGAATGTGTAGCCTGGATTGTTGAAGTGCTTGAGAGATCCAGCTCCTGAACTCAGAGACTGTGGTCTCAGCTTAGTACTTGAAGGACAGACATCTATAAAACAAACCCACTTTACAATGTTGTGAATCGAATTAGTAATGTATAAATAGAGGCCTGGAATTAAAAAGAAGACTCATGAATTAACAGTTTCTGTTCTCTTTCTTACAGATAGCACGTTTGCAGAGACTATGTCGTCTGCCCGGCTCAGCACGGCACGGCTCAGCACTTGCCTTCCTCAGAGTAACCATGACTCTGCCAACTTCAACAACAATGAGCTGGAGAACAATCAGGTGGTGACTAAAATCGCCAACCTAAACCTGGCAAGGGTTCCTGGACTCTCTGTGGACAATCATGTAATACCATGCTGCTCAAACAGACGCGAGCGGCCCCAGGGCGTCCCCACCTTTTTAGAGACAGACCTCCATTTTCACCACACCCGGGGCCCTGATATCACTCTCTCTCAGGACAAGATGGCAGCATGTACCAACTGGCAAGAAAGCAATAGGACTTTAGTGTTTTCTGATCGTCCCCTTCATATCGGGGAAACCCTCTTTGTGGAGGTGGGACACTTAGGGCTGCCTTATTATGGGGCCTTACTTTTTGGTATTACATCCTGCGATCCAGGGATTTTACGAATAACTGACCTGCCGGCTGATCCGGAGTTCTTGTTGGACAGGAAGGAGTACTGGGTGGTTTATAGGGGGTTTCCAGTTCTGAATAGTGGTGACATCCTGAGTTTCACTGTTTTAGCGAATGGCGAGGTGCACCATGGGGTGAATGGAACTAACCGTGGAATGCTGATGTGTGTGGACACCTCACAGTCCCTTTGGGTGTTCTTCAGTATACACGGGGTAGTGAATCAGCTGAAGATACTTGGTAAGTCAGCAATTTTGATACAAAGCATATAAACACGCGTATTTCATGTTTGGGAAACGCATTTCCTCCAGGCACTGCTTCTGACTGGGAGCATTAGTATTTAAAGTTTACTGGGGTTGCAGCAACTGCAGTGAAATATTATACCAGCTGCGACATGGAGTCATGAAAGATTGGATTTAAGAGCCCTTGGCATCTCAAGGGAAACTGAAGAAAAAACTTTTTATGCATAATTAAACTTGCATAGTATCACAGTATTTTATTTTTGAAATGTATGCCCCCTTGTTGCCTTCTGGCTAGGATCTCCATCCACATGCTGCCAGCACCTCCTCGCCTCTCATCTCTCGAGGCTCCTCTTTCCTGATCCACTAGGACTCCTTGGACCACCTGCAACACAACACTGCATTGCCCCCACGTCCTGGCCCATGAGGTGAGGTCTGCCATCAGATTTTCAACAGGATCATCTCTCATACAGTCAACTACCCACAGTGGAGGTGAAGCCTGGAGTACCCTAAGTCATCAGGAGAGGGAGTTGGAGATGAGCAAAGAGGGCAGATGGGACTTTTTCTGCCTGGCCAGCCCTGATGTTTCCTTTTTTGTTCCCTCTGTGGGATGTGGCTATGTATGATGCATAAGGCACGTGTGTGCATATGCACGGGCCATGCCAGTGATGGATGCGTGTCCACCCTTCCTTGCTAAAGCTGACCATCTGTTCTTCCACTCAGCCTTCACTGGCTGACAGCTGAATGGTGGAGTTAGTCACCTCTACCGCCAAAGGAGAAGACCGACCTGACGGTTACTCTAACCTCCTTCCCCTGGCTGGACCCGATGACTGGAGCTAGTTTCTGTACTTGGGTCACCAGCATTGCCACTACTTTTGTGAATAGCTTCCTTTTTTTTTGTAATAACCATGCACCATAACATGATTATAGATCATGAGAATGTCATGTTGTGCTCTCACCAATTACAGTGCTTCCTTTCATCGCACGTGAAACACTCATTTACTATAGTTATTGTGATGTATTAGAGTAGGAGTAGACCACTTTGGTCCTACTTGCCTACCCTCCCACTGCACCATGGTTGAGTCTGCTATTTCTGTAAGAGTGCCGCATGTGCTCTGCCACAGAAGTGGGCTTCTTATTGGCCATTCAGGCTGTCATAATCTCAAAAAAATAAAAAAAGCTAATAAAACAACTGCCATGCTCTGTAATAATGTTATGGGTCTGGTTGGAAGATCTCTTATAGATATAAGTGTTGCCTCATCTTTAGGACACCAGAACTGCTCACCATTGGTTCATAGTTCTCTCATCCTAAAAATACAGGATGGGACATTCTTATACCCATAAGAGGCCCTCCGACTAGACCCATGAACTTATAGAACAGGGTCACTGTCCCCTATTCTTCATCTGCTCTGGCTTCTTTGTCTAAAACTGACATCACAACCCTCTGCTTATGATAATACATATTTTGTTGTGGATGTGCATATGATATTATGGAAGATTATGATACCAGGTCAATGGTTAAAAAAAGTTTTGCAGTCACTAGCCAGCAAGGCTTGTGACTGGGAAAGTCCACCGGACCCATAGATTTTTCCACTGACCTAGGCTACCTTCTCCAAAGCAAGTCAGCAGAGTCTGGTAAAAGAAAATTTTACCCGCTCAGCACAAAATCTACTGCCATTTGGCTAGTGGGCCAGTGGCAGCTTCAATTCCTGCAGGTCTAGACAAGCAGCCAGAGCAGATGACGTCTAATGCACAGTGTTCCTTTTCCATGTTAATCAGCATTGCATTCATGAAAAGCAAAAAACTAACTACAGAGAATATGTCAATAATAAGATGCAATGTGTCTAACACTGAGCAATAAGGTACACAAGGATGTGTATATCATGCTGGGATAATGCATTGTGAGGCATGTGGCCACAGGCCAAGTGCCTTCAACCACCTGAGAAGTGATATACCAGTGATGCACGCCTTGAAGGGCCTTACTGCACTTATAAAATGGATCCATTTATGAGTTTATGGCTATTTATAGGCTGCTTTGTGGGCACTAGATTCATCTGTGAGATTGTGCTGAGATAACATCATAGGTGAAACTGGCACTCCACCAATCAGCCATCATCATTTTTTATATCCATTCTGTAAGTTATATTTTTCCATTTCCCCCATAACGTCAGAGGCTCTTCAAGCAAGAATCAGTCTTAACATTGCTTACATTTACACTCAAAGGGATTTATGTACCAGGACAAACTTCACACAGAAAATATGTTTGATTAGAGTGAACTTGGCAGCAGAAGAGGCATTTTTTTCCACCAGCTATGCTCTTGTGAAATAGATTTCCTTATTGAAAATTAGCACTGAGCCAGGTTTAGTTACACATATAGAAGCCCCCTGCATCTCTTGCAAGGGGCTAGTTAAAGTTCATGCAGATGCTACCTGGGTGTCATTCTGCATTCGCCTCAGTGTTGATATTGTCAGCGGCCACCACTGTCCCAAGACTGAAAAACATGCTTATGCTCAGCGTAGAAGCAAAGGAAGCAACCCACACTATGTGACATAGTAATATGTTACAAATCACTGGCGTGATTTTAGCCAGTCAGCTCTCAGAACCCCAAGGGTTCTTATCCTGCATAGAGTGCTTTTCACATGAGGGAACGTTAGAGAGTGTTATACTTCACAGGTAGGGGAGGAACATTACAATCGGTTTAAAAAAAATATGAACAAATTATGAACCACTCCAACCAGCTCAAGTCATTTATAGGTTTTTATGTGTACTGAGGGATGCATTTATTGAGTAAGAATGTTCTCACATGCTGTTTAGGGCTCACACATCCACTCAGCTTCGCTTCATAGTCCTCTCTCCCAAACAGCATGACAGAACATATTCAACACGAAACACCTCTCAGTACTCACACAAACATATATAATTGTGGAGATGGAAAGGACTTAAAGTCCATATTGTCTGTCTCTTCTGTTGCATGCCAGTGACAATACCTAATCAGAGTGCAGATGCACTATGAACATCGTGACCATCACTTCAGGGACAAAAAGCAGTCGAGATAGCTCTCCAGGACTGCTTCCCCCCATGCTTGCCAGACCAAGAGCCATTTGACCACCTCCTCAGGCGGGATGGAGTCAGGACCTAGCCGCACCTCCCTTCAGTTGCTGAGCCAAGGTAACAGCATTTTTAGCATTGACAGGTGAGGCTTAAGGAAGGTCCACCAGATTGAAACCCCAGCATAAAGTCGCAAGAGCTGTATCTCCCTCTCGCATTGTGGCCATAACTTCAGGGACAGAAAGGGGTCAAAAGGGCTCTCCAGGACTGCTTTTGTCCTCCCATCCCATGCTCACAGGACCCAGAGACATTTGACTGGCCCCCTAGGCCAGACAGAGTTGGGACTTAACTGTACTTTCCCTCTAGCCACTTAGCCAATTGCACTGCATTTCCAGCATTGGTGGGCAGGGCTTAAAGACAGGCTGCCAGATTTGAATCCCAGCTCAAAGACCCAGGAGAGGTGTCTCCCTCTCACATTGCAGCTATCACTTCAGGGAAACAAATGGGTCGAGAGGACTCTCCAGGACCACTGCTGCATACACCCCCAACACTAGCTGGACCAAGGGCTATTCAGTATGGCTCCCTATGCCAGACAGAGTCAGGATTACCTGTGCCTCACCCTAGCCACTCAGCAAATTGGGCAGCATTTCCAGCTGTGGAGAGCAGGACTTCAGAAAAGCTGCCAAATCTGAATCCAAGTACAAAGACCCAGGGCGTCTCCCTCTCACATTGTGGTCATCACTTCCGGGACACACAGGGATCGAGAGGGTTTTCCAGGACTGCTTCTGCTTTGGGGAAGGTCATTGGCAGAATGGCAAGCAAATTGGTATTGATTATGGGGGACTTTAATCTGCCAGATGTAGACTGGAGTATTCTGGCTGCAGCTACAGTTAGAAGCAGGCCCATCCTAGACTCCCTACCAGCAGCATTTCTTAGGCAGCTGGTTACAGAACCCACAAGAGACGGGGTGGTGCTGGGTCTGGTACTCATGAACATGGACAGCATTGCGGATGACACAGTAGGTAGACCCCTGGGTACAAACGATCATCGTACAGTGTGGTTTGGCATGTGGATTAGGCAGGAGAAAAACAACATAGGATAAGGGACATAGAGTTCAGGAGACCACATTTTAAAGTAAATTTCTAAGAATTTTGTATATGTATTTGGGCTTTATAGCCCATTACCTTAAGAGCAGCGCTAGCTCATTGTTGTTACAAGCTGCATTTTTAAGTAAGTAGTTTTCGTGAAGGAAGGGATCATAAATGGAACCCAAGCCTCATCCAGCCAATCCCTTCCACTTCCCAGTCAGGGCCCTATTAGTTGAGCGGCGGCTTTCATTTTTCTACAAGGTTGCATAAACAAGTAAAAATAAGCTTTGAAAAATAACCCCATAGACTTGTATGGGGCGTGCCTCTGTGCTGTCCCTGCTTAGACATCACAAAATGTCTGAGCACAGGGGTGGAGCCGGCGGACCGACAAGTGGAAGGGATCAGCTGGCCGAGGCTTCAGTCCCATTTACAATACCTTCCTTCCAAAACTACTTGCTTAAATATTAAACTTTGTACAGAAATCACGTAGTGGTGCCTTAAGGTAGTGGGCTATGAAGCCCACATATAAATCTTTGAAATTGCCTTTAAAGAAATGGGAGACTGCCTAAGCAAATTCCTTGAAGAAGGGGGTGGTTGGGGAGGAGTGGAGGCACAGTGGAGAAGGATAAAGGAAGGAATAACAAGGGGAATGGCAAGCTGTTTGTAGAAAATAAGCAAGGGGAGGAGGCAGAGGCCACTATGGTTCTCAGAGGAGGTGGCTAAGGTGGTAAGGGAGAAAAAAACAGCTTTTAGGAAGTACAAGGATACCCAAAGGGAGGGGGACAGGGAGTTGTATCTAGATAAACAAAAGGGAAGCAGGTAGGAGGGTGAGGGCAGCAAAGTCTCAGAGGAGAGGATTGCCTAGGTCAAAAAAGGTGATAAGACTTTCTTCAGGTATGTGAGCGAAAAGATGAAGGCTGCATTTGCTGGGCACTTGAGGATTTTTTGAGGTCCGGGGGCTATTGTTTGACCTTTTAAGGGCAGACAGAGCTAGTTTTGTAATATTTTGGGACCTTGAGTGTAGCGAGGGGACTGGAATCAGGTGGACATACTACTTCTGGTAGCCACGCCACTAAAGAGTGCTATTCCAGCATTTGGCCAGATTTTACAGGGGTAGTGTGTCCGAATACTGCTGCTGGGTATTGTACCAGTCATTTTGGTAACTGGGAGGTGTAATTTGCACTACAGTTAGCTTCAAAGCTAAGGGGAGGACGTCCTGTGGTATGGTTGCTAGGCAACACCACATAAAGGACACAACTAGTTTTTAACAGAAAACGCTGCATTTTGCTGGGCACTTGAGGATTTTTTTGAGGTCCAGGGGCTATTGTCTGACCTTTTAAGGGCCGACAGAACTAGTTTTGTAATATTTTGGGACCTTCGGTGTAGCAAGGGGACCGGAAGTGGGCGGACATGCTACTACCAGTCACAATATTTTATAAGCATCTCCATGGCGAGCGTTAGCGAGCCCAGCATTGATGAGTCCAGCAAAGGTGACACAGCTAAGGCAAACAAAAAGAGGGGAAATGGACTGAGTACCATCAACCAGAGGTAGGCAACCGTTTATATGAGGTGAATGTTTTAGAAGATGCAGCAGGTACTTGGTATTTATGCACAGTATGTGCTATGAGAGGACAGTGCAACCAGATGGAAGGGTTAGTTTGTAAGAAATGTAGGTATACTAGTGAATTACAACAGAAAGCAAAATGCTTGGAGGAGCAGATCAAAATACAAGCAGGAATTGAAAACATTAAGCAATTTGTTAATGACACCAAAATGTTAAATGAAAAAGAGTAACTGCATAAATCAAAGGAAATAGCCAAGGGGCAAAATGAGAAAAGAAAGATCAGGCAAGACGAGTCAGATCCAGAAAAGATGATGATTGGTGTCAAGTCCCAAAAGGTCTCAAGAAAAAAAGGAGGGATGGCAACACCCAATTTAGCTAACAGATACAGTTGTCTGACAATGGAAGGGGAAGTGGAATTGTATCAAGGAGAAAGTTCTGTGCTACACCAAGAGGAGGCACACAGTTCAGGCAATGATCAAGCAGAAGCAAATGTAGGTACAATTCTAGAAAGACCTAGGGTAAATCAGAAGAACACTGCCACCCAACATATCCCAGATGTATCTAGAGATAACGGAACAAGCACTGACACAAGTCATAGGTGCACATCTGGACAAGAAAGCATAAATGCTGAACTGAGTGAACCACTAAACACAACTGACCAGCCTGTAGTCTCTAAAAGGGACATAGTTGTTACCGGAGACTCATTAATACACTTTACAGATAGAATCATCTGTAAAGACAAGAAAGAGCATGTCACAGTGTCATGCCTTCCCGGGGCAGGTATCGCAGATGTTATAAAAACTTCTCCCGGGGTTGCTGGAGAACACCGCACAGCCACTGGTGTGTTTGCATATTGAGACAAACGATATAGACAGAAGGGATGTTACCTACACCCAGAGAGCTGTTGAGACAGTAGGATTAGAACTGAAACAGAGGAAGTGTGCATTAGTTGTATCTTCGATCATGCCGGTTCCATGGGCTGGGCTGCACAGAACCAATGAGATTAAAAGATATAATGGATGGCTGCATAGGTGGTGTGTTACGGAAAACTTTGTCTTCCTGGAACACTGGCAGAGATTTGAAAATACCCATAAACTGTATGCCCATGATGGGATGCATTTAAATAAGACAGACACAAGGGTCCTAGCTGACAGAATACGTGGTGAGGTCCTCCAAACTTTAAACTAATCGGTGGGGGGGGGGGGGATGTTTCTCTAAACTTGAGACCCACCAAGCATAACAAGGAAATTCTATCAGGATGGAAATCACTATTAGTTAACACAAGGAGCCTAAGAAACAAAAAGGAGGAATTAGAGTTGATCCTAAATAAAGAAAATGTTGCCCTGTGCTCAATAACTGAGACATGGTGGAAGAACGATACTTGGGGAACCGATATATACAGAATAGTGGATGGATGACCATCCACAACAAGGCTGTCTTCCATCGAGGGAGTTGATGACATCATAGAGACCTCGAGAGCTCGAGGAGTCTCCCATGTCATCAACTCCCAATAAACTATGATTGTGAATAGTGAACCATCTACTATTTGTATAGTATATGGTTCCTGGCTTTTGTCTTTTTCGCCCCCCCCCCAAGTTGATGGTTACCTTTGTTATGTCATGCTGCTCCTGCTCCGACTTGTCCCGCTCTCAGTTCAGCTTTACCCCGTCCCACTAGCTCATTTCTGCTTCACTGCACTCCCGCCGTTTGCCGCTTCTACCCACACCAGCTCACTCTCTTTCAGCAGCAATTTGTTTTTTAAAATAAAAAAAAATGCTTATGCGCCACAAAGCTGTGTGGTAGAAGGAAGGCCTTTGACACTGTGCCCCATAGAAGACTATTACACAAACTGGGGAATATGGGTGTGGGCAGGACAGTAGTGTGGTGGGTAGGTAACTGGCTGGGTGGCAGGACACAGAGGGTGGTGGTAAATGGCTGTCACTCCACAGAGGGAAGAGTGACCAGTGGGGTACCACAGGGATCAGTGCGGGGACCAGTCCTATTCAACGTCTTCATCAGTGACATTGCGCACAACCTAGAAGGCAGAATTTCACTGTTCACTGATGACACAAAGCTCTGTAACAGAGTAGACACACCAGAGGGTGTAGACAGAATGAGAAGGGACCTGCAGAAACTTGAAGAATGGTCAGGGGTTTGGCAGTTGAAATTCAATGCAAGGAAGTGCAAGATAATGCATATGGGGCACAAAAACCCTGGCACAATATATCAGTTGGGGGGTGAGGATATAGCATGCACCAAGCAGGAAAGGGATCTTGGGGTTATCATCTCTGATGACCTCAAGGTAGGGAAACAGTGTGACAAGGCAGCAGGTAAAGCAAATAGGATGCTGGGATGTATAGGCAGGGGCATCACCAGCAGGAAAAGGGAGATCATAATTCCGCTATACAAGACACTAGTGAGGCCCCACCTGGAGTACAGTGTACAGTTCTGGAGACCATACCTACGAAGGACATAGACAGGGTAGAGAAGGTTCAGAGGAGGGCAACAAAGATGGTGGATTACATCATAAGTCCTATGAAGACAGGTTGAAGGAACTGAACATGTACTCCCTGGAAGAGAGGAGGGAGAGAGGGGATGTGATAGAGACATACAAGTATCTTACAGGGAGGAGCAGGGTGCAGGAATACACTATTTTTAAGCGAAAAAGATGTTCCAGGACTAGAGGGCATGGGATGAAGTTGGAGGGAGGACGATTCAGAGGAAACATGAGGAAGAATTTCTTCACAGAACGGGTGGTGGACAAGTGGAACACCCTGCCAGAGGAAGTGGTGAGGCTGAAACAATCACGGATTTAAGAATGCGCAGGATAGACATAAAGGAATTCTGGAGGTCAGGGGGTAAGGGGCAACAGACTTCTAGGAAAACATAAACTGAACTTACAAGCTCAAATGGGCAGACTGGGTGGGCCATAGGCCCTTATCTGCCGACACTGTCTATGTATCTATGTATCTATGTAAGGAAGATTCCCCGGGAAGATCCACCTCTCCGTGACCGCCTAATCCTGCCGCCATGTTTTAATTTTTTTTCGCCATTACAGCCAGTGGAGTCAGCCAATCAGGAGGTAGGACAAGGCTGAAAAGTTGTTGTACTGTCGACGTGACATCAGAACGATAGTACAACAACTTTTTTGACCTTTGAACTGTCCTACAACAAGATTTAGAAAGCCACTGATTTTAATCTACAATAAGCCCTAACCATATACTATAAAAGATTGCCAACTGTTTAGAAAGGATAGAGTGGAAAAAATCGGGGGAGGGATAGCCTTGTACATAAGAAATTATATCAAAGCTTATGAAATTCAAACACCATCAGAACCCAATTTTGAACAACTTATCGTATGAATGGCCCAACAAAAGGAAAGACAGATAACAGTGGTGGTGTGTTATAGACCTCCCTCTTTGGCTAGTGATAGAACTACTGATTTTATCAACCATCTGAAACAGTTGGATGCTGGAAAAAAACTTATTTTTAGGGGAGTTCAACTTCCCAGGAAAAAGATGAGAAACATTGACTCCATCCATAACACTAGAGCTAGATTTTGTAGAGGTACTGGATACCCTCAACACGGTTAACCATGTAACAGATAGTAGCAGGGGGGATAATATCCTAGACTTGGTGATTACCGATATGGATGATGCAGTAACAAACTGTAAAACCAGAGAACCACTCGTGGGAAGTGACCATAACATGGTAGAATTCTTAATAAAAACTAAGATAGAAAGTTAAATGGGGATTACAGGAGTAAAAATATATGATCTAGCTGACTATAACGAGCTCAGGAACCTATTTGGTCTTTAGGATTGGGAAGGGAATTTTCAGAACCAGAATACCCAAAATATGTGGGAAGAACTCAAAACATTTCTCTTAGATCTGGTGGAGACAAATACATCTACTCAAAACAAGTATAATAAAATGGGGAAGATGCCAGCATGATTTAATTCTAAAATATAAGTTAATAAAGTCTAAAAATAAACATTATCGAAAATTAAAAAAACAGGGCACAGAAGAAAATAAAGGAAAATATAAGTAAAACTTAAAAAGCAAAAAAAAAAAAAATACAAAAATACTATAGCACATAACACTTGTAATACAAACAGCACCACTCTTTCTCCAGTGCCAAGGAAAAAAAAGTACTCGACACATGGAGAAGGGAAAGTGGTACCAGCAGTGTGCTGCAGTATCCAGTGTCATAGAAGTCCCTTGTGTCAGATTCCGTCTATGACATCAGCCAGGGAGGCTTTTGAGATATTGTTATGATCAGGATGGTTGGCTTCCCATATCCCAAGACCCCCCTGCTGCTATGGAGCCTAACCCAAGTTATTAGAGGATGATGGATAATTGTACCTAGAAAGATAACAGTAAAATACAACCTTGGCATTTATATTGGGCTACCACTTTCCATAGCCTTGCAGCCATAGCCTACATCAGCTAATAGATTTTAAATATTGGTGGGTTGAACCCCAATAAATGCTACTATTAGATTAACACAACTAAGCACATGTGGAGTGCCCCCTCTGCACATCTGGAGCACCAAGTGTCACCCAAAGTGGAAATTAGTCCAGCCCTCTCTGTATCCAATCCCACTTCACCCACGGGTGTACACAAGCAGTGGGGTTAGGAACAAGGCAGTAATCCACATAACTCACACAAGGATTTCCCTGTAGTGAAAATCACGTGGCGGATGCTGATGCTACTTTTGAGGGACTACCATAGCACATACATGCCCTCCCAGCAATACTGCCCTGGACATTTCTGGGACCTGATTGCCCCCTCCCCTTTAAGATGGCATGCAGGGATAGGTGTCATAACTGTAATTTTTCTTTTTCTTATAAAAACAATTCTGTCCCATACTGGAAAACAGCAGGACTGCCGCATTGCACAACCCCCAACTCTGTGTAGAGTATCCACTCTGCAACCAGCTCAAGCATCTGTCCGAACTGTACAGTCTCACACTACCATCCCTACCCCCTGGAACCCCTGTGGTCCACATGCGAACCTCTACACATGCTTCTCTATGTGGTAGAGGGCTGTGGAGTCAGCCACGTGCCACCAAACCTGGAGATGTGGAGGATACATGAGTATTTATCCCATCTTTGTAAATCAGGTCCTTAGCTCCCAAGGCTGTCCTATCCAGTTTCTTTCTTACTCGTGTCCCTTGTAGCCCCCAGAGTTCCAGCTGTCCCAAAGGCAGAAAAGGGTGCTGGACCAAGTTTCTCACATGTTGTTCCCATAAGAAAACTAAACACACCTAGTGGGTATATATATATATTCTCTCTGAGCTGCAACCTGAAGACCTGGGTTTGAATCCCCCACAGCCCCCACTTGCATACTGTGTGACCCTGAGCAAGTCATTTAACTTCCTTGTGCTCACAGGTGGCACCTGTAAACAAGCTTTCAGCTTAGGGTGTTTCTCCTGGTTAAAAAAATATATATACTCAGCAACTTTTCATTGAACATTTTACATTTATCTTTACCCTGAATAGCCTGAGAATTCCCTTTTACAGAATCTAAGGGTAAGAAATTGTCCTTGAATGGCCACCCCTGCCAACCTAAGTGTAGTATGCTGGGCTGTCAGAGAGAGTTATTTGGGTTGTGGCACAAGCTAAATATTTTGGTCATTCAATGAATCAATGCTGGATAGCCTGTTTACAGTGTGAATGGGCCTTATGATCTTCCATGTTGGAGTCTCCCACATTTCCAGTGTAATGTGCATATTTCCAGTTTCTGAGCCTCTCGCCATGATTTTAAAAGGTGTCTCATACTAAATCACTGTACTTTCTTCCAGTATTTACAGTATCAGTGCTACCCAGCCCCCACATAGTCTGGAGGACTGATGGGTTAAGAGATATACAGCAGCGTACTGAGCTGGTAGACATGAACGATGCTTAACATGTGTCAGCTAGTTGCTAAGCTCCCAACCGCCTCCACCCCCACCAGATTACATATACTCAAGCCTTCAGTCAGGGGACCTTGCAGAAGATGGATCAAGCTCTGAGAGTTTCTGAGGTGGAGGGTAGGTGCCGCAAGGTCATCAGGTTCAAGCCTGGACTATTTAGTGATTGAGTTCTGGAGGTCTCAAGGATCAGGGGACTTAACAAATGGACAGACCTAATAACCCATTAGCCACAGATTAAAAGTTCATTATTTTGACTGGGTACCAAGATGAAAATTTTTTACACTAGTGGACGTTCTATTAAACACACAGATACCCATTCCCAGCATTTAATTCTGTGCCAGTTGGGGGGGAGGGGCAGAGAATTGGAAGATGGATTCATCCATGGCATGAGACATCTTTCATGCCAAAACTTTAAAGGGAATGAATTTGTACTTTCAAATCTAAAAAAAAATCCACTACTTAATTCCACCCTACCAAACCCAATCACTCCATGAGAGTGGCCAGGTCTGATATTTTTTTATATAATACAGGAGTGTCCTGAACTCCATCTGGATGCCACTGTTTTTAGGAAGTCTTGGTAATATCTGTGATGTCAGCACCTCACCGGCTCCCATTCCCACAACAGTAGGGCTATGGAACTAAGCAGACGCTGGCATCAGAGAATGCTCAGACTTTCTGAAAGTTATAAATATCTGCTCCGGTATTCTACAGCTCCTTGGTAATTAACATCCCAGATTTTTTATGAGATTTGCCTAGTATTCCATGTATACCTTTTTTTGATGCAGAAATGGATTCTAACTGCTGCACTGGGAATTAAAAGGTTATTATCATCAAAGTGGCAACGTTCATTCCCCTCAGCCATGACAGAATGGCTCAAATATATGGGATATGTAGCAGCAAATGAGCCAATTAGCTCTTTTCCTGCTAATAAGCTGAACTCTTTTTTTATGCAGTTTGGTTTATTGGTATACAGAAGCAAGATATGAATAAGGATCACCAAGGAAAGGAGAAGCAGCAAAAGGCTAATGCCCATATAAAGTTCCTATCATTTATCCGTAGTAGCATAGGGTGAAATTAGAAAGCATAAAATTCTCTAATCTGTTTTTAAAAGTAAACTTCGAGTCACTAATGACCACATTTGTTGGTAATGAATTCCATGGTTTAATTATCCTTCGTGAAAAAAGTTTGCCCCCTTTGTTGAAAGAAAACTATTTTGTCCCGATTGCAAACGGTGTCCCCTGGTATTGACATTTATATGTTTGAAGTCTAGACCCATCTCAAACATAAGGCATTGATCTCTAATCACTTCCCATATTGACATGAGGTCTCCTTGCACTCTTCTAGTCTCTAAGGACATGAGACTGAATTTTTTCAGCTTTTCTTCATAACTAAAACTTCTGGCCCCTTGCACATATTTAGTTACTTTTTCTGGAATGTTTCTGTACGTCTAGTATCTTTTTTTTTTTCTTCATAAGGGCACCAGAGCTGTGAGGAAAGGTTGAGAAGTGGGCGGATATAGGCCCTATATAGTGGAAGAAGGACTGACTAATCTCCTGATTTTATGTTACACCTGAATGACCACCCAATTTTATTTGCTTTATTAAGATTTTCCGTTATTTATCAAAAGAGAAGTCATTGGATATTATAATCCCCAAATCTGTTTTATGCTGAGATTTGTGTAGCAGGTGGCCATTTAGGGTGTAATCATATCTGGGGTTATGAGAACCGAAATGCATAATGCTGCATTTATTTATGTTGAATGACATACCCCAGTTGTTTGTCCAAGTTGAGAGCTTGTCTAGATCCCTTTGTAGTTGGTTTATTTCTATAGATTGTCTATGGGCCACTGATTTTGCAATCGCCTGCATATTTGATGACCCAGCTGCCTGGGTTCTATGACAAATCAGTTATAAAAATGAAAAAATAAAGGGGCTAATACTGGCCCCTGAGGGACACCACTAGACACTGGTCTCCAATCTGAGGAATAACCATCAGTAACTGCTCATTGCTTGTGGTCCAGTAGCCAGTTTTGAATCCAAGTAACATAGCCAGGGTGGATATCTAGGGCATGTAATTTTTTATGAGGGCCCACTGAGGAACGGAGTCAAAAGCCTTCTTAAAATCTAATAATACTGTGTCACAGGGTGTTTTTTTTTTAATCTATGCTACAACTGACTTGTTCATAGAAACAGAGTAGATTTGTGGCCCATGATCAGCCCTTCGAGAATCTGTAATGGTTTTTATTACATTTGTTAACCTATCTTTAATAATTCCCTCCATTTTTCTGCACAAAGCAGGAGTGAGGCTGATGGGCTTGTAATTATCCATGTCCCCCTTATCTCCTTTTTTGAAAAGTGGCATCACATTAGCCCTTCTCCAGTCAGTGGGTATATGACCTGTCTGTATACTACAGTCAAAGATTAGCTTCAATGGGAGTACAAGGTGCTTATTCATGATTTTAACCATATCTCCTGTTATTTCATCAGGCCCTGGGGAGGAGCCCGATTTAATTTTTTTTCGTTTGTTGTTAGTGTCATCAACACTGAAAGTAATTGAAGTATCTTAAATAGTTGCTGAATCATTCATGGAGCTTGGGATGCTGAAAGCTTTACAAAAATGATCATTTAATAAATTTGCCATGTTTTTAGGGCCACTAACAGAGTCATTGTGTGTTGTAAGTGGGCCAACCTTACATTTTTGCTTCTTCAAGGAATTTATATAACTATTAAATATTTCACTGTTTCCTTAGATATGTGAGGTACTCTCAAATCAAGACGCTTCCTGTCTGATTTGTTTTTATTTTTTTATTTTAAAGTTGAGTACAATACAGGATGGGTTCTATGAGAATGGGTTTTGTTTACAGAACGTCCTGATGTCCCAATGTTAATGAATAGTTGATAAATTTGGTATTACATAACATAATTTTCTTGATTTTTAAAGAATATAAGAACTCTTTCTTAAATATACTATACTTGGATATAGTGCAACATTCTAATTATTCTGTTAATTGTAACATCTGTTTATTTTTTTCTTTATTTTCAGTGTTGTTGATCTATTACTGTTTAAAATATTGTATTGCAGGTTTTGGAAAATAATTAATTAAAAATTTAGAAAGAAAAAAAGACTTTCTGAAAATGTAAGTGCCCAGCGTAAATACTGAACACTTCAACATAAAAAAAAATATATATATATAATCAGCGCACAGTTTCCTCAATTGAAGAAGGACAGGATAGGGTTGTGGCGGCACAGAGGAAGATAACCAAGATGATTCAGGTGCAGTAAGGAAAGCCCTATGTGGACCTCACCCTTGACATGCTGTAGGCGGGGGAGGACAGTGGGACATGATGGGGTAGAACTAGATGAAAGCTATTGGGAGGGAAATTAAAAAAGGACATCAAGAAGTATGTCTTTTTTTTTTAAACTCAGGTTTACTCAGCAGCGTGTAAACATTGAATTACACGTACTCAGTGGCTGCAACATTTGGCCCCTCATACAGTTGATTTACTGTACAATCTCAATCTATTTTCACTATGCTTTAATACTTTAATGTTTCTTCTTAATACGTATTCTGTACTTTCTGATTATTCCATTTGTCTCTTCCCTTTCTGTTTGTTGTTCTGAGATCTTACTTCTTTGTTTCCTGACTGTCCCTTTATTCTTGAGACCGCTTCTGATCTGCTGTAACCTTTTTTAACACAGGGTCCTAAACCTTGGACCTTGACCTTTAACTGTTACATAACTCATGTTTTGGTTGTGTATTTAGCTGGTACTGTCTTCTTATTTGGTTTCCTTGTACTTCTTTAGTGGATGTGCTTCTATCCTTGCAAATGGGTTATTTTAATAACTCTTCTCAGTAAGGTCTATATATAAGGGTTGCCTTTGTAGGCCCAGATACAGTCTTTTTTTTTTTTTTTTTTGCATTATTTGTTTTTCCCCCTCCTTGCTCAGAGGCTGCCACTCCTTCGGGCGTTCCTAGGATCCCTCCTGCCCTCTGCACTCCCCTCACGAGTCCTGATCCCCTCTGCAGGTCCCACATAGCAGCCTACCTCGTGGTATCCCAGCGTTTCCCTTCACCAGACGGGTCTCCCTTCTCTGAGGGGGAATGCACCAGTGGAGGGGCAACACCAGCACTTCTTTTTGCTAGGCCACGGGGGCACTGCTGAGGCCTGCGGGGAGCGGCTCCCTGGAAGAGGCAGACAGGCAGAGGACCCAGAGGCTGTCATCCGGCAAGCATCCAGCCATTTTTCTCCTGTTGTGGAGGGCAGCATAGTGACAGCAAGGCGTACGCCAGCATACACTCCTCCCTCCTGTTGCAAGTTACTCCGTGTGTCCTGCAATGCTCCCAGCCTCCGCTAGGAGCCAGCAGGCACCGGTTATCCCACTCCCCCGGAGAAGGAGAGCTGTCCATAGGATGCTCGATCCATCTCCTCCCGGCTGGCTCCTTCCAATGTCCCGGGCTCGTTTCTGAACCCGGGTCGCTGGCATCACAAGCGGAAATCCAACAGATACATTCTTTATGAGGAGATCACTCTGATGTGCCCGCCCTGATTTGTGTAGTCAGATCTATCTCTGCGTCTGTTATTTATGATGTCGTTCCCACTTCTGGTATTCCAGGATCCTTAAGTGATATGGCATCTCTACTAGAGCTCGCTCTCGGTTTTCTATGCATCAGCCTATCTTGCTAACCACGCATTCCAGACATTCCAGTTTTCATTGTGTCTGTCTTCTAGTAGATTTAGTTTTACTGTAAGCCGTTCCATATCCTGTATTTTTGCGATCCTCCCTAGCCATTCTTCCTTAGTGGATACTGCTGCAGTCAGCCAATGTGCTGGAATGCATTTCAGTGCCATGACCATACATACCGATACTATTTTCCTGTTCCTTGCCTGCATTCTTGCTAGGCTCGGCAGTCCTAGCACCCATTCTGTGAATTGTAGTGGTATGTCAATATTGGTAATTTCTCGTGTTGTTTCCTGGACCTGTTCCCAAAATAATGATATCTTGGGGCACTGCAAGAAGATGTGCCAGTGGACACCAACTGCCCCATATGCTCTCCAGCACCTGTCTGTGTTACCCATTTTATAGTGTTCTGTAATAGTAGGTGTTCAGAAGAATCTGACCAGGATTCGCCAGTAGAACTCTCTACAAAGAGTAGAACTCATAACTTTCCAATTTTTTTTTTATCTGTTCTCCCAGTCGCTATTGTGTATTGTTATTCTCACTTCTGTTTCCCATGCTTGTTTTATGTGGTGCAGTAGGCATCCCCGGCCATTCTGTAGTAAGTTATATGTACCCGAGATAAATCTTTGAGGGTCTTTTAGTTTCACCACCCAGTATATGTATTCTTCCCAACTTGATAATGGTCTGTTTAATTTTCCTACGGTCTCTGGAGTATTAATGAAATGTCTAACTTACATATACCTGAGAAATTCCATGTTATCCCACTTAATTTTTTCTTTTGCTTTGCTGAAGGTAATACATTTTCCTTGTTCTAGGAACTGTGCAAATCTGGTCACTCCACTTCTCTCCCATCTTGCATACCCATTATCTAACCAGGGAGGAGTAAAGTTCATATCATATCTAATTAATGCTAAGGGTCCTGTTGCTTGGGGTATGTTTGTTATTCTACGCATTTTTTGTAGGATTTTCCATGTATGTCTCACCCACCTGTTCCTTATAGATGGAAATTACCTCTGGAGCTATTTGTGTTAGGGCCAGTGTGAACAAGGGTTGTTCCCCTCCTGCTTCATTTTCCATATTGTACCACCCTGAATCTGTTCACTACTTTGCCCATGTGCAAGCTGCTGATAGCTGTGCTGCCATGTAGTATTTTGGAAGTCAGGCATTGCCGTGCCTCCCTGCTCCCTTGGCAACTGCATTATCTGTTTGGATATTCTAGGGCGCCTACCATTCCATACAAATTTTTGTATAGCAGTGTTTAGTTTGTTCCAGAATGCCCTTGGTATAGGTATAGGGAGTGTCTGAAATAAAAAACAAAAATCTAGCTAGGACATTCATCTTTATGGAGGCTATTCTACCTATTGTGGAGAGAGGTAGCACCCGCCATCTAGCCAGATCTTTTTCAACCGCTTCCCATAATGTCTCATAGTTCAGTTGAAATAGTCTTTGTATGTGGCTTGTGACTTTTACCCAGATAAGAATCTCTCTCCTTGTTGCCCAGCTAAATGGGAAGGGCACCCCAAAACACCTTGGTTTATTTCTGCTGATGATTAACGTCTCTGATTTCATTTGGTTAATTTTGTATCCTGAAATCTCCCCCAAACTGTTTTAGGCAGGTAACCAACCTGGGTACTGACCGTATTGGGTCACTTAGGAAGAAAATGGAGTCATCTGCATATAGAGCTACTGTTTGTTCTTGTCCCTGTTATTCCTTGTATTGTAATGTCCTGTCTGACTTTTGCTGCTAGCAGTTCCAGGCATATGGCAAATAGTAAGGGTGATAGAGGGCACTCTTGGCGTGTGCCCCTGAATAGAGAAAAAAATGTGGCATTGATCCCGTTGTCCCCTAACCAGTGCTTGTGGGTTAACATACAGTCGTTTAACGGTATCTATGAATTTAGTGCACAATTTCATCTTCTCCATGGTTTTTGTAAGACACTGCCAATTTACCCTATCAAATGCTTGTTCTGTGTCCATGGAGATAGCTATTTAAAGCTTGTCCTGTTCACCCTGATCCATCAGTATATTTAGGAGCCGTCTAATATTGTCTTGTAGGTATCTCCCCATGATGGAACCCATTTGGTCCATATCTACCACTGATGCAATTACTTTCTGCATTCTGGCCACCAGTATCCCCATAAACAGCTTTAAATCTGTGTTCAACAGTGATATCGGCCTATATGAGGTAGTCTCTGTGGGGTCCTTACCTGGTTTTGGCGAGATTGTTATTTGTGCCAGCTGCCAAGAGTCTGGGGTCCCCCCCTCGCTGCACTTCTTAATAGATCTTCTGTAGAAATGGGGCAATCTGTGTTGCAAAGATTTTGTAGAATTCTGCCGGTATGCCATCTAGACCTAGTGATTTCCCAGTTTTTAACTGTTTTATTTTATCTAGAATTTCTTGTATTCCTATCCCATGTTCTAATTGTTCTCTTTCTTGTTTATCTAAACTAGATATCACTAGTCCTTCAAAGAATTGTGTTACCTTCTGTTCTGACCCTTCAGCTGGCTCTTGTTTATATAGTGTTTGATAGTAATTTTTAAATATTTGGAACATTTCTCCTGGTTTTCCCATTATCTGGTCACCTTGCTGTTGGTTTTAAGTCTTAAGATTGCTCTATTGCACTGTTGTTTTTGCAGAGTGTATCCCAGGAGGTGTCCTGCTCTATTCCCATCCTCATAGTATTTTTAAGAAGTATTTCGTTACAGAAAGGGTGGTGGAGAAATGAGGCATATGTCCAAGGGAAGTAGTGTGCACCAAATCAGTGGTGGTATTTCAGCACAGATGGGAGGGACATATAGGGCTGGGTAAGGTAGCTGGGAAGGGTAGTAGGAGAGAGATGTATGTCTAGATGGCCTTCAGCTGACTGAGCCTCGGATGAATGTGGATCAGCAGTGAAAAGTGCTGATACCGTACTGCCATTTTTAAATGGCAATACACTTTGGGCTGTGGGTGTGGTAAAGGATCTGGGGGTCATTGTGGTCCACAATATGACACTGGAGCAGCAGGTGTCGGCTGTCACCTGCAGTGGCTTTTCCTATTTGCTTAACATTGCCCAGATCAAACCACATCTTGTGCCACAGATCTATAATGATGCTTTGCACCTTTGCCCCTTTGAGACCAGACTACTGCAGTGCTCAGTAGTTACGGTTATCTGGAGGCTTGATGTGCCACCTCTGTTGGTCCAGAATGCTGCAGCCTAGCTGGTGGCTGTAACCTCTTCAAAGGAACATATCACACCAGTTCTGAGCACTCTGCACTGGCTACCAGTACGGTGCCGTGTCACATCCCACATATGTTGTTAGACATATAAGGCCCTACATTGTTTTGGGTCCTGATTACCTAAAATATCTGCCCCTTATACCCTTGTTCACCCCTCTTTGCTCCACCAGTGTAGGTCTGTTGGCATCCCCTTGTTCCCACCTCAAGTGGCTAGGGGACAGGGCATTCAAGATTGCTGCACCATCCCTGTGGAATCCTCCCCCGCATCTATTCTGGCCACTTAGTGGTGGCTGTTAAAGATGCTTTAAAAACTTATTTATGCAATGATGCCTGTTGTTTTAGTTGACTATATTTACTGTTTATTATTTATCATGAATGTCATATTTTCTTCTACTTTTTCCAGTACAACACCCAGAGTCTGTGGAAATTGTAACGTAGAAACAAATGTTGCCTAGCCTTGCCATGAGGGAAGGGGAGGGAAGGGGGAGAGAGTGACCGCTAGGGTACTTGTAACATACCATAGGTATGGCTGGACAGACTGGATGGTCTGAGAGAACTTTTTTTGCCGTCAGTGTCTACATTTCTATGTTTCAGACCTAGGGTGAGTGAGGAGTTTGGGCAGGGATACAATTGCATTGAAGATTCCATTGTCTGTGCTTCAACCCTGGCCGCCCTTGTAGGGTAATTGAGGAGTTTTGGCAGAGTGAAATTCAATAGAAGACTCCAGTGTCTGTTTGTGTGTTTCAGATATGACTGACCTCATAGGGTGATTGAGGAGTTTGGGTACGTGGCATTTAATAGAAGATTCCGATGTCTATGTTTTTATGTTTCAACCCAGACTGCCCTCGTCATGTTATTCAGGAGTTTGGGCAGGATGGACATGCATAGATGAGTCTAGATTTGATGGTATACATAATTTGATTTATTGCAGTGGTTCAAGACACATGAAATAACTTATTCAGCAGCTAGAATAAACAAAAAATTAAATGATGCCGAAACGCTCAACCATTGTGTTTAATTCTGAAGACAAAATAAGCATTAGTGAAGTTTTCAAAAATATTGTGTTTCCCTGGCAGGCCCACCTTGATGAAGATAAGTTGGTTGGGATGTGGGACTGTATGCTGCTAATCCTCTTAAGTATGTGTTTGCTGCACCAGGATATAGCTACAACATGAATACAGCTTTCACAGCAGCCGAGAACTCTGGGAAGAAAGTGCTGGGAGCTGCCATCCTTATTGCAGATCTGCAAAAATTACAAAACTAATAAATTTTTAAATGGTTGAATGGAAATAGTACAGTGCAGTAGAGGATCCAAGGATGTCAGGCATATATGAGCTGCTAAAACATGTTATCAGTCAACACGAATAATGGAATAGATTGCTGAAGGAGGTGGTGGAGGCGGAGTCTATAAATACATTCAGGGTCGGGTGGGGCAGTTACAGAGAGCCTACAGCATTGAAAGGGAGGTAAGGAGGGAAGGATGGAGTAAAAAGTGTAGGGGGGTCAGCTGGAGGAATTGAGGGTCAGATCTCATGGTAAGAACCCTACTCGACAGTAGGCCAATAGAGATTAGGTAGGAAAGCTGGATAGACTGGATGAACCTTTGGTCTTTTTCTGTCTTTATTTTCTATGTTTCTGTGTTAACTGCTGCTATATATTCCTTGACACGTCCATTATTTAACTTAAGTCAAAAGTGCGCATGCTTCTTCCTACAGAATACCAACTTAGCAATGCATTCTTTGCAGGCACTGTGCAGTCCAGCCCTGTGAATGGCTCTCCTACAGGATCCCCAGGTGGCTCTCAGTACGACAGTGATTCAGACGTAGCCTTCAGTGTCAACCGCTCCTCTTCAGCCTCAGAGTCTTCACTAGGTAAGAGCTGCTCTTAATGTTTTTTTACATTTATGTGACACCTGGTCCCTGTCTACCCTGACCAGATCATTAGCACAGACAGGTGGAACCCTGTTAGTCCTTGGCTGATGCCCCAGGATCCTCCCTGTCCAGCAGTTGTGCTTGACAGGAGGAATCCTTCCCAGTAAAATATCTGTATTTTGTTCTCGATTCTGGCCTCAATGTAGGGTCTAGATCCTGGCCTTAATGAAGGGACTAGAACGTCTGCATCTTGGGACCCAACAGACAACGCTTGAGACAGTAGTGCAGCACACATTAAACTACTTAAGTTGTGAAATTAATCCTTATTTACAACTAGGTCCAGGGGCATAATGCATTGGGTGTGGCAGTTCATCAGTAAAGTGCCATCATATCTGCTTTAGTGATAGTGGCTCAACCAGCTCTGCACCTCACAACATCGCAGGTTTAAGGCTCCTCCAGCTTTGCTCTGGGTTCCGCCAGCCTTGGAAATCATTATCTTCGGGGCATCTCACTGGGAAAATTGAAACTCAAGGATGAGAATGTATAATTACCCTGTCTTGTTCGTGAACCCTCACACATCATCACTTGCTGCTAACTCCTAGCAAGCAGTCAACATTATTGTCACCTGACCAGAGAGCCTCGGACTGTATCTCTGTTCTTTTAGCTTGCATCTCGGAGTGTAGAGAGCTGCCTGCCTCTGGGTTATTCTCCTAGGGCTTACGGCTGCAAGTGTCAGAACTGCATAATGTCTGACATAAAGGTGCAAAGCATTTAGGGCCTCTCTCACCCAGTTTTTCTCAGGCACTCTACAAAATCAAAGCTTATGTGTGACCAGAATGATCAGCCATTAGATAAACTCTTCTTTAAACTTTGCAGTTTAACTTTAGTTGCATTAGCGTGAATGATAGTCTTGCAGTCTTCCGAGAACACATGTTTTCTAGGGACATGGATATGTTGTTCATCCACACTCATTGGCAGTATCCTTGCCGCTTTAAATCTTGCCGGAAGGTCTTCAAGCTTGCTCCTCCCACCCACCCGGGTGGTATAACTCTCGGCTCCGCTCGCATGCGTAGATCTTCCTTACCGCTTGGAAGCTCAGGTTCCCTCCTGCGCTCTGCGTTTGCGACTAGTTCCTATTTCTCCGTTTGCGGATTTAAAATAAAAATTTGCAAAAGACTTCAGTCTTGATCCCTCAGTGACTCGATGGACAAATCGACTCCAGATTGGAGATGCCCATGCGGGCTGAAGATGTCTCGGACGGATCCACACTCCACGTGTGTCTACTGCTTAGGCCTTAAGCACGACCCGCGGGCTTGCGACCTGTGCTCATCTTTCTCGACTCGTCCTCGAAGACCGTGCTGCCCGATTGCAACTGGGCCGTCCGAAGCGTTCCCTCGGTGAAGTCCAAGGAGGCCCGGTTGGCGGTGTCGGCGGCGGGCTTTCGGCGGATCGCTTCAGCGGATGGTCGCGCCTCGAAGAAGAGGCGGCGCTGGCCGTATCTTCCTCGGCCGCATTTATCCGCCTCTGGGTTCTCCTACACGGCTTCTTTTAAGGAGCTTTGTCTGTCCCTCTCCACTAAAGGAGAAGGGCCTCGTCTGCTGGACCTTATTCTCGGTCCAAAAGAGGACAAGGGTAAGTCCCTCCGTCGGCGGCTCTTGGGGCCGAAAGGTCCCTCTCCGGGCCGTCGTCCATGAGCTTGGTCAACTGTAGACCCGACCACTGGCCTCACGGTGTCCCGTCCAGGTCAGTTGACCGAGATCTCCCACTGATGAAGTCGAGATTTTCTCGACCCATTAGACGAGCTGTCGCCTTTAGCGAGATCCCTCTCCCGGTTCCCCGGGAGAGTTGAGATCCGTGGCTCGTCTGTGCCTCGGTTCCGGAGCCCTCGGATGGACCTTCCGAGCGAAGGAGTGCGGTTCGGCACACCTCCCGCACCGACCCGGAAATTCCGGGACTCTCGGTCTCGGTCTCCGGACCTCTTAGCGGTCCAGCGTTCCCACGTCATAAGCGGTCTCGGTCTGGCTTACCTTGATGGCCGGGCGTCGCCGCTTTCGTCGTCTCCTCCTCGGATGAGGGGCTTCGGCGTAAATTACGCGCGATGACGAGGACCTTATGTTGCAACAGCTCCTCCTGGCGAGGAATAAGCCGACTCCGGCGCCTTCCCGGCCATTAAAGTAACTGTCACGGGCAACCCGACACAACCTCGACTTGTCGAGGAGCCTATACCAGGCGGTTGTTCGGCCAAAACCAGCTGCTCCACCGATTCGGTGGAACCTCCGCCTCCACAGCCACCAATTGGGGCTCCGACCAAGAGATTCTCGGTCGGCAAGGGTTTACCCCATCGGCTGTCAGTTACCCTCACCCCGACCGACCTCGGCAGGTGAAGGGTGGCTCAGGCCAGAGGCAGCTCTTCGAGGACTCTTCCGAGTCCGAAGATGATTCCTCCTTCTTCTCCAAGCGACTGGACTTGGAGTCTTCAGGAGGTCAGTCAATGGGCGATAGCCCGTCGTCCTTCCTAGGACTGCCTCGGCTCATCTAGAGTCTACCGGGATGGAGCTCGAACCCGTTCCAAAGCAGGCAGGTATCCCTCACGGAGATTCTGGACGAGGGATTCTCGACGGAGGCCTTTCGGTGGCGAGGCCATAGTGGGTCCGGCACTGGAACTTTGGCAGCGCCCTGCTTCCTGCCCTGCGCTCGCCAGGATGGCCAGGAAGTATGCGGTCCTACGGTTCCTTGTCCGGTTTTTGAACACCCCTCTGCTGAGGGGTTGGTTACCGACAAGCGTTTTCGCGCCCGCGCTCAGCCCAGGGATGTGGACAAACCTCTGACAAGGAGTCCAAGAAATTGGACTATGGAGGCGAAAAAGTCTCGCTGCGTCCTCTCTCGGCCTTACGTCAGGCCAGTTCGACCGTCCTCATGGCACATTTTCTCATGCCCTGTTGGGCTCCTGGATGAGGTCATCCCTCATCATCCCGCCCGATCTGCAGACTACGGTTAAGCAGGTGCGGGACCAGGGACGAACAGTGGCCAAACAGCAGCTCCAGACTGCTTTGGATATAGGGGACTCATGTGCCAGATCGGTGGCGGCCGCGGTGGCTATGCGTCGGCGGGCTTGGCTGAGGATATCCACCTTTACCGGATACCAGCACAAGTTGGCGGATGTTCCCTTTTGAGGGACTGACCTCTTGACCCTGGGGTGGAAGGTCACCTGCAGAGGATCAGAAGTCCAATGCCACCTTGGACTCGGTCTCTTCGCTCAGAAGGACAAGGCCGCAAACCACAGCCTAAGCCCTAGGTCCTTCTGGCCTTTGGCGCCCGGCCCAGCAACGTCAGGGCCAGCAGGCTACGACCTTGGCATCCCAAACCCAAGCGCGGCTTCCTCTAACAGGAGGCAGGAGGAAAGGGCCCAGGAGGTCCCTCGGCGGTCCCTCCTCAAGCCTGCCCAGTGACGGGCTGAGGGGTGTCGCCCCCATCCCGTCACCACCTAGGTCCCCGAGGGGAGACGGCTCCAGCACTTCCGTTCCACCTGGTCCGCTGTTACCACGGACAGGTGGGTCTTGAAGGTGGTGGAAGAGCCTGCCTCTGGAATTGAGCAGGCACCACCCTTCCAGGCCGTGCCCTCGGGGCTTGGGATCCCAGCCTCACTGGCGGCTCGTCGAGGCGACATCGCTCTCCTCCTCCAGAAGGAGGTGGTAAGAGAGGTGGTGGACCCTCCTTCAGACCCAGGGTTTGTGTCCAGGTACTTCCTGGTTCCGAAGCAGACGGGCTGGTGCCCCATTCTCGACCTACCGACCCTAAACAAGTTCCTAAGGTCTCGAACCTTCAGGATGGTCACTCTGGCTCAGATAATACCATCCTTGGAGCAGCAGGTGTGGTTCTGCTCTCTGGACTTGCAGGGCAGCGTTTTTCACGTCCCTATCCGTCCGTCTCACCAGAGATTCCTTCGCTTCCGGCGGAAGGATCTCTCTTGATTCAAGCCATGCCCTTCGGCTTGTCTCCAGCTCCCAGGTCTTCACCAAATGCATGGCAGTGGTGACAGCATTCCCTGCGGCGCCGAGGGTCGGGTGTACCCTAACCTGGACGACTGGCTGATAGCAGCTCCCTCCAGGAGGAGGCGGAGTGGTCCAGAGATCTGGCCCTCCAGGTCTGCTCTCAACTGGGCCTCCTTATCAACGAGGCCAAGTCAGACTCGAGCCAAGCAGGTGATTCTATTCATCGGGCGCAGCTCGACTCTCGAGCCAGAGCGCGGCTCCCCGGCGGACAGGGCCGAGGTTCTTTCCTCCTTGCCCGATCATTTCTGGTTGGGCAGTGCCCTGCCGGGACTTCCTCTCGCCTCCTGGGTCTCATGGTGGCCTGTACCAGCGTGGTCCGTTGGGCCGCTGGAACATCGTCCCCTTCAGTAGGGACTGGCCAGCCAGTGGTCTGGCAGCTACGATCCTTGGACCAGCTTGTGCTCGGTGACACAGGGATGTGGGGCAGCTCTCCAGTGGTGGACCGTTCCAGATCATTTGCAGGAGGGCATCCGTTCGTCCGCCGAGCCGGCGGTCTCTCTGTCGACCGATGCCTCTCTGATGGGTTGGGGTGCCCATCTGGGGGAACACCGGGCTCATGCCTCCTGGTCCCCATGAGTCGATGCCACATCAACCTGCTGGAGCTCCGGCGTCCGCCTAGCTCTCACCGCCTTTGCTCTGTTCCTCCGGGGTCAAGTGGTCCGAGTCCAGACGGACAATACCGCGACCATGTACTATCTAAACCCGCCAGGCGGGGCGCTCCATGCTTCTATGCAAGGAGCTCTCCGCATTTGGTCACTCGTGCGCAGCCTGGAGGCGGATCTCTAGCCATTCACGTGGCAGGGCCTCCAACACCCTGGCCGATGCCCTGGGCGGATGAGGGCTGCATCCCACAGTGGTCTCTCCTGCCGGAGGTACAGGCATCTGTTCTCCCTTTGGGGCACCTCAGGTGGACCTGTTTGCCTCCATGGAGAGCAGGCTGGGTCTGTTCCATGCCGCCCCCTCAGCAGGGCTCGCTGCAGGGGGATGCCTTCTCGAGGCAATGGACCCCGGGCCTCTTTTACGCCTTTCCCCCATTTCCCTTGATCCACAAGGTGCTTCTCAAGGCGAGGAGGGACAAGGCGCAGGTGATTCTGATAGCCCCAGACTGGCCTCGCCAGTTCTGGTACCCAGATCTCCTCAGTCTCAGCTCCAGGACTCCGCGGCCTTCCAGCTCGCCCGGACCTGCTCTCAGTCAATCAGGGGAAGGTGTTCCATCCGGACCTTCAATCCCTGCACCTGACGGCCTGGTTCCTGAGCGGCTAGAGTTCCAGGCCTTGGGTCTTTCCGACGAGGTCCTCAATGTAGTTGAGGCGTCCCGTAGAGTCGACCAGAAAATGCTATGCCTCAAATGGAAAAGGTTTTCATTTGGTGTCAGGCAAGGGCTTGGACCCTTCCTCCTGTTCCTTGGCAAGCATCTTGGACTATTTATGGTCCTTTCTAGTCAAGGGCTTAGGTCGGCGACCCTAAGGGTGCACCTGGCAGCCATCTCTGCTTACCGGGCGGGCGGAAGCAGTCAGTGGCGCGGGAGGAAGGTGGTCTAGGCGCTTTTCAAGGCCTTGATCCATTTCCCCTCCAGTCGGGAACCCCCACCTCCGTGGGATCTACTGCTGGTACTGGCAAAGCTCATGGGCAAGCCATTAGAACCTATGCACAGGTGTGCTCTCTCTCACCTGTCGTGGAGACCGCCTTCTTGGTGGCTATCACGTCAGCCAGAAGGATGGGAGAGCTCAGGCGCTCCATCGAGTCTCCTTACCTGGTCTTCCACAGGGACAAGGTTGTCCTGCGCCCCACCGAAATTCCTTCGAAGGTGGTGTCGGAGTTTCACCTTAACCAGGTGTTGACTCTGCCGTGTTCTACCCCAATCACCTCGGAGGCGAATATAAACTCCACTCTGGACCCTAGGGGCGGCCAAGCTTATTATAAGGAAGCGCCTGGCTGAATCGGAGAAGGTTCGCCAGCTGTTTGTCACCCACGCTGAAGCCGATCTGGCAGACCTGCAGCCAAGCGGACGATAAGCAGGTGGGTAACCTCCTGCATAGATCTCTGCTATAAGTTGGCGGGCATGGAGCCTCCCAGAGGATAGAGCTCATTCTACCGCCATACTGCTGCAGCAGTGGCTGCTTCCAGGGACGTCCCTATCCAGGAAATCTGCAGGGCTGCTACCTGAAGTCAGCAAACACCTTCATTACCCACTACCACATCGACCTTGAGTCACGCCGGGATGCTGGTTTTGGGGCCTCGGTTCTCCAGTCTCTCTTTCCCAAGTAAGTATCGGGGGTGTGCGTCTTGCCTCCCTCCTCCCGGAGAACTGCTAGGAGTCTGCCAGAAAGTGTGGATGAACAACATATCCATGTCCCTAGAAATACAGGTTACTCACCTGTAACAGGAGTTCTAGGAACGGTATATGTTGTTCATCCACACGACCCACCCGACCTCCGCGGCTTCGACGCACAACCTGAGCTTCCAGCGGGCCAGATCTGGCGTCATGGGGCGGAGCCGAGAGTTATACCACCCGGGTGGGTGGGAGGAGCAAGCTTGAAGACCTTCCGGCAAGATTTAAAGCGGCAAGGATACTGCCAATGAGTGTGGATGAACAACATATACCATTCCTAGAACTCCTGTTACAGGTGAGTAACCTGTATTTTTTTACTGCATTCAAGACAGGTCAGGCCAGCTTGCCTGCATACCCTGTTCTACCCCAAACCTCGTGGCAGCTTTATGACCTAAGGTCCCTCTGCCTTGGGACTCCTCAGCTCTAGAGACTAGACATCTCCTACTTTAATGTTGTTAGCCTTCCCCTGGGCCCTTTGCATGCTCTTTGTGTGCCATCTTCCTTTTTATAGGCACCAGTTGAAACCTTGCCCCAACCTGGACCTTTCTGCAAGCTTTGCGGGAACCATTATCAAGCCAGCCAGCCAGCCATCAGGGTGCTAGCCTTGAAGGAGAAACCCCCACGCATCTCCACGCCCATCCTGTGGTCCCACTACACATTGGTCATAAGGCTGTTATTACCAGTAGGGGGTTCAAGGGCCCTAGCCCTGGTAGACTGCTCCACTAGAGGTCTGTTCTGTGCCACTCACAGATCTAGAGCTGACTGTCTTGTCTGACTGTCTGCATCATACTAAACTACATCTAAGCTCCTCCCACTTACACTAATCACTGCCAGACTGACGCACACATGCAGATCTTAGTCTGCACCTACTAGTAACCAGTCCCTTCCCCCTACTGTAAGGAGGAGGTTGTTACACTGATTTAAAATTTCGTTCTAATTCATTTTTTTCCCTTCTACCTGAGCATCAGCTGGTCCCATTAGCTTGTTCTGGACATGACTGCAACTGTGTCTGTCTGTTTTTCTGTCCACCCACTGCCTACTATACCCACACCCTCCGATCACTGGTGAAAGCCCTGACCTCTGCCAGGGTTTGGGCTGGGCAGGGACAACCTAAGGAAATGCATCCACTATGGAGTCATGCATGTAAGGTCAGGACCTGTGCTGGGGGGGGAGAGTGGCTTGCCTTCATTTATAGCCTGGGATAGGTTTTTTCAGCCCACCCTCCTACACATGATAACCTGAGATGAGGATCTGATATTTTGTGGTCAGTCACAACGTCAAGGCTCCTCGTGATCTGCAAAAGGTGCTGCAGACTGTGTGTCCTCAACCTTCCCCTCCTTGGGGCTTGTGCATACTGCCTCCACAACGATCCCAAAATCACCTCACAACTGGAGTGTAGGAGTCGAGATTCGATCCCGGGTCTCTTCCTGTGGCAGTACAGTGCACTGCCATTCAACACCACCAGGTTGGCTGTTTTACAGTTTCTTTATCCAGGATAGCCCAACTAAGAGGTGTATCATCTAATTGTCCTTGCAGTCATGCCTTTACCCAGTTTTGAGAGGTCAAGGGACTTTCTCAAGGTTGCACAGTGAGTAAGTGGCTGTGCTGGGATTCAAACAAGTAGACCACACTGCCTCCCAGTTATCACAGTGCCCTGTAAATCTGGAGATTTTCAGAAACTGACAAATGCCACATCCAGGAATATTAGTTAGAAAATGTCTGTCTTTCTGAGCCATAGTCAGGGTCTTGCGATCCCTGTGGGTTTTCAGTCATCTTTACTTGGGGGAGGGTGGGCAGTAACAGAGTTAAAATGAAATGTAAAAACTCTGAAAAATACAAGTAAAATATCAACTATCATTAAACGACACTGCCTGCCATTTCAAGAAATATCTAATCTCAGATGAAGCCATTTGAGGAACTGAGGTACTGCGGCAGGGATTCTAAACCTCAGTGACAGAACTGGTCCATTTCTGCTCTTCCAGTGCAAACTCAGTATTGGTAGTTTACTCACCTGGTAAAGCAGCAGCGTCTGTGACCACGTGAAAAGGGTGCACAGAGCACCGTCGCAGGTAGCCAGGGGTAGCCTGAAGGGTACACAGCGGCAGCCGATATGGGAATCAACAAAAGCGTCTGTCACGCTGAGAGGTGTGCTGAGCGTAAGGTAGGCGGCTGAGCCCTAAGTAGGTTGCAGCCGTGTTGTGGGTAGTAAAGTAGCATAGGCAGAGTGTATTGGATAGCAAAGTGTCACAGTCATAACATCATGCAGTCGATGACAGAGACGCGTAATAAGCTTATAGTGTGTAAAGGACCTCATAATGGATCCGAAAGGGTTTCCTACCTTGGTGTAGCGTAGTCAGTGAATGAGGCTGTGGAGCTCTGGAAAAGGGCGACAACCTAACATGGATGCACAAATTGAACTGATGACTAGTGAGCAAGGACATCCACAGGGGATGTTCTCAACTTCACGTCACATGTGCATCCAGACAACCTATCCGGTGTACAGACAACCCATGATGTAAGGTAGGTGGAGTGCCTCAGAGACCATCCCCCACAATGGTAATAAAGGATGAGCTTCTGCTGAGAAGAAAGAATGGTCTTGGCCCTTTCTGTCCTGGATCTCTTGAAAAACTGTTGCCAGGAAGATGACAATCTGTCTGAGCCTTAGGCCTGAAAGTACTCAGAGTTCAAAGGGAAACAGGGAAATGCTCCTTTGTCTGTGCTGCTCCAGATTGTTGAAACAAGTTCCGAGATCACTTAAAAGCTTGTTGTGCATTTGTCACTTTTATAAAACAAGTACTGCTTATCATACTGAACCCCAATCTAGCAGGGTTATATTAATGGCATATATATATATATATATATATATATATATATATACACAGCAACAGGGTTATAATTATAATAATGGTATAGCTATAACAAAATTATATTACTGGCATATTTATAAAAGGGTTATACTAAGGGCAAATATAACAGTTCTATATTAATGTTTTATTTATAACAGGGTTATATTAATGGCATATATTACAGGATTATATTAATGAAATATTTATAAAAGGGTCATATTAATGGTATGTTTACAACAGCATTCTATTATTGCCATATATAGCAGGGTTATTTTAATAAAATATTTTTAATTAAGGATCATTATTTTTTATCCACGGATAACCCTGTTTTGTTTCTCGGTTACAACCTCCGGTATTGATATTTTTGGTTACAACATGGGAGGTTATAATCACTTCATCCCACTCCGACTGGGCAGGGCGATCATCACTGCAAACATGGCGGCTCCATACTTCGCTAACCAAGTTTTGTGAGACGGGCCATGGGAACATATCCATTGTGTTTAACCTCGTGCCAGGTTATTTTTTTTATTTTACATAATTTTCAATATATCTGGTTGATCCTGCCTTTCAAAGAGCCAAAAATGTATCTGGTTGATCCTGCCATACTTACCTCTCGAGTGGAGCTCCATGGCTGCATTCCTGACCGTCGGCAACTGACAATTGAGTGAGCAAATGAGTGAGAGATAGAGTGGGTGTGTGAAAGAGTGAGAGACAAGGTGTGTGTGTGTGTGTGTGTGTGTGTGTGGGCGTGCGTGCGTGTGTCTGCCTGCCTGTGTCTGGCAGAACTGCTGCACTAACTCAAGTGTGGCACAGAAAAAAATAATGACCATTAATTAAATAAAATAACATATGGATATGTGTGTGTGCGTGTTAAACCAGAATTTTACACACACCCTCAGTGTAGGATGTTTTTATAAACCCAGAAGGCAATGTAGCATTCCACAGCTCAGGTGTGTGTAAAATTCTGGTTACACACACACACCCATATATTATTCTGTATATAATAGGGATATGCTAATGGTATATATAACAGGGTTATATTATTGCCATATATATGACATTTTATTCATTTGTTTAATTGATTGTTTACATTTGAACAGGAAAGGCATACTGAGTTCTGACAGCTCATTTCCAGGTTTGTCGTGGGGGGGGGGTGTTTTTATCCAGGAAAGAGACACTGAGCTATACATACTAACATACTAACATACTATTTGCCAGCAGATTAGGCCTTATGGTCTATCAAGTCTGCTCGAACCTAGATCCTTAGTTGGGTGCAGAGACCCTCCCATCCCTTGTGCTCCAGAAACCCCTATCATCCATCCCACCCCGGGACAGGCCATCATCAATACATCCACTTTCTGTGTCTGTCCACCTCTCTTAAAGCCCTCCACTGTGGATCTCTGAACCAGCTCACCAGGCAGAGCATTCCAGGGTCCACCACCCTCTCAGTGAAAAACCTCCTCCTCTTTTCCCCCTCACCTTCCACCTTCCAACTTCAAACCATGCCCTCTGGTGATGCCTCCTGCTTTAGTCTAAAGATCCCCTCCATGTTTCCTATTTATTCCTTGAGGTGCCAGACCTCAATCATGTCCCCCTGTCTCTCCTCTCCTCCAATGAAAACAGGCAGAGCTCCTCAAGTCTGTCCTCGTAAGTCAAATCCCCTAGCCCTCGTATCATCTTTGTTGCCCTCCTCTGTACCCTCTCCAGGAGCTGTATGTCCCTCTTCAAGTGTGGTCTCCAGTACTGTACAGTACTCAAGGTGTGGTCTAACCAGTCCATTGTACAGCAGAATCACTTCCTTGCTCCTTGAGGTGATCCCCTTACGATGCATCCCAACATCCTGTTTGCCTTGCTAGCTGCTCTCCTGCACTGCTCAGAGTTATTCATTGTATCCACCATGACCCCTAGGTCTTTTCCCCTGTTGAGGCTTCAGCACCTCCCTCCTGGGTGTACCTGTGTTTGGGTTTCCCCGACCAAGATGCAACACCTTGCACTTGGTGATATTGAAATTTAATTTCCATGTGTGAGTCCAGCTTTCCAGGGTGTCCAGGTCCCCTTGCAGGGCCAACCTCCCCTCTTCTCCCTCAACTACTGCTCCCATCTTGGAGTCATCCGCGAAGAGACTCTATGACAGCTTATTTCCAAGTGTGTCCCAGGGAGAGGGCTAACGTGGACCGATTTTATTTATTTGGAATTTCTGACCAAGAAAGGCACACTGAGCTATGACGCCTCATTTTCAGGTATGCCTTGGGGGGCGGGTTGCACGAATCTGTTTTACTGACAGGGAAATCTCACCCAGGTCACCAGTGAAAATCATGTACTCTTACATTAAGTGCCATGGGATCTTTAACCTGGACAGCCACCCCACAGATGAGCAGAAGGCACTTCGGTTTAATGCCTCAGTGCAGCGCCTCTCCCCTGTGCTGCACTACAGTGTCAGTATTAGATATTCACCTAAGGTTCTGTTGTGGAGCTAGAAACCATGACCTTCTGATCTTCCAGCCCCAGAGGTGAGTGTGTGCAACCTGCTAAACCACTGTCCTGCTGAGCCACTGACAATGCTGTATTAGCGACTATGTTTCTGTGTTTGTAGTATTTAATCTTGTGCCCTGCTCATCCCCCAGGACCCTTATGACAGTGCGGTACTGCATTTCATGAGACTTTCCCAGTAAACACAGTTCTTAGTAAAATACTTTGGCCAGTCTGTTTGCATAACTTCCATGCTGTAATACACTACTGAGAGGCACAGCGTTGACCATTATTTCTTGTAGTATTGGTATAAATCCAACCCAGTGAATATTGCTCAACCACTGTTTGTATCTTTTCTTTTTGCAGTAACCGCCCCAAGTTCTCCACTGAGTCCCCCTGTCTCCCCTGTTTTCCCCACCGAGCCACCCAGCAGCAAGAACAGTGAATGCACCGTCTGCTTTGACAATGAGGTTGACACCGTGATTTACACCTGTGGACACATGTGCCTCTGCAACAACTGTGGTCTTAGACTGAAGAGGCAGATCAATGCCTGCTGCCCAATCTGCCGACGGGTCATCAAGGACGTTATCAAGATATACCGACCATAATCCCTGCCAGGGACTCTGCAGTAACATTCTGCTTTCTGTTCTCCCACCCTCTGCAGATGTTTTGCAAAATCTCTTAAAACATTTTTGTATTCCTCTCCGATATTGGGATTATTGGTGTATGTCATACAAATCAGGGTTTATTCTGAGGGTGAGAGCGCCTTAAAGGGGATGATAGTGAGAGTTAGCATGCCACTAATAATGTAGGGTGAGGTATTGGATTTGCCATGTAAAGTATGTTGTGTCCATCTGTACAATTGTCTTCTACTGATTTCAGCCTGAGGGTACATTGAGTATGCTGAGGTAAGGACACCTGTTCCCCCACAATACTATATGTCTAAGAGAGCCATCTGTCAGTTTATACCATTCAAACCAATTCCATTTCTGCAGAATGCAGCCCCTCCTTTAAATTGGAGATAGTATTTTGTACTCCATGCACCTTGTGCAGAATGTATTTGGGGTGCCTGGCATTAGTTACCAGAAAATAAACCACTGCTTGAGATGAGAATGCATAACTTTCATGCTGTGTAATCTCAGTCATGGGGTGCTTTAATTTGTAGTAAGTCACTGTCAGAAAGTCATGTATACGGGCTTGAAGCATAGGACCTGCCATCACTATCATGGAAATTGCAGCTCAGAAGTGAAACACCTGACATCAGGCAGTGGTTTACTATAAATTAAACAGCAGTGCTTGAGTCCACTAGAATGGCATTTGATTGAGACTTCTGTTTCCCTACTGGAAGATCTTCAATTGAAACTGAAGTGATGTGGTAAACATAATGGAAGTGAAGGCAGTAATGGACCTAGTGCTGTTCACCATGCTTATGAAGAAGGCTGCTAAAGGGTTTCTAGAAATAATCCCCCAGAGGGGTTCCACAGAATACTGGTGGGTGTTTTTGTTTTCCTAATACATAGGATTAGCACCAGCTCAGATCACAAATCTACAAAAATAGTAATTCTGCCTTAACCAGGACGTTGAAAATGAAGCCACACCTTACATCCTACAAGCACAACTCATACCAGCACCTGATTTCAAATTTCAAATGTTTCAAATGAGTGAAACTGTCTGGAGTGTCTTTCCCTGCTACAGACACCCCAAAAAGTAAAAGGAAATGAAGGTCTGTGTGAGAAATACAAGCTACCTTGTGTATTTTGGACATGTTGACGCATGTGCAGGTGATGGAGCAGTCCGTGCGCTACAGCAGGTCGCAACAACATGAAACTGTTAAGAGATCCAAATGACTCTGTCCAAACAAATTTATTGTCTCCATGGAACTGTTTTGTAATGTATTCAGAGCCATCCAAAGGAAACACAGAGACAGCCTGCCTCCGAGCAGGACAAAAACACAATTGGTTGTAATTACTTGAGCCCTGTTGACACAGGTTTTTCTGTTTTTCATAACTAAGAAAAATATTTGAGGAAAAATACAACTCATCTACTTCATAATTAAGCAAGACTGACCTGCCTCATGGGCTGTCGTGGACAAACTGGTACAGAAGTGCAACAGTGGTTGACTGACCTGCCTCATGGGCTGTCGTGGACAAACTGGTACAGAAGTGTAACAGTGGTTGACTGATATGCCTCATGGGCTGTCACAGACAAACTGATATAGAAGTGTAGCAGTGGTTGAATCAACCTAGCTTGTGTGTCTGTGACAGTGCAGCCAGGCTTGATGATGGCACTGTATTGAGGGGGAGAGGGCAGCAGCAAATTTAAAACTGAGAGAAAAACTTAGAAAAATACTGTAACATTGACATACTAGTTACCCTTCTGTGGTACTACCTGCCTACCATCTCAACAAATATCTAACCCCAGGCAGCTAAAATATATTTGTTCTGGCCTGTACCATAGTTTCTCTGTCTGTCTGCCTGAATCCTCACCCTCCCACGCTCTCTTTCTCTCTGTCTCCCCTTTCACTATCTCATACATTCTCTCTCTCTCTCTCCCCCTTCTCTCTCCCTCACCCCCTCTCTCCTTTTCACTCCCACTCCCTCTGTTTCTCCTTAACTCTTCGTCTCTTCTCCTCTCTCTGTCCCCTTCTCTTCCTCTCCCCCCTTGCCTCCCCTTTACTCCCACTCTGTTTTTCTCATTAATTCTGCTCTCTTTCTCCATAACTCTTCCTCACATTCTCCTCCTCTCTCTGACCCCCTTTCTCGCTCCCTCCATCTCTCTCTCTCATTTCCCCCCCTTTCTCTCTAATTCTCTTAGTCTTCTTCTCCCTCTCTGTGAGGCTTTTGAAACTCAGCACAATACACCTCAAAAATGTCTGTGCTTTAGTACCGCTTTAATAGCACAGATGCTTTAAATGATCCACTGTGAAGGAAAATCAACCCAGTCTCATGGAAGGGTGTTGAGAAAAGTTAGGTGGCAGGAAGTTAGAAAGAGTGCTTACTACTTGAGTGAAAAAGTCCACATACACATCAGTTCTAATCATCTTCATGGTCTCTTCTTGTAAAAAAGTAAGACACACTGTTCCATTGACGTCAGCTCACACAACTTGGTCCCAGCTGACATAAAATTGTTTTTTGATAAATATTTAACTAACAAATTGTTTTAATACAGAAAAGGGAGACATTCTAATCACAAAGATCTTTGAAAATTTAATTTTTTTGGTGGGCTGGGTGGAGAAGCTTAATTTATTTTCCTTTATATGAAAATGTGGTTGAATAGCTGGGGTGCGACAAAGCTAAATCTCCTTGGGCCTTAATGCCCTAGCCTACTGCACTTAGTTTATTTTCATGTTTCCCTATTTTGGGCAGTGGGTATGTAAATCGTATATAAATGTTGCTAGATGTGGCCTATGAAAGGAATGCCGTTACTATCAAGGACTGAGCATTCCGCTAATGTTTTCAACCTTCCCAATGTGAGAAAAATGTCTTAGTTTTGTAGATCTTGAATGTGGCTACTGCAATCTCTTCGTCTCCCCCCCTCCCCCCAAAAAAAACTTTCCTCAAAGTTGCCTGGGGAGGATATCACAACTTGCTATGAACTTGTTAGGAGTCCTGGGAAATCCAAAGAATGTCACCCTGACATCAACACCTAATGCTATTGTGAGGACTGTGAGGAGTAGCCAGGTAGGGTGACAGCATTGTGGACACAGTGGATTGACTGCAGTATAGTCAAAATCAGAATAAAGTAAGAACATGTTTTGTTGTACAGTTTTAAAAACAAAACAATTGAAAAGCCATTTCTGGAGTCTTTAGTCCCTTGGCTTCAAACTGAGTCAAACGTCAATCAAGTTTGAAATAAACAATTGCCTTTAATATCTGGGGACTAAGACCCCTGAAATATTTTTTTAGATTTGTCTCTGTGGGTATGCGTGATACTTTTCTTGTATTTTTATATAATTATACTGACTGGGATAGGGTTTGGCAGCAGAATTCAGCAATGCTGTAACTTTGTTTCAACTTTTATCACACGATTCCTCTTGGAATTTGTTACATGCTCTCACCGGAAGCATCTCATATTAAGCACAAGAAAGTCTACTCCATGCCCTTATGTCAGAGCTGCTTTTTGGTGCACAAAATGCAACCAGTAATGGGCATTGGTTGCTACTATAACCAAGACAAAGGTGACAGATAAAGCAGAAGAAAGCTTATAGGGCATGATGGGAAAGCTCATAAATTAGGCTGGAGGACCCATCTCAGAGACATGAATAATAGCTGTGGGGTGCCTACCATCAAAGAAATAGCAGAGAAATGAGCTTATAGTATGGTATTGTTGGAAGAACAAGACATGGTGGTGCTCGATGCCAGCAGTCCTCAACACTTACTGAATCCAGACTCACTGGGGGTGGAGGGTGGATGAAACGTAGGCTGGGGACATGGTACTGGGAGCACAGATAGATGTAACTGTACACTGTGTACCTATAAGCCTCTGGTGTACAGTTGCCACATCTGCCTTATGTTAATGGATTATCAATTTTTAAGTGAAGCACATTTCCAACATTGAATTATATTTTATAAGGTTTAAGAGCTATGGGGGCAGAGCTCTATATGGTCAGTTGAATTTCTATTTGGACAGCTTAAATCGCCATAACCAGTCATTTTGGCTATATGAAAATGCAGTGAAATTAGAAAAGAAAAATGCAGATTAATTCTGAAAGATACCTACAGTACACACTATATACGTGTGTATGTGGGGGCAATAACACACGGCAGCATGTGCATTCATTAGGAGATAAGGGCAGTCCTTGGGTGTGTGCTGAGGCACAAGGCCACCGGCTGAATGTTCCTCAGTGCACACACCAGAGGAATATCAATAATTCCTAATGAACTCAACACCCTGGAGTGAGTTATTGTGCTTATAAAATGGTCTGGTATTAAAAGTTTTGGTTTAGAACATGCTGCACTGTGTATTTGTGAGTACATAGAGGCACATCATATGACCTGGTACATCCAATAACAGAGCAGTATTTCTGGCAGCCATCTTGACCTATTTTATAAATATATACAGTATTTATACAATGTAAGTGAGCGTGAAACCTTACAGAAAAATACAGTAAAACCCCAGTTATCCAAACCTCAATTAACCAAAACTCTGTTATCCAAAACTGTTTGTGTATCTCCCAGCTTAATAGACTTCATTGTAAAATTCTCTCACTTATCCAAAACCCCATTTAATCCAAACAACTGCACTGTCCCCAGCACATTTGGATAAGTAAGGTTATACTGTAATTTATTTTAGCCACTGAAGCATTCTGAACAAAGTTAAATCATTTATGGCAGTTTTGGGTGGTTCATCAACATTTACCTCCTCCTCCTTGGGTTGGTCACAAAGGAACCCTTAACCAATAAGAAAGCAGCTTGCACAATGCCAGATGACATCGTAATGGACCCTACTGCACTTAAAGCAGTGACATCAAGCATAAACAGTTTCATTATCATAAAAGAATTACTTTAAAAGTTTTGAAATTCAAATTATATTAACTAAATTGGACATGCAGTGGTCGTTTCAGAATGTGATATTATCATCACTTGTTTATAACCTACCCATGGCTCTGCACTTGTAAATTATGGTCCTGCCCCCCGAAGGTAAATAGCACACTAGAGCCACCACTGTGTAGCCCCTATGTGTATGTGTGATATGCAATGGCTCGACTCAAAATAAGCAGTCTGTCTTCCTAGTGTGAAGGGGGCAGGGTCATACCTCACAAATGGTAGAGCCACAGGTGATTTGTAAATGTCCCATCCCCTCACAAGTGATGATTTGCTATGTATTTTGACTCAGGCTTTGCATATTCAGTTTATACACATCAGTTTACTAGTTATAACATTTAAGTCTGCTGTTTGTAAGAAGATTCAACTGTTTGTCTTTCATTTTGACTGCTGGTGTTAGTGCTGCACGTTGCTAGTGTGATGTCATCAGCATTGTGAACGATGCTCTCTGATTGGTTAAGTATTCCATGGTGATATTGCTAACCTTCAAGATACTAATTATGACAACACAAGCAATAAGATATTATGATATCATTGCTAATTTTGTCATTAACAAAGCTATCGGTTTTTTTCACACCACTTTTATCACCACTTGTGTTGTATAAATATATACTCATACTTTGGCTAGCTGCAATTTTGCTTTGGTCAGCATGATTTTTTTTACTGGTGGTCTAAATGGCTACTTCAAAAAATACCTTGATGCAGAGCACTGTATGGAGGTAAGGTTATCTTTAAATTGAACCCCTCCTCCCATTATTAGGAAATTGTAGTGTGCTGTGAGCTACAAGGGCTCACCACAGAGCTGCAGAAGCCGAGGCCCTAAATTCATACGAACATACGAAGAAGCCAGCAGAAGAATGCCATTTGGTCTATCAAGTCTGCTCGTATTGCAGGGTCCACAGCTTGAGCTAATATCCCTGCCTTCCCTCCCTCCCCACTCCTTCCATCCTCCCTACCCATGATTCTTACCTTCCCCCTATGCCTATCCCAGCCTCTCTTAAAGCTGCCCACCATCTTAAACGAGATGACCTCTTCCGGCAGTGCATTCCAAGTGTCCACCACACTCTCTGTGAAGAAGTGCTTCCTGACCTCCCTCCTAAACCTCCCACCCTCCAGATTAAGACTGTGCCCCCTTGTGATATGGTTGCCACTCAGCTTAAAGAGACTCTCCTTATCAACCTTATTTATCCCTTTCAAGTACTTCAATGTCCCAATCATGTCCCCTCTCTCTCTCTCCTGTCTTCCAGGGAGTACACGTTCAGTGCCCTCAACCTCTCCTCATATGTCTTGCCCTGCTGACCGGCTATCATCTCTGTAGCCCTCCTCTGTACCTTCTCCAGCAGGTTAATGTCCTTTTTGAGGTGTGGGCACCAGTACTGAACTCCATACTCTAGATGCGACCTTACCAGTGACCTGTACAAGGGCAGTATGAACTCCTCTCTCCTACTACTGATCCCCCTAGCTATGCATCCAAGCATCTTGTTTGCTTTTGCTGCTGCTTTCTTGCACTGCATGGAGTGCTTCAGGTTACTAGTGATCATCACTCCCAGGTCCTTCTCCTTCTCTGATGCAGATACTCGGACTCCACCCAGGTAATACTCCGTCCTAGGATTCTTGGCTCCAATATGCATAACTTTGTATTTCTTGGCATTGAAGCCAAGCTGCCAGATCCTGGACCACCTCCCCAGCTTTTCCAGATCTTTCTGTAGGTCCCTTATCCCTTCAGCTGTGTCCACTCTCCCACAGAGCTTGGTGTCATCTGCAGATAGGCACATTTTGCCTTTAATGCCATCCCCAATGTCATTGATAAAGACATTGAACAACACTGGCCCCAGCACAGAGCCCTGTGGGACCCCACTGGTTACCTCTCTGGTGCCAGATAACTCTCCCCCCACCACCACCCTCTGGGTTCTGTCCCTTAGTCAGTTTTCCACCCATCTGACGATCTTTTCCCCAACTCCAAGATCCACCAACTTCCTGATCAACCTTGTGTGGGGCACAGAGTCAAAGACCTTGCTGAAATCAAGATAAAGGATGTCTACTGCTTGGCCCCTGTCTACTGTCTTAGTGACACAGTCAAAGAAGTCAATCAGATTTGTCTGACATGATCTCTCCCCCATGAAGCCATGCTGCCTCTCATCATGGAGACCATGTTCCTCTAGATATTCCACCAACCTTTTCTTTAGTATGGTCTCCATCAGCTTGCCCACAATGGAGGTCAGACTGACTGGTCTGTAATACCCTGGGTCATCTTTGGGACCGCTTTTGTGAAGGGGCACTACATGTGCTGTTCTCCAGTCCTGTGGTACCATGCCTGACTCTAGTGAACTATTAAATAGTTCTGCTAGCGGCCCTGCCAGCTCCTCAGTCAGTTCCTTTAGTACCGTTGGATGTACTCTGTCCGGGCCTGGTGATTTGTCCACTTTCAATGCCAGCAGACCCTCCCTCACTCTATCCTCCTCTATTGCTATGTCTGTGTCCCCCCCCCTCCTCTTTTTTCTCCTGAAGGCACTGGTCTCTCCTTCGCCCTGGTGAAGACAGAACAGACGTATTCATTTAGTATCTCTGCTTTTCCTCCATTATCCTCCATCCACTCCACACCTTTCTTAAGCCTAACAATCCCTTCCTTCTTGTCCCTTTTCTCACTTATACAGTGGAAGAAAGCCTTCTCCCCTTCTTAATACCTTCAGCTATTTGAAGCTCCATTTGTGCCTTTGCTTGCCGGACTTCCTTACTTGACTCATTCGCCAACCTTTGGTAATTTTCCCTATTCACCTCTCTCTTGGTCTTACTGAATTTTCTATAGGCCAACCTCTTTTCACTTACTGCCTTGGCAACCCCAGAACTGAACCAGCTGGGCACTTTGGCCCTTGTGTTCTTCCCCCTGAGCCTAACACACTCATCTGTCGCAACCAGTATTCCTTCCTTAATGATTAGGTCCACCCCCATATCTGCTCTGATGCTCACCAGATGGCTCCTTTGAACCTCACCCATTTTCCTGAATTCTGCCCTCCTGAAATCCAAGGTTTTGGTCTTAGTCTGGATGCTTTCCCTGCCCATATCCAAATGGAACCACACTGTGCAATGGTCACTTCCCTCCTAAATAATTCCAACACTGCACAAGTCCCAATCTCTAGTGGATCAGGTGTCATTGTTTACATTTCACGTTCCTTGTAATATAACAAGTAAACCTAAACAGGTAATAATGTTGGTTATCAGTTATAGCTTGCTTGGGGTGGGGTTCTGGTAGAGGGGATGGGAGGGCTGATTGGCCATGCCTGAATGTTGCTTGTTCCCTCAGTGCTGGATGGTGGTTTTGCTCTTACGGTAGAATCTTGGCTTTTTTTTTTTTTATCTCTGCACCATGCTGCCTGAGAAGTGTCCCCAAAGCCCTCAAAAAGAAAGGCACTTCAGCACTCTGCTATCCCACCCTATTTGTTCCCATAGTCTTTGATGAATAACTCAATGTGAGTGCTATCTAAGCACAGATTTAATCACAAACAAAGCAAAAGGTTTTGGCTGCAAAGATGGAAGAGTGAGTGTGACAGATAAAGTATGTGCGAGGCAGATAACTGGGTGCTGATTATATCTGAGAATATCCTGTCTTGGAGGAAAAAGAAGGGAAGAGAACTTCAGAGAAAAGGTCTGGTTCTCAAATTTAGAGTGAAAAAGAAACGCCATTTTAAAAAAAAGTTTCTAGTGGTTTGAAATGCACCTGAGTAATTTGCATGTGATTTGCATATAATGAATATGGAGATGCATGCAACCTACTAGGTTCAAAAAGAGGTTTGAAGACAGTAACCTTTAGAAGCAGAAGAGGTTCACCCCATTCCCCTGTTAAGTCTGTTCAGTACCTTTGTTTCTAATAATAACTTCTGTGTGAGTTCAGGGTGTATCACTGTAGTATGTAATAAGTACAAGAGATATGTTTGTGCCTTATCGTTTTTGGGAAGGGAAGGCCATGCACTTTTTAAAATAAAAATGAAAGAAGATTAAATCCACAAATAAATGGTAGTTTTCTAGAAGTAAATGGTAAACCACTAAAATAATTTGATTTTTTGATATGGAGTGACAATTATGGTGTATTTCAACAACCTACTCTGCGTATTTTATGTACTGTACAGAATATGCTATATATATTTACCTTAACTTTCTGAATTCTGTCCAGTCATTTTTGTATTACTGTCTATGTGTTATTATGGTTAAGTACTGTGATTTAGTAAAAAAGACAAAAAAAAAGAGAAATTATAAAGTAATAAGTTGGTTCTCTGTCCATGCCATTTGTTGATCTGTTTTTGCACTTGGTTTTTATATGTCAGCAGTGTTTGTATCTTGATGTATGTTAAGTCTGTTTCTTTACTTGTTTGCATATTAATGAGTTTAACCCATTAAGAAAATTAAAACACTTTGTACTTGTGAATTTGCACATTTTGTATAGGTGTATAAAATGTTCAGATTTTTTAAGCTGCAATATATTTTTTAGTTTGCCTGCACTGGCAAGTTAGCCAGTGGGACACTGCAGTGCTGAGAACTTGGGCAGACACTCAGCTTTGTCTTCTGTCACTGCCATGCCACAGGAAATCGGGAGTCCACTGAGAAACCCAATAGCTAAATTTAAAAGAGTAAACACATTTTTTATTTATTCTTTTCTTATTTTTTTGTCAACTGAAAAAAATCCATCCCCCCAACAGTAGCCAGAATTGAAAAACCACCAGGTACCAACTAGTGGGTTAGACGTTAGGACTACAGGTGCTGGTAAAATTGTTCACTTTCACAGGTTGTTTAGTCAGTGGACCGAGGAAGGGTATGGTAGCCACACAGGCAACTGGGAATCTCTACCCCTGATAGTGAATGTATAAGTTTGAAGGTGAACTGAGAGTTGGAGTACAGGTTATTTGAGAAGCATTAACAATAAAGTGTATACATATTTTAAAAAAAGTGAAATATAGTAGTAAAAGTAGTAAAAAGAATTCAGCAGCAGCGTGCTGAGTTTGATAGTGCGGAAGGTTTTACGCAGCATTCACAGCAAGTAGCCTAATAAACACACCATCAAAGCACTGAGGAATGAGAGAGCAAAATCGGCAGTACTTACTTAGCAAGCTGATGCACTGTAGTGGTGGCTGGAAAGCCAGTGTGTCATGTTTCCTCATTTCTTGGAATGCTGCAGGCATCTGTGACAGCAATACTTGTAGTGGCCCAACATGCAGAACAATTATCTTTCACAAAATGGTAAGAAAAAATACAGTAACCTTATCGGTTGAGGCACCTCACCTGACCATGCATTAAAATACTATTCATGCATGGTTACATCTCCAATCTCCTTTCTAGCTCCTTTCAATGCCCCAAACCATTTTATACACCAGATCCATTTTCACATCAGATCCTTTTTTAAGTGCAACAATGCACTTCAGAGTGTACGTTTAAACCATTTGTGATACACTTCCCAGGGGTGTGAGATCACCTGGCCTCCGGTCTCACATAACCCCCGGGTGTGCATCATAAATGCGTTAATGCACACCCTGTTGTGCATCATTGCTTACGTAACTATGACATTTGGGGTTATTAGGACACAGAGGGTGTCTGGTTTATGTTAATACAAGGCCAATCAATACAATTTTTAAACAAAACTTCCCGGAACATGCCCATTTCCAGGGCAGCTGCACGTAAGACACACTTCAAAGAATAAGAGTATCTCACATACAGAGGACAGAAGTGCTCTGATTGGTCAGGAGTGTCCCCTCAATCTATAATTATATCAAAGAATGCTGAAAGTGAGGCCTGAGTGGTGTTATGATGTCACCCAAACCCCACAGTGTCCTGGCAACCCTATTATTACTGTTATTTGCCCTTATTTTACGTAATAGAAGATTTATCCTCTTTGTTTAGTAAAAACAATTCAAAGGGCGTGGATACAGTTCACTGTCTACACTGTGGCAGTTCCATTGGAACAGACTGATTTGTCAGACATCTTCAAGCTAAACTCCTCCCACCACATGGGCGGTATATCCCCCAGTACTGCCCTATGACATCAGATCTTTCTTTCCACTGGAAGGGACAGGTGTCCTCCTTTGCAGTTCTGTGGGATTTGAGGATTTTCTTGCAAGTTTTACACTTTTGACAATTAAAATCAATTATGATTTCAACATTTGCCCACTCCTTCTGACTCTGACTTCTGCCTTGATCTTGGCAATGGAAGAGAGGAAGTAACAATGCAATTTCAAATTCTGCGTTCATTGTCGACAAAAATGTCAAACACTGACAATGATGTGTCCTGCCTTTACTATCTAGGAGTGCAGCATAATTGGGAGGGCTGTGGCTTTTGCTAAGCAATGCTCCCAGTGTCCGTAGAAGATCAGCGGGCCAGACTCATCCTTAGTCCACCCTTGGAACAATACCCCCAAGGAATGATCTAGGAACTGCAAAAAGGCCTCAGCGGCTGCTGGGTCAGCTTCCCAGCTTGTGGCTCTTTAGGAAAAGGTGGTTGCAGCTGCAGTGAGTTCCTCATCTGTCTCAGCACTGCTCCCAGCTGGGATCAGTATTGGAGGGTTTTTTACGGAAGACCTTCATGAACTGTGTTGGGCTGTCCAGCCCTTTGAGGAGAGCCCTTCTCACCAGAGCAAGAAACACAAGCACCACCAGCACAGGTCTTGGGACTGGGAGAGATCATGATCCTCCCATTCTCTCGACTCCCCTGACCACTTGTTGTTAGTCGGGAGCTCAATTGCAGTCTAGTTGCCTTTCTTCGAGGGCATGGTCGAGAGTGCTTTGGTACCCCATCAGTCCTGTGGACCTTGACACCAGTTGAGCAGGTGGTCAAGATCTTTCTCGAGCCTGTTGACTGTCTGTCAGAAGAGCTCAATGAGGAGTTGATCTTCTAGGCTCCAGTACACCTGGTCATCACTCAGGAGGATGTGGCTCATTCGGTGTCTCCGACTGGGTCACTCCAGGACCAGCCTCAGCCAGCAGTTGTACCTCTGAAACTACTGCTGTTGAACGTAGCTCTGCACATGGTCTACCATGACCCTCAGGAGGCCTCTCCTTGACATCAGCCCCCGGGTCGATGGACGAGGTCAAGAACAAAACACTGTTCTCAATGTTGCTTGACCAGGAGGTGCCAGCATTGATGCTTTTCAACCTCCTCATCCTCAGGCACGGAGAGGCCTTGCAGTGGTGCTGTGAGGAGCTCCTCTGGTGGCAGCAGAACATCATGGGGCAAGGCTAGGGCTCTACCCTCTGACTCTTCAGCCACCTGGCAACTACCAGTTATGCCCATGCCAGTTCTTCCGGAGCAGATGTCCATGGCATCTGCTTCACCACCTGAGATTGGCGCCACCACCACCACCACCACTTGCATTGTAAAACTGAAAAATGTAATAAAAGGCCTGCTCTGTCCCAGTTATGTGAAATTCCATCAAGTTTGCTCAGGGAAATAGCTGTACTCCAATAGAACAGCAGTCCCCCCAGAGCTTTATGGTAACAGTGGTATACGTGATAAAATTTAAGAGGGGCACTGTCCCCAACAGACTAGAAAATAAATATTTATTGAAGTCATAAAGATCATTTAGGACACATTTCATGGTCATCCAGTGTGCCTGATACTTGGGGGGGGGGGCACCCAACAACATACCAGTCAAGTTACCATGTTTTAAGTTAGGTAAGTTATCTCCCCTTGGTTCCTTTGGCAGTTGGAGAAAGGTGTATTTGATTCACAAGTGACCGCCTCTCCACAGAAATTATGATATGGTATCCCAGTACTGAAAATAACTTACTCGGCTCCAACGGGAGAGTTTTCAGGAAATATGAGATGTTTGAGGACATTTTGACATATAACTTTAATTCAGTGGACTACGCAGCCAGTATGATGTTATGCTTGTGCAGCTGTGTTACTTGGTTTTGGCCGTTCGCACTCTCTATTTCAGAAGAATTACCACCCTGTAGGGGTACCAAAGGCAAGGTACCCTCGAAGAGGGTTCCACCCCTAGAAGTGCCGCGGGACGATTTCCTTGGCTAAAGGTACCTTAGGAAGGATCCTGAAAAAGAGATGTAATAGTATAAAGCATGTTAGCAATTAGTAGCCATGAGGCATAGTAGTAGATGAGGCAACAGGCAGCTTGATGACATAATGAAATGTGCAGGTTAGTAATGGCATGTCTGAGTATGATGGGTTGCGCTGCAGATTGAGGGGACCTCCTAAGGAGAGAGGAACGGCAAGTAGGGACACCATCCAACTCTATCCAACAGCGGAACCTACCTAAAGGAACTAAGGAACACTAACTACAGCTAACTAACGGTTATGACCTGAGGCACAGAGGAGAGAGAAAAAAACCCTTTGAGGAGGAAATTGCTGGGGATCCAAAGCCTAGGTCACCTTCCCTCCAGTCTTGGGATGCTTATTTTCTAATGTCTCTGCTGCTGCAATTTAGAAACCCAATAAGAGGGGGGTGGAAAATACTCCAGTTTAGAGGAAGGCTCTCACTGAGTCCCTCTAACAGGAATGCCATGGAAGGTTGTGAGAGTGCTCTGCAACATCGGTGGCAAACAAGACAGGAGGAGGAGGAAAGCAACAACTGCTGAAGCACTCACCCGACCTACTCGCTCTAAAAACAAACCAGGTGAAACAGAGGCCATCATAGGGAGAATGCAGTGAAGGTGCCTCGTTAGTAGAATACTAGAGCCAAAGGAGATCGCTGTAACCACCCTTCATGGCTAGTCTTAAATGCTACACCAGGAGCTGTCGTCAAGTCTCGGAACAGCTAAAACCAGGCCTGGAGCAAGGACATTCCCAACTATCGGCCAGGTGAGAAAGGACTCCACCCCAAGTCAGCCATGTTCAAGATGCAGACTTTATGAGCCGTCCCGGTGGCACGGAGGGTTAAGGCACTAGACGCCTCACCTCGTGCCATGCTGGTGACCCGGGTTCGGGAACAAGCCCGGGCCGTCGTGGTTTGGCAGGGGCGGGGAGGGACTGAGCATCTGACAGACAGCTCTCCCTTCCTGGGGAGGGTGTAGGGCTTTGCGTCGCTCTCAAGCGACCTCTGGCAGCAGTCAGGGGTGGCCAGAAAATTGCATTGCTGCCGTATGGCACTGGGGACGGAGCTCAATGGACGTGGGTTGTCATTGCATGACCGAGCTCCGTGGGAGGGTGGGGAGAAAAAACAGAAAACCTCCTCTAGGTCCTGATAGGTGATGGCTCCCAAAGTGTCAAGCCACCACACGCCCAATACCGGATCCCTGCCTCCGCCCCTTCGATCCCCTCACTGTCCCAAGTTGGGTGCTCTGGATTCTAGATAAAGCGCCAGTAGTGGATGGTGGCTCTGTCCCAGGGGGCTCAGAGGTGGGAGGGATTGTCTGGCATGGGTTCGGCAGGGGAGGTAGTAATACTATGAGGGGGCAGGATCATGGTGGGCGGTAGAGCAGCTGATGAGATGGGAAGCCTGAGAGAGTTCAGAACTGGAGGTGAGAAACAAAAGTTTGAAAAAAAAAAAGATGCAGACTTTATAAATGCAGAGCAAGACCGTTGGCTGCAGGGAGGCCCTGCACCAGGATTGGTATGGCTGGCATGCCCCAGAAAACTGAAGAGGAACTGAATGAGCATTGATAGCTGGGACCTCATGGAGGTCAGATGGTAGTGGCGAGTGCTGAGCAATGATTGTGTAAGCAAAAAGTGGACCTGAACATGGGTCAGTAAGCAGGGTAGTAATGGTTGGTCCGGCATGTAGGTCGCAGGAGCAGCAAATATGGCTAGTGGGGCAAGCCAGCCAGGCATTCAAGGAAGCCAATGAAGGTGACAAATACTCTGAGGATTTTAGGTGGTGGAGGCAGGATTAAAACATAATGTAAGTATGCCACACGGGGCCACGACTCCCCCAACACCTACAAGTCCCCTGCCATAGGAAAAACAAGAAAGGGATGAAAGGCACCAAGACCCACATGCAGATATAAAAACTAATTTACAGCATCAGTGGTAGCTTAGCTGACCTCCAGAGTACAATAGCAGTGTAAAAACACAGCAGCATCTGTATTGAGAAACTATGAGTTGTAGGAGTAGCAATTCGATGGACATAGACTTGAAGGAGGTAATGTTCTGAAAGCAGCAGTTGCCAGGCAGTGCAGTGAAAACAACAGCAATGAGGTATGTGGTATGAGCTGAGGAAGCAGGAGTGAGCTGCATGGGCTAAGCTTCAGAGGGAGACTGAACCAGGTAAAAACAATTAAGGTGCATAGCATGAAGAGCAGCTATGTGGTATGAGTTGAAACACACAGATAATGATTGCAGTTGCAATGTGAGTAAATGGGAGCAAGTAGCATCAGCTCTGGATTAACAATATACAAAGAGTTTAGAAATAGAAGCTCCCAAAAAGAAAGCAAAACAAAAGACACACAATCACAGAAGAACAGGGGACAAGCAACACAAAGAAGCACACAGTCGGAGGCAAAATACAAACCAAAGCAGGAGACAGACAACAGAGTCCAGCAGAAACAAGCAGAAGCTAAAACAGCAAGGCAGGGAGGGTAGGCCCCAGCCAGCAGCAAAGGACAGACCTACAGAGCCTCCGGCCGCAAAGAAAAAGTGCTTGAGAGAAAGTCTCAGAGAACTGCTTATATACGACAGGAAATGGGAGTGGCTGGCTGCTTGTCCACTGAACTACAGTCATAGCCTTCCAAAAAGAATGTTGTATTTAAATGTATTTATTGTTCTGGGATTGATAATGTTTTATTTTATATGCTGTTACCTCTGTTCCTTTTGTGTAGAGGCACCAGTGCCTCCAGGGAAGGGTGCCACAAAGAAATACAATCTACTATTGTAGCAAAGTTAAGGGCAACAAAGTCAAAGTTTTAAGGTTTTCCAAAATTCTCTGGGTCAAGGATTCCTAATTGGAGATCTCTAAATCATCCAGATTTGTTGTCAGTTGATTCCCTAGCTATTTACTAACCCCCAATATTCCAAGGAATGGGGATCTGTCACCTGATGGACTGTGAAATGTGATAATTATATGCAAGGAGTTTGGTTTTGGAAACATTTAAACTGCCAATTGACTGTACCTCCCTAACACCTTCCAAACTGCCAGTATAGCCTCCTCTGAGGAGATAATGTTGCTATAACATGAAAAAGGTTTATATGATGATCCCTCTTTCTCTGTGGGATTCTCTCATCTCATTCTGTGCCCTGTACTACTGTTGTCAATGGCTCTATGTAGAATGTAAACAATAAGGGGGGGGGGATCTCCTGCACACCCCTCTCCAAAACAGCAGGGTCAGAGAGCTCCCCACTAACGCTGACATATGCCCAGGAGTGAGTATACAGAGGCTGGAGTAACTGTATAATCTCATGTGGAAATCCAAAATTCGATAGGATGCCCCACAAAAACTGCCAGGTCACCCTGTTGAATGCTTTCTCAGCATCCAGACTGGCCAGTACCATGGGGCTAGCATGACTGGCAGCATAGTCTACTAGCTGGAGCATGTGAAGAATGTTATCATGGGTCTGTCTCCTATGTACGAATCCTGCTTGGTCCATATCTGACAACGTAGGTAAAAGCCCATCCAGCCTATGGGATCAAATCCCCATAAAGACTTAGTAGTCAAAGTTCCGTATGGAAAAGGGGCAAAATGAAGATGGTTGTGCGAGGTAGAATAGTAGCGGAGTTGAGTAGTGCTGAAATTGTAGTATATCGCCACATGGGTGGGTAGAAGCTCCTCCCTCTTGTCAGCATTTGTTTGTTTGTTTAAATTTGGGGGAAGGCATTTTTTCATCTTTTCTACCTGAGAAGCACCATGTGACTGCTACGTTTTCTGTCAGACTCCCACACAGGCAGGCAGCTCCCTTTTCAGTACCTGGCAGCGGAGGAAGATGACAGACATCTATCAGTGCTGGTTCCCTGCCCTCTGTATTTTCTCCTCAGTGCATGGTTGTTCTCTGGTCCGATGTCAGCTGCAGAAGTTTTCCAACAGGTACCAAGAGAGTTTCAAGTCCAGTGATCTTTTTTTTACAATTTTAAATATGACAAAACCAAAGAAAATTTCAGATTTTAAGGTAAATAACCACACAGTTTAACAGTACTGATGATACAATAGAAGGTCCTGAGATCAGTTTTGTAAGAAATGTTAAAATGACAAAAAGGTTTTAGATGCCGTCTCCTTTATATTTTTTATTTATTTATGCATCTGTTTTGACGGAGTCACCATCTTATTTATGCATGCATCATTATTTTGGCACAGAAGCAATTTTGTTTATGCAAACTGCATTGCAGAAACTCAGGACCCTTTAAAAATAGGGCTTCAGAGTTTTTGCACAGTTGGGCAGACCCAAATGAGGGGCGGAAAATGCATTTGTATCTGTACCTGCCCCTTCTGAAAAGCCCACTAGTTTCTAGGTTTCCTGGGCAGTCTGTGTTGCAGTGTAGATTGTTCTTGACTAATCAGTGTAGAACAGGGAACCAACATCATAAGATGTCCGGGAAACACTCTGGAACAGGAAGTTATAGACAATAAAGGTTTTAATCTAAGGTACACTTAGCAGCAATAAAAAAGTATTTTTTTTTAATCAAAAACATGCAAACTCATCACAATATTGGGTATCACTGAATGGGAGATACAAAAGGTGTTTTAAGATATTTATTGGGGGTTTGGGGGGATGTCCATTTCAACAGACACACAGCTAATCTGTGTGGTGAGGCTTCTCGTGATTTGCACTTTAAGGGCAAAACCATGTTTTTTTATTTATTTTTCTCCATTGGTTGATCCTACTAAGCCCTCATCTCAACATCATGTAAATACTGCGAGCTGTAGTTAGCCGTAGGAGTAATGTGGGCCAAGTGGCCAAGGTCTTGGAGCTATAGAAAGCTTTAGGATACCTTGTGTGTAGCTGAATCTCCTGCAACCAATAGCAATTGCAATGGATTATAGGAAGCAGCAGTGTTTTCATGGTAGAACGAAGAAATGGCAGGATCAACAAGACAAACTTAAAATGCAGTGGTATAAATTAAAAGTAAACATTTTTACTTGCCACTTAAAGTGAAAATCAGAGACACCAGCACACATTAGGTGTGGGCTGCAAATTGACTTTCCCTTTTTGCTCCACCAAGACTGGCCACTCTCTCCTTCCGGTCGCCGTGGACTGGACTCAACCCAGGCGACCCCCATCCCCACTGTCCCACATCGCAGCCTACCCAAGGGTAACTTGATGTATCCCTTCATCAGGTGGGTCCCCTCCCTGTGGAGAGAATTAGCCTTCTGGCCAGCTTTCTTGGCCCTTGCATGCTGCTGGGATGGCCATGGGGGGGCTCCAGTGGCGAGGTCCGGGAAGCCGTCATCCGAGCAGCCGTTGCGCCTTTTCCATTTTCTCCACCCCTCCCACCATGTTCTCGACCTACGGTGGTGACCGACCTTGGGAGGGGGTGTGCAGGGGGCATGTCGAGGCCACACGCCCCCAAGCACACACCCAATCCACCCAGAGGGACCTAGGCAGAGCCCACCCCCCCTGGGAGGGAAGCATCCAATGGACGCTTGGAAAACCCTCCCTGTCGGCCTCCACTCCTGGTACCCAGGCTCAGGGCATAAACCGGATTGCCAATGTGCAGCAGGCCCCTTAAGCTCGGTGCAATGAAACCAGTAGCTCACTTGTGGCGACACCAGGAGAAAGCGAAACCCAAAACAGACCATTACAGTGACAGTTGCTGTAATGGTCTGATTTCAGTAGTGCAACTTCTCCCAGAGTTCTGCCCCTCCCCGAAACAACTTCAGCCTGGAGTTGATTATAAATAAATGCGGGGTGTGTGAGGGTGCCGGGAGAGAAGCCCCCTGCAAAAAAAAAAATTCCTTTTATGATGGCACAATACCAGTATTGTACCCTCGCTGTACGGGACATCGGGGAGTTTACTGACAAGCAATAGTGGTGCTTCTCCCTTTTAAAACAGTTTCCAGTCACCTTCAAAAGCAGTAGGTGTTTCACAGTAGGTAGAATTAAGAGATGCATTCTCATTGGTTGAAAACCATGCTGGAAGTAGGGCATCTTGTCTGATAAAATCCCAATTGTCTTTTCACAGTTCTTAGAAAAAAAAACTCCAAATCTAGCAATTCCTGTTAGCGTAAACATCCCCAAGGAGGACCTATCTGTCAATAATATTATCTAGACCTCCACCTACAGTAACCGGGGCATGATTAATACATACTATCCACCTTGCTTAAGTAAGCAATGAGACATGACAGGCATGTATTAATGGGTCAATAATGACACATCTTGGGTGTCTTATTAGTGTGTGTCTCTAAACACACTTGAGAAGTGTGATTATTTCCCATAATAATACATCCCTGAAATGTTTCATTGTGCATATAAAAAGTCTTTACAAAATAAAAATAAGCGATAGGGGATAGCTCTGGCCCACACACAACCTGTGTTCATGCTCCATCCCTGGGACACCGAGAGAAAAGGCCAGCATGAAGGGCTTGGAACATCCCTGGGTGGGGGTGGGGATAGAGAGTGTGAGCTTGATGTAGCTCTCAAGTGGTGGCTCCTGGTGGTGGCATGGTGGAAGTACCTTTGATAGTGTGGATGACCACGTGCTGTCAGGCACTCTCGCAGACCAGACATATGGCGCGCGAGACAATAGGTGCGAAGGAAGGAAAAGTGGTGAAGATGCTGCACCAGCATACCAGATAACAGCCTTTGCTGGTCCCCCCAAACACCAACGGACCCCAAGGCACACCACAGGAGGACCCCTCTAGCCAGCATTCCCACTAGTCTATTCCTCCACTGAGCCACAAAAGGAGTTCTGTGATGGGAACAAGCCAGCAACAAAATGATGAAATCTGGAGTAGGAAGCACACCCTCTGGACTGGAGGAGACCCCTGACAGGGACACACAGGTTCTCGGTATATGAAACAGGATTTAGGTCTGGTGAGGATCCTCTGTGGTATCGAGGGGTGTGTCTGCCGAGCAGAGGGAGGTGTTGAGACCCCCAAGGAGAGGGATGTCGATGGGCACTTGAGGATAAATACATACATACATGCATACAGTACATACATAAATGCATGTAGAAAATACACTGAAATCAGTGGGGAGTTTCTTGTTTAAAATAAGAGGTGCATTCATTTCTGTGGAGTGAATCATTCGAAAGTCCTAGCCCATGTAAGTACAATGAGATAATTGCATGAAACAGAATACTCTTTACCCATCCACATACTTCCATCTGTCTTTGCCATTTGATAAACAAGAATATATTTACACAAAGCTCTCTCTGGAATACATGAGTTACCTTCACCTTGAGGATGAGCTTACAGAATGCAACCCCTTTTTGCTGCTGCAGATAGAAAAGCTTGATCATAGTGAAAGAGATATTGCAGTTTAAAAATAACCTGTGTATTCGGGTACACAGACAGCTCACAATTGATATGTCATGTCCTTTCACGTTGCTGGTTAACTGCCAGTCCTGAAGGGTTCCATTTTATTTAACACGTTCAGGATGAGCAAGGGTGACGGCCTACTGTGGGGTGGAATAACTATTATTCTCTTCATTGTCCTTATTACAGTAAATCCAATCAGCTTGTTTCACTGAGAAAAATGGGGAAAAAACCCCACAACTTTTATAATTGTGCTACAAAGGTGCAAGGTTTTATAGAATATTACCAGGTTCTGAGAACTTTGACACTTTGTAATGTGTTGTGCCTGTTTGTGCCTGATTTTATGAAACTGAAAAAAAAACACAAAAGCTAATAAAAATTCCAAATATGAAAAAAAGTTTCAATTTTTGAATATAAATTCACAGCTTGGTCTTAGTGACATATATCAAGGAAATAATGTGAAACAGAGACCTGTAACAGGCATTAGGGTTTTGCTTCCTTATTTATATATTTAGCGTATCTCTACCTGGTAAGTGCACTAGACATATAGGGCCCGATTCTCAATGAGGGCTTAGAATGGCACAAGCTGCGGCATACAGCAGCTTGCGCCAAAGTCTGGTGCACCAGGAACCCTGCACGAGATTCTGGTACTGAAGGGGTCCCGGCGCCAAAGTCCCCACACTTGCAGAAACCTCTCCCATGCGGCAAACACAGGACACATAGAAGGGTTTGCTGCAGGCTCCTTGTGGCAAAGCAAGCAGTTCCCCCAACACCGATCCCCTGTTACACATCTGACTTACCTGTCCCCGGTGGTTCAGTGGACCCCACTACCTGTTCTGAGTCCCATGTTTGTAACATAATTCCAAATTGATTCCTGGTAGTCTAGCGATACCCCCTCTCCTGATGTGCTTGTATATTACAATGATAAAATGATCCCCTCCCTGATAGTCTACTGGGCCCCCTCCCCGATCTACAATGTGCCAGTATATTTGAATGATAAAATGATCCCCTTCCTGGTAGTCTAGCAGTCCCCGATCCCCGATGTGGCCCAGTATAATATTTAATAGTGCCCCCATCCCTGATGGTCAAATGGCTCCCCAGCAGGTGGTGCCCACCACCCCACTCCCCTCATCCCGAAACAGAGCTGGCAACTGGCACATCCCTCCTCTCACCTCCGCAGCTAGCTGCCAACTGAACTGTCATACAGAAACATAGAAGTTGATGGCAGATAAGGACCGCAAGGCCCATCCGGTCTGCCCATTTCTTTTTCTACCTTATAAATGTGCCATCGGCCTTTGCTCTGTCAATGGCCTATCTATTCATACTCATCTGTATTGCTCCCTTATGCTTATCACATGCCTGTTTGAAGCCCTGCACTGTATTCATATCCACCACTTCCTGAGGTAGGCTGTTCCATGTATCCACCACCCTTTCTGTGAAAAAGAACTTCCTCACATTACCCCTTAATCGGCCTCCCTCTAACCTCATGCTGTGTCCTCTTGTCCTGCTATTTTTCTTATATTGAAACACGTTAAACTCTTTTACCTTGTTAATGCCCTTGAGGTGTTTGAATGTTTCAATCATTATCGCCCCTCTCCCTCCTTTGCTCTAGGGTATACATATTGAGCTCCGTTAATCTGTCCTCATATGTTTTCTGATGCAGTCCCTGCACCATTTTGGTTGCCCTTCTCTGGACTGCCTCCATTTTGTTAATGTCCTTGTGAAGGTGTGGCCTCCAGTACTGTACGCAGTACTCCAGATGGGGACTAACCAGTGTCTTGTAAAAAGTGATTGTTACCTCCCTCTTACGAATTGTGATACCCCTACTAATACACCCCAACATCCCCCTAGCCTTACCTACTGCTTTAGTGGTCTGCTTGGATGATTTCGGGTCATCTGTGATGATGATGCCCAAGTCTCTTTCTTCCCTTGTGATTGCCAGCAACTCCCCTCCCAACCTATAGGTGGCTTCAGGGTTTCTCTTCCCTATGTGCATGAACCTGCACTTCTTTGCATTAAACCCAAGTTGCCACTCTTCCGACCATTTTGCCAGTTTATCCAGATCTCTTCTCATTCTTCCCTCCCCATCTGGATCATCTACTCTGTTGCAGGTCTTGATGTCATCTGCAAACAGACAAACCTTACTCTCCAGTCCATCTGCAATGTCACTGATGAAGATATTGAAGAGGACTGGCCCAAGGACTGATCCCTGAGGTACCCCACTTGTGACTTGCATCTCTTCTGACTATATACCATTTACCACCACCCTGTTTTCTGCCTGCCAACCAGTTTGTCACCCAGTTGACCATCTTCTGACCCACCCCAAGCCTACCCATCTTATTAATCAGTCTTCTATGTGGAACAGTATCAAAAGCTTTGCTGAAGTCAAGGTAGGTGACATCAACTGTACCCCCTTGGTCCATCACTCTGGTTACCCAGTCAAAGAAATGCATGAGATTAGTTTGACAGGACCTTCTTGTTGTAAACCCATGCTGTCTTGGATCCTGTGCACCTATGGATTCCAGGTGTTGCAGTATCCTTTCCTTAAGGACTGCCTTCATAATCTTGTCCACTACAGAGGTAAGACTGACTGGTCTGTATTTCCCTGCTACCACTCTTGTGGAGCGCGATCACATGAGCCCTTCTTCAGTCTTCTGGGACCTCTCCTGTGCTCAGAGACTCACTAAACAGTTCTGATAATGGCTCTGCTAGTTCCACCCTTAGCTGCTTTAGTACCCTGGGATGTATGCCATCCAGTCCCATTGCCTTATCCACCCTGAGCTTAGCGAGCTCTTGCAGGACTCTTTCTTTTGTGAAGGGACTTGTGCACACCTCCCCCCCCCCATCTCCATGGTGCTGAGCTGTGAGTCCTGCCCTACCTTCTCCTCAGTAAATACCAAGCAGAAGTATCTATTTAGGATAGATGTTTTTCCTTGGTCCTCCTCCACACACTCCCCTTTATCCCGTTTGATCTTAGCAATACCCCCTCTGAACATTCTCCTTTTCCTAATGTATATATAGAAAGTCTTGTTCCCTAGTTTTACTGTTCATGCTAGTGTTTCCTTGGTTTGGGCCTTTGCCTGCCTTACTGCCTTTCCTGCTTTTCTTAGGGAAGTTTGGTATGCCTCCCCATCTTCGTCCTGCTGCATTCCCTTATATATTCTAAAGGCCAGTCTTTTGCCTCTGACCTTTTCTGCTACTGTTTTTGAGAACCAAAGTGGTTTCCTTCTTCTTTTGCTCTTGCTTTTCTCCCTAACACAATGGGATGTTGCTTTAAGTATTGCATCCTTAATGCTTGCCCACTTTGCCTGTACCCCCTCACCTATATTTCTTCTTGCCAGGGGTAGCTTAACTCTGTTGGCCAGCTTATCAAAGTCAGCTCCTCAGAAGTCCCATATTTTTGCATTGGAATGGGATGTTTTAGTTCTAGTGGCCAAATTGAACCATACCATGTGATGGTCGTTGCCCCCCAGGTGACCGTCTACCTGGAGTTCTGTGATCCTTTCCCCGTTAGTCATTACTAGATCTAGGATAGCCCTGTCCCTTGTGGGTTGTTGTACCAGTTGTTTGAGGCCCTCCCCCAGCAGGGAATCTACTATGTGTCTAATTCTGGTGGATGTTCCTGTTTGTATTGACCAATCTGTATCTAGCATGTTGAAGTCTCCCATTATCAGAACCTCCCCTTTAGCTGTCATATTCTGTATATCTTCTAACAGTAATGTGTCTATGTCCTCTTCCTGTTCTGGAGGCCTGTAGACAACCTCAGTTCATATGGCTGTCCCTTTTCCTGTTTTGAGGGTAACCCACAGTTCTTCTGGCTCCCTATGTGTATTCTGAATTTCTGCAGCTTTTATATTTTCATTGACAAAAAGGGCTACTCCCCCCCCACACACCCTTTTTGCACCTCGGTCTCTTCTGAACAGTTCATAGCCGGGTACTGAAGTCTCCCAAGTGTGGTTACTGGTGAACCATGTCTCGTTAATGGCTACTATGTCCAGTTTAGCCTCTGCCATTGTTGCCTGCAGGTGTGGGATCTTGTTTCCCAGACTGCGGGAGTTTGTGTACATGATTTTCCATTGGCCAGATTTCGGTGCGTTGTTGTTGTGCGAGGTCCAGCGTTTCCCCTGTGCATCGTATGGGGAGCCAGACCTTTTCCCTTATCTGGTGATGCAAATGAATTGCAAACATGCTGAACTCCTGTTTGATCACTAGCTGAGGGGGGAAGGGTGTTCTTCCTGTTCGATGTATCAGATGCTGCACCCCTCTCCCCATTGGCTAGTTTAAATATTTTGCAAAGATGTCAAACTTCTGCCCCAATGCATTGACTCCCTCCTTAGTCAGATGCAGTCCATCAAATTTAAAGAACTTTCGCTCCCAAAACTGTTGCCAGTTACCTACAAATTTGTGTCCTTTTTCCTGGCACCAGCCCTTGAGTCACATGTTTAGCTTCCCTTCTCTCCCTCTCTGACCTTCCGTCCATCTTCCCCCACCCTCCCAGACCAGCAGGATCTCAGAGAAGAAGATGCCAGACAAAATGGATGACAGTTTGTCTCCCAGCCTGGTCAGGTGTTACTTGGTCTCCACAACTGACCGGCTGGAAAGATCGTTAGTCCCTATATGTACCAGGACATTGTTGTTTTCTCCTGCTTCCTGCATGATTTTTACAATGCGGTCAGTGTCTCTCCATACTGATGTACCTGGGGGACATCTGACCATTACTCCTGGCTAAAGGTAGGCATCAGCTCCTCGAATCATGGCGTCTCCTATGATCAGAGGTGTTTTTTTGTGTTGCTTTTTTTTGTTTTGGTCCCTGTTTTGGGTGAGTGTTGTTGTGCTAGCTCCTGTGCTGCAGTGTCCTGCTCTGCAGTGTCCTCTGACCCTTTGTTTGATTTTGGAGACAGAGGCAGATACCTGTTTGTAGTTTTTATATGGTTTGTGGAGGTGATACATTGGAGAGCACGGAGTGATGTGGCACCCGATTTGCCCTTCCTAACCACCTGCCAACCTCCTGGACCAACTACCCTCTGCAGTCGAGGTGCTTCAGTGGGATGGTGGTTCCTATAATATATTTCATCCTGAATATGTGATCTGAGGTGCGCAATCTCTGCCATGCTACCTGGCGCTGAGCCCTTGGATCTCCAATGGTCCAGCATGTAGGACAGTGTCCTAAATCTTGTATAACTGTCCTTTTGAAAGTGTCTCACAGTGCCTGCAGTTAATAATATCCATTCCACTTGAGTTGCTGAGTTTATAACCTGATGTGAATAATTAGGTGGAAAATGAAAGCAAAAGTTTGATTTTTTTAATTTATTTTTTCCTTCTTTTGTTTAACTTGTTATAACAAGTTAAATTACTTGTGTCCCAGTAAGTGAGGTCACTGTGTGGATACCCCTCTGATCCTCCCCTTCCTGCTTTGCTACAGGAAATGTCACAACTGTGCTACTCTATAAAAGGAGTGTAGCATGGGGTGTTTGCAGATGGGCCCTTCCCCTGCTGAAAAAGAAGAACCACAGATGAAAAAACAAGGAGGTAAAAGAAGAAATAATCAACCTACAACAAATGCAGTAGACCTGAACACTTAGCCTGATGATAGATAAAACTGAAAACCCTGTAAGCACCACCTATAACAATTTCACATAAGATATCCCTGCAAAAAACACTTTGCTACAGAGAAAAATAAAGCAGTAACAGAAGGTATACCTTGCAAAAAACAGTTTGAATCAGAGAAGATTACAGCAGTAATCTGTAGGCACAAAACAGTAACAACCCTATAGGCACACCCTGTAATAATGGAGCAGAAGGTAAACGCTGCAACAGCAATCTGAGTCAGAGAAGATTACAGCAGTAAAATGTAAGCACAAAACAGTATTAAATCTTATGACCACAAAAAAATAACAATACACAGTAAATCTGCCTAGCTAAAAGAAGCCTTAATATTTTTCCTTGCTCTGATAATGTTCCTTGCTCTGTCCTTACAAGTAAGCCTAGAAGAAAAGAGCTCAGGTGAAGCTAGGTGCCTTTGCCAGCAAACCTAGTCTTCCACCTCAAAAACACCAACTAACTTGACCTTTTAACCCTTACTTCTGTTGGAAGTTTACCAAGACTTTGTCAGCTCCACCCCTCAGTTACACTCCTAATCCTGTGACAGAGCTGTGGGAGGAAAGCAATTAGCTCATTCAGTGTGAGAAGGACACTGCAGCACCTTTGAGACCAAACATAAAAACCTTTCAGCAAAAAATAAATAAAATAGTAGCAAACAGTGATTTTGCTTAGCCAAATGATAGATAAAAACGTCACAAAAAATGTAGGCACTGTGACACCTGGACAGCTGGTTCTGATCACTGTATCATTTTTTGTATATAAAAATGGGTTATGGACTGTCTCTTTTGAGAAATGCTGAACCAGCATGTGAGATCACACACACACACAACACACACACACACACAGGTTTTAGATACAAGGTGTTACCTGGAAGGCCAGAAGCTAATTACAGACTTTTCTAAGGTAATTATAGCTTTAACTGCTAAGAGGGAAATCAGTATCACTTTTATGATGTTTCGAGGGGGAAACCAGGTTTAGTACACTGGTGCGAAATCATAAATGCTTTGATGTCTGTGTGAGAGGGGATACTGCTCACAGATCAAAGAAATGTCATTTGGAAAAGAAAATGAGTAGTGCTGAGGATTACAGAATTTAATACTTTGAAAAGACATCTTGTTTTTGTATAGATATTTTTTATGTATATATATTCTGACAGGGAAAAGCTAGGTGACCTCATGCAAAGAGGTGGGCAAAGCCAGCTGTTAGATAATATCCTGTTTTACTTCAGAGACACACTTTTATCTAGACTCTGAAAAAGAAACATCTTTGAGCACTTTAAGCAGGTATTTAGAGAGAGAGAGAGAGAGAGACAAATCTAAGTATTGTAGTAGGAATTGTACTGTTAAAACCTTGTTCTTTTGATAGATTTGTATGTCTTGTGATATAATAGTTCTGTATTTTATGTTTTGCATTTTTTTTATCTATTTTAGTAAAACTCTATTTTTAGAGCCTACTTGGTCTGTCTTTGCTTTCTTTCCTTTACAAGTGGAGTATATATGGTTAAGCAGATGCTGTACATAAGCTTGAATGGTGATGCCAAACTGGAAAAATGTAATCGTTTTAAATCTGAGGTCTTTTATTACAGTTTTAAGGGTTCATTTCTGTACACCTGGTTAGGTGCCCTTAGGCAAAGATATCTGGACCCCTGAAGACAGAAATATCTGAGCCTGTGCATTGGGTATGCAAGCAAGAGGTTCACAGTTTGAATCCCTCCAAGACTTGAGACCAAAGGTTGATTTGAACCCCCAAAACAGACAGGAGGGTTACCCTGTTTCTGTAAACTGTTCACAAGACTGTGCTCGGAGGTTGGCACTTTGGGGGTAGAGGGCTGACCTGCTGAGTGGGTTTGTGACAGATTGGTTGGCAGCAGTGGCATAAATTTTGGTATCACAAGCTTTTATTGTTCTGTGTCAGCTTGAGACCATTAGCTCACTTGCAAAGAAAGAAAAAGGTAGTGATTTATTTTAAAAAGGAAACAGAACTATATCACTTGGCACACAGTCAAGTTCCTACCCATTTTATTTTTTTTTCTAAAGTGCAAGTCAGAGTAGCAGTAGTGAGGGAAGATGGCTTCCAACTACAGCAGGCACACTGTAGACTACTTAACGCAGTTGTGTGGGGACAGAGGAGTCCCACTTGAGGTGAAAGCCAGCAAGCAGAACCTCATAGATGCCCTGATGGTAGCAGATACCCAGAGCAGCGAGTCACAGACCATGACTGTAAAGGACCAAACCTCGAGTGTGGCAGGGCTACCGGCCAGTGCAGTGTCCAGATCCGATGAGGAGGGCAACAGGGCCACTGTCAGTGAAGGGCCACAGCAGCAGGGGAAGGTCACCAGTATCCTGGATCCAGAGGTACTCAGGCTGATAATTGAGTTGCGCAGGATGGGGCTGGAGTGCCAGGAGAAGAGAGAGAATGAGAGAGACTAGAGGCAGAGCAGGAACAACGAGAGGTGGACCGTGAGGCAGAGCGAGAACACCGTGAGGCAGAATGAGAACACCGAGAGGCAGAGCGAGAACAGAGAGACGCTGACTGTGCAGAGCAGAAGCGCCAGAGGCAACATGAACTGGAGAAGCAATGACTCCAACCAGCGGCATCAGAGCAGGTAAGTGGCTTGGATTTAACTGGGACTGCAGGACTGGGTTACAAATTGAATTCCAAATTAATAGCCGAATTTAAAGAGGGGGAGGATATGGATGCCTTTTTAAAATCTTTTATTTTTTTTGCATAACGTGTTTATTAATTTTCCACATATAACCATTAATGAAAAACACCTCCAGTAAGATATAACAACCAAACTAACAATACACATGTACCCAATGCATTTAACTATTCCCATCCCTCCCATCACCATACTGTCCGACTTTCCCCAACATATCTTGGTACTCTACAATATTTAAATCACATCATACAATACATCAGAACATTAAAACACCCCCCCCCCCGGTCCCATCCAACAGAGAGGGGAGAAAGAAAAGGGAAAAAAAAGGGCTTAACAATAACCAAGACAACAGTTTAAAATATTGTGCAGATTGTATTCTGTTAATTACCCCATATTTAGTATATACAAATCTTCCATTTCCTAGTTAATTCATAATCTCCCTGAATTTACAGTTATACCAGCTCCCATCTGCTCCTAGGTACTGGGTCTCTTCTCATTAACCCTGTAGTCCCTTCCTCAATATATCTATCTCAGCTAGGGATAGCAACGAAACAAAAGACTCCCAGGTCACCCAAAAGTGCTCGTCTCTATTTTTAGATACATAATATAGTCTCTCCAGGCCCAGGACCTGCAAATATAAAGTTTTCCATTGCTGAATGGTTGGGACCTCACCAGAAACCCACGTATTTAATATACAGTGCCTAGCTAGGACTATCAAGACCCTTACCCACCTAGGAAAAGGTCTCCAATCCTCCTTATCTGAGTCATCCACTCCAAACAGCAGGTTGACAGGCTTTTTTTCCAACTGCCTTCCCATATTTTGCCAATTTCTCTAGCCACTCCCTCCCAGAGATGCGTTAAAGCAGTGCATTCCCAAAAACAGTGTATATATGTACCTACTTCCAGGTGACATCTCCCACATAGAGGGGACACCTCAGGGTGAAATCGATGTACTATACTTGGGGGGGCAATATAGCCGATGCACAAATTTATAATATGATTCTTGATACTTATTACAGACCAAAGGCCCTTTGTGTAATTGCATCACAAGGTCCCACCCTTGGTCAGAGATCTCCCGTCCTAAGTCTCTGTTCCACAGTCTCCTGGTTTTACAAGTATAGTCTGGGAAGAATTGCCATCCCAGCCTTGCTGCTCTACCAATTAGCCCCCCCATTCCCAGGCGAGTGCCAAGGATTAGGCATTCTACCTGATCAAGAAGTGAGTTCTTCTTTCTACTTTTACTAATCATTTTGGTGTAGTTGCAAGCCTGGAGGGTTCTAAATATTCCCCAACCCATTCGCTCTCCAAGTTCTCCACTGGAGATAAACTGTCCCCCCCCCATAGGTCCTTTACACACTTTATACCTTTTCCTCTCCCATGAAAGGAAACCTTTGTCCTCCAGCCCAGCCACTTTTTAAATTCTTTTGAAAAAATTTGTATTCAGGCTAAAATTCCTAGAGAGTCCTGGAGCTTCCAGCTATCCCCGCTACTTACTGGGAAAGCTCAGGATGCATTGGGTCAAATGGACAATGAGGATAGTAATGATTACAGCAAACTAAAAGCTGCACTCTAAATTTCGTAAACTCAGGAGAAGCCCTGATATGAGCTACAAGGAGCTAGCCATGAAACAATGTCAGTTTTTAAAACGTTGGTGGGAAGGAATTGAGTCAAACTCTGTTGATAAATTGAAAATGTGATTTTATAAGAACAATTTTATTGGGCATGCCCAGCAGAGCTAAAAACCTGGCTAGAGGACTGAGATCCTAAAACAGTGCAAGAGGCTGCTGAACTCTCAGACCGCTATGCCAAGAGCAGACCTGCTCTGAGAGTGAATGGGGTGGGCATGGCAGCACAGAAAGGGAAAAGTGTGCCTTCAGGGCAGCTAAAACCCTCGCTGCCTCCACTGAAACCAGTTAGCCCCAGGTTTCAGAGAAAAGATTTTTCTGAAAAGAAAAATGAATGTCGGTTGTGTAAAAAAACTGGGCATATTGCCAGACAGTGTCCCAAAAAGGTGAGCAATACACAACAGGGTGCTAGAAAGAAAACGGGTTGTTTGTGTGTCCCTGGAAGCATGCCAGTGAACATGAGGGAACACATGCACCCAGTCATGGTGAATGGTATACAGATGCAAGGGTTAAGGGACACAGGGGCATCCCTGACCTTGGTAAAGGGGGATCTGATAGAGCCTGGTCAGCTTATACCCAATAAATACATCACTGTACAGGACTTCACTGGTGAGGCGAAAACATTGCCCCTCGCTAGTGTTCTCCTAGACTGGGGTGAAACAGGGTGAACTGTGCAACAGGTGGCTGTAGCTAAAACATTAGCAGTGGATGTGATCCTGGGCAACAATCTCAAACAAGGGATGGTATGTGCAGTTACTGATAGCCAAGCGGCAAGGGAAAATTGTAGTTCCCTGAACCCCACAGAAGCCATCGTGGAAACCACTGAGAGGCTGGTTCCCCAGCCTGTGTCTCCAGATGGGGAGGCTAATGAAAAGGGAGTAGAAATTTCCCCAGTAGCAAGTAATCACACAGCTATGGAGGGTTACTCCAAAGAGGGAGGGCTGACCCATTGTCAGAGGGTTGGGATTGACAGTGATCCTAGGTGCCTTGACGCTAGTGCTAGGGACCCTAGTTTAGCGACTGAAGGGGACCTGTCCTATGCCTTGGGAATGTGTGAGGGGTTTGCAGCTGCTCAGAGAAGTGACCCTAGTTTAGAGAAGCTGAGGGCTTGGGCAGACTCGGATGGCACACAGGGAGGTGACGGCAGACATAAGGTTTATTAGAAAAATGGACTTATGTATACTCAGGCAGTACAGACAGAGGGAGGGATGCTAGGCAGGCAGCTTGTCATTCCCTAGAGGGGTATCGTGAGCAGCTGCTCAAGATTGCTGATATTCCTTGTGTGGTCATCTGTAGAATGTTCGGCGCACAATGCAGCGGTTGGCCTAATTTCTACTGTCTCTTCACCTAGCAGGTGAAGGAGTATTGCAGGTCTTGTCACCGGTGCCAAGAAATAGGGAAGGCAGGCAAGAAAACCCAAGCCGCCCTGATTCCATTGCCCATAGTGGAGAAGCCATTCCAGAGGGTGGGAATGGATATTGTGGGGCCTTTAAATACCCCCAACTCCTCAAGGAAGAGATTCATCCTGACTGGTGGATTATGCCACCCGGAACCCAGAGGCAGTCGCCCTATCCTCACTGAGGACAGACAAAGTGGCAGATGCCTTACTTGGGATTTTCTTCCATGTTGGGTTTCCGCAGGAGGTTATCACTGATCGAGGGGGTTCCTTCATGTCAGACCTGATGAAATGTTTATGGGAGAAGTGTGGGGTGGTGCAGAGATGCATGACACCGTATTACCAACAAGCCAATGGGCTTGTGGAAAGAGAGTGGTACCCTAAAGTCAATGCTCTGGGTGTTTGCTGAACAGCATGGGAGGGACTGGGAGAAATACCTTCCCCACCTGTTGTTTGCATACAGGGAGGTGCCCCAAGAGTTGACAGAATTTTCCCCCTTCAAACTCTTATATGGACGCTGGGTACATGGGCCCCTAGACTTGATCCGGGAGGACTGGGAAGGCAAGCACGCCACCCAGGGAACTCCCACTGTGGATTATGTCTTTAGGTTTAGGGAAAGGCTGAAGGAGCTTATGGGGACAGCCCAGAGCAACCTGGCAGCTGCCCAAGAGAAACAAAAAGTGTGGTATGACCACAGAGCCAGAGCTCGCTCGTACATGGTGGGTCAGGAAGTCATGGTCCTTATTCCGGTCCAGAAAAACAAGCTGCAGGCTGAGTGGGCAGGACCGTACAAAGTGGTTAGGAAGGTAAATGACGTGAACTACATTGTGGAGTTACCTGACTGAAGACAGACAGAAAGGATGTACCATGTCAGCATGATGAAGCCATATACAAATAGGGCTGACATGGTGTTTGCAGTGTGTAGTCATGGAGAGGGGACAGACAAAGGAGACCCCCTTCTGGACTTGCTGGAAGAAAGTGAGTGGGAGTCCTCTGTGGAGGCAGTAAAATTGTCTCCCCAGCTGGCCCCGGACCAGATCCAGAAAGTAAGGGGGGTTTTAGCAGACTTTGCCCCATTGTTTAGCACCAAGCCTGGACTAACCCCCTTAGCGACACACAATGTGGAGACAGGGACACAGATGCCCATACGGCGGACAGCATATCGGGTGTCAGAGGCTGTCCGAAAGGACATTAGGAGGGAAGTGGAGGAAATGCTGGATTTAGGGGTAATCCAGAGATCCCACCTCATCCGTAGTCCTTGTGCCTAAGCCAGATGGCTCTACATGTTTCTGTGTGGGCTATCGTGGACTGAATTTAGTCACAAAGTCAGATGCCCACCTGATGCCCTGGACGGATGAACTCCTGGACAAGTTGGGGGGGCGACTTACCTTACAACGATTGACCTGACCAAGGGGTATTGGCAGGTAGAGTTGACAGACAGAGCTAGGGAGAGGTCGGCCTTCATCACTCCAATAGGCTTATTTGAGTTTAAAGTAATGCCTTTCAGAATGAAGAACGCCCCAGCCACTTTCCAAAGATTGGTGAACCAGGTATTAAATGGCACTGAGGAGTACGCCATGGCATACCTGGATGACACTGCCATCTTTAGTACCGGCTAGGAGGAACACCTATCCCACCTTAGGGAAGTGCTGGGCAGGATAGAGGGCCGGGCTCACTGTCAAAGCTGGGAAGTGCCAGGTGGCTATGGGAGAAGTGGCATACCTCGGGCATGTGGTAGGCCAGGGACAGCTCCGTCCTAACCAAATCAAGATAGAGGTAATCCAGGCATGGCCCAGACCAGAAACACAGAAGCAGGTCAGGAGTTTTCTACGGACAGCAGGGTACTACAGGAAATGTGTACCCAATTACAGTGCCCTGGCTGCTCCCCTATCTGACCTGACAAAGAAAAGAATGCCCAAGAAAATTACTTGGGACCCAGCCTGTGAGAAAGCCTTTACCAGATTAAAGGAGGCACTGTGCAGTGCTCCTGTTTTGACAAGTCCTGGCTATAGTTAAACCTTTATTGTTCAGACTGACACCTCAGACATGGGTATTGGGGCAGTACTGAGTCAGACATCCAGCCAAGAGACAGATCACCCAATAGCATACCTGAGTAAAAAGTTACTTCCCAGGGAGCTGGCATACTCCACGGTGGAAAAGGAGTGTCTTGCAATAGTGTGGGCCCTAAAGAAATTAGAGCCATACTTATATGGGCAGCATTTTGTGGTGCAGACTGACCACAACCCCCTGGTTTGGCTGACGCAGATGGGAAAGAACAATAAGATTGCTAAGATGGAGTCTTGCTTTGCAAGGGTATGATATGACAATTGTACATAGGGCTGGAGCCAAAAATCAGAACTCAGATGGGCTGTCTAGGGTCTATGAGGAGTGAACTGATTTGGGAAGCTCATCCCATGCAGGGCATAGAGCCCCCAAATTCAGTCTAGGTGGGGAGGAATTGTGACACTTGGACAGCTGGTTCTGATCACTGTATCATTTTTTGTGATATAAAAATGGGTTATGGACTGTCTCTCTTGAGAAGTGCTGAAACAGCATGTGAGATCACACACACACACACACACACACACACACACACACACACACAGGTTTTAGATACAAGGTGTTACCTGGAAGGCCAGAAGCTAATTACAGACTTTTCTAAGTTAATTATAGCTTTAACTGCTAAGAGGGAAATCAGTATCCCTTTTATGACCTTTCAAGGGGGAAACCAGGTTTAGTACACTGGTGTGAAATCATAAATGCTTTGATGTCTGTGTGAGAGGGGATACTGCTCACAGATCAAAGAAATGTCATTTGAAAAAGAAAATGAGTTGTGCTGGATTACAGAATTTAATACTTTGAAAAGACATCCTGTTTTTGTATAGATATATTTTTTTATATATATTCTGACTGGGAGGAGCTAGGTGACCTCATGCAAAGAGGTGGGCAAAGCCAGCTGTTAGACAATAATCTGTTTTACTTCAGAGACACACTTTTATCTAGACTCTGACAAAGAAACATCTTTGAGCACTTTAAGCAGGAATTTAGAGAGAGAGAGAGACACATCTAAGTACTGTAGTAGGAACTGTACTGTTAAAACCTTGTTCTTTTAATAGATTTGTATGTCGTGTGATATAATGGTTCTGTACTTTATGTTTTACATATTTTTTTTATCTATTTTAGTAAAACTCTATTTTTAGATCCTACTTGGTCTGTCTTTGATTTCTTTCCTTTACAAGTAGAGTATATATGGTTAAGCAGACACTGTGCATAAGCTTGAATGGTGATACCAAACTGGAAAAAGGTAAGCGTTTTAAATCTGAGGTCTTTTATTACAGTTTTTAAGGGTTCTTTTCTGTACACCTGGTTAGGTGCCCGTAGGCAAAGATATCTGGTCCCCCGAAGACAGAACTATCTGAGCCTGTGCATTGGGTACGCTAGCAAGAGGTTCACAGTTTGAATACCTCCAAGACTTGAGATCAAAGGTTGATTAGAACCCCCAAAACAGACAGGAGGGTTACCCTGTTTCTGTAAACTGTTCACAAGCCTGCGCTTGGAGGTTGGCACTTTGGGAGTAGAGGGCTGACCTGCTGAGTGGGTTTGTGACAGGCTCCACCTGTAACAATTTCACATAAGATATACCCTGAAAAAAACACTTTGCTACAGAGAAAAATAAAGCAGCAACAGAAGATATACCTTGCAAAAAAACAATTTGAATCAGAGAATAATACAGCAGTAATCTGTAGACACAAAACAGTAACAACCCTGTAGGCACACCCTGTAATAATGCAGCAGAAGATATACACTGCAACAGCAATTTATTTATTTATTTAATTTTATTTATTTGAGGATTTGGAAAGTACCTTTGAGTCAATGACTCATTTACAAAGGTTCCACATCACAAAGAGGTGCATTACAACATTATTACAGGTGCATTACAGCATTATTACAGGGTTATTACAACATTATAAGTTTCAGAGAGGACATACACAATCAGATACAGTAAAGGCTAACAGTCATCACTATGGGGTAGAGAACATGGTTTAAGCTGACTAGCCAATGGGGCTTAAGTATATAGACAAACAATCAAATTCATATGGACGGTCTGGGGGGTACGTTGGCCAGGGACCATTGGGGGGGGACGTGGAGTAAGGGAGGGATTATTGGCAGTCATAGGTGTTGAAAGACTGGAGATGGTCCCTGGGGTTAGTTTTGAAGGGGCCAATTCTGGTTTTGTTTACGAATTTCATGAATCACACAAATTTGAATCAGAGAAGAGAACAGCAGTAAAATGTAAGCACAAAACAGTATCAAATCTTGTGAGCGTGTACTGTAAAGTGTACACGCTCATTAATTAATGAGCGCGTACACTGTATAGTACACGCTGTGTGACGGTTCATTCGGCGGTCAGTCGCAAAGGTGAGAGGAGGGCTGTGTCAGTCACCGGTTCTGTTTCGGGATGGGGGAGTGGTGGGACTCTACCTTCGGGTGGGGGGACACTCGACCACCAGGGACAGGGGCACTATTAAATATTATTATACTGGACCACATTAGGGATCGGGAAGGGGGAGGGGGTACTGCTAGATTACCAGGGAGGAGATCATTTTATCATTCTAATATACTGGCACATTGGGGATTGGGGGGGCGCTAGACTACTAGGGATTGATCTGGAATTATTTTACAAACACAGGACTTGGGACAGGGAGTGGGATCCACTGGCCAACCGGGGATGGGTAATTCAGAGGTGTATTTAGATGAGAGGATTATTATCTTTTTTATATATACAGACACATCAGAATTGGTAAGGGGGGACCACAGCACATTGTCCTCTGGGAGAGTTGCCTGTTTGTGTAAATTTTCTAAGTACCCTTAGACCTGCACTGGCTTGTCTAAAGTTACCTAGAATCTCTCCCTCTGGGAGAGTTCTATGAATCCCACATTCGAGGATGTGGCAACTTGCACCTGCCACATGCCCCTCTAGCACCATGTCCAGGCCCATTCTTGGGTGCACTGGCAGTGCAAGCCCATTTAGGGCAGGCAGGTTCTTGGGATTGATGCAGGCTGCCACTGAGGATTGTTCCTGGCACATCATTTGGCACAAGGGGTACTTTGCGTCATTCATTGTGGCACAAGCCCCTTGTGCTGGGCCAGTAACTTTGTGAATCAAACCCATAATATCCTACATTCCCTAATGATGTAAAGCATCATGGGATGTATATACAAATTATGAAAATTTAGACTGGTTCTGCTATACCCTTGCCTCAGTGCTTTTGTGCTGCGGTTCTTTGTCATAAAAACATAGACCATGATGGCACAAAAAGACCAGAGGTCTATCCATTCTGCCCATATTCCCTATAAATCCTGGAACCCTCCCAGTAACCTATTGTTCGTCCAGGATATTAACCATTCCCATCCTATTCCCATTCTCCTCCCTGGACTTGTCACCCCAGGTGACCACTATTCCCTTCATTCTATTCCATGCCTGCTTGAATTCCCCTGACTGTGTTTGCACCCACTGACAGACTGTTCCAAGGTTCCACCACCATTTCTGTAAAGAAGTACTTCCTCATGCTCCTCCTGAACCTCCCTCCTGTGAATTTCCACTCATGACCATGTGACCTTGAGTTGGTATTCACAGTAAACAGTGCCCCACAGTTTACCTTGTCAATTCCTTTAAGGGATTTGAAGGTCTCTATCATAACTCCCCTCTCCATTCTGGTTTCTAATAAGTACATATTTAGTGCATTGAGGTGCTCCTCATAGGATCTGCCCTGCTGGCCCTGAATCAATTTTATGTTGTCTTGTGCTTGTGCAGGCAACATCTTGTGGTAGTAGGAGGAGAAATGCAGAGGTGTGTCAGTGTTGGTGAATGCAGGGCATGCTTTAGTAAGTGTGCCCCTCATTCCCCAATTAGCCAGCATGCTAGTGTTAACACAAGAATTATGTAAAGTGGACACAACTTGTAAGAAATGTGCCACTGTAATCAGAGACAAGGTCATCATGCAGCAGTACAGATGACACACCTCCTGTATGTGCCTTTCCTGATGAAAAATTTCAATAAACATGGCAGCGGTAGGAATCTCCAAAGAAAGCCGACATCGGGGGTGCAATCCCCATGTCAGCATGTCCACCACCCCACCCACATTGGGATCCATACTTTATTCTGACACAATAAATCCCATCTCCAAAAGACTGACATCACACAATCCCAACAACTCAAGTGCCCAACATTCAAAATCCCAACAGACACTGTCATTTGATTTCATCTCCCCTAAACGCACATAATCACAAATGTAACTTTCAACAACAGCTGATAATCCCCCTTCATTTTGACTTTACAGGCATGACAGCAGTGCATAAAAGTAAACATTTTCTCTTTAAGGCTATTCAGAGTGCACAAAGATAGCAGTGCCAGCAAAGAAGATATATTTAATACAACTTCAATGATAGCTGCAATTCTCCTTCAAACGTTTACTTTACGGGCATGACAGCAGTGCATAAAAATAAACAATTTTTCTTTAAGGCTACATTGTGTGACACACTGGGAGCCCACCCCAGTGTGCCGCCGCTCACAGAAAGCCGACTAGTCGGCATATTCCTGCCCCTTGCCCCACCCCCATTGTGTGGCACACAGGGAGTCAACTCCAGTGTGGCCAACATCACCCACGAAAGCAAGCACACATTCAGCACTGACAAATGGTTGTTATGCTTGCTGTAGACAAAGCATTTTGCTATGATACAGGGTTTTGAAAAGTGTGTCGCAGTGATCCAGTCCAGAAGAGTCTACAAGGGGCTTGACCAGTAAGACTGATTATGACACTCTCAGGCATGAAGTGCTTGGACTTCAAAACATTGTGCTGACAGACACATTCATAAATCAGTTCTTTCATTCTGTTTGTGTCAGCAATGCCTGTGTCTGAAGCATGCTTTTTTGGAATGCACCAAGTTTGTTGTAATGTGGGCTACACATGGGAAAGGCTATAACTCTGTTTGGGGAGACTTGTGCCAGATCAACTATAGAAGCAGTTATTTGAGACAGTTGATGTAACCCTTTCACTCCCAATATGGAACCAGCTGCCTCTCTCAGTTTAGGGCTTCACTAGGCATTTTTGCCACCATTCTTAAGCAGTTTTTCTTATTCATATGCATATCAAACATTTTATTCAGCAGCACCACATATGGACAGAAAAGGAAAAAAATGTAAGAAGAAGAATAGTGAGAGGGGGGAGACTATCTAGGTAGGTGGCCAATGTACTGAGGCATAAAATTGGAAATAAATAGGATAGGAAAATGGCACTGCTGTGGCAGACTACTAAGAAAGACAAGGAGAGAGATGAGAAAAATATGTCCCTGGGTGCTCCAGTTATTCCTAACATAAAGCACAGCTCTACCACAGCATGCAGTTCAGTTTTATGATGTTCTCACACCAGACTGGTGGGAATAGAGCCACGTTCCTTTCTGAAGTCACCCACATACACCAGACTACAGCAGCACTGCTGCAGAGGAACCTCTACACTGAGAACCCAGCCCCCACTCCAAGCAGAGAATGATGAAAACTGTAATTTTTATTCTTTTAAATTCCCTTCAGTTTGTCAGTTGTTGCCCCACCATAACTGCCCCCCCGGTCCAAGCCTTAGTCTTCCGGCACAGCCTGGGATCTTCACATTGACCCGGTACAACATTAATACCAACGGTAAGCATCCAGCATTGACAAATGCTTGTTGTTACTCTGCGCTGCACTGTTTCCAACCTATCCCCATCCTTTCTGAGGTGAGGACCCCGGAACTGGATGCAGTACTCCAGTTGAGGCCTCACCAGGAATCTGCATAGAGGACGTATTACCTCTTTTCTTCTGCTATCAGTACCCTTCCAATACATCCCAGCATCCTGTTAGCCTTGCTATAGACCTTGTTGCACTGGCTTGTTTGTTTAAGGGAGTACTGATGATAACTCCTAGATCCCATTCCTCTTCTGTAGTGCAAAGTCTCATCCCACCCATCCAGTACTCCGTCTTGAGGTTCCTTTTCCCTAGGTGTATTACCTTGCACTGTTTGGCATTGAATTTTAATTGCCAGACCTTTGACCACCGCTCTAGTTTTTGTAGGTCCCTCTGCATATCCCTTATTCCCTCATCACTATCCATCCTCCCACATAGTTATCTGTCATCTGCAAAGAGACACAGCCTGCCCTGGATTCCCTTACCACTGTCACTAATGAACATGTTGAAGAGGACAGGACCCAGGACAGATCCCTGTGGAACCCCGCTCGTAACCTCCCTTTCCTCTGATTTAACCCTATTGACCACCACCCTCTGCTGCATCACTTCTAGCCAACTACCCACCCAATTCACTACTGTTTTAGCCGCACCCAGGTCTTCCATCTTTTTGAGCAACCTTTTGTGTGGTACAGAATCAAAAGCCTTGCTAAAGTCAAAGTACAGCAGATCCACAGTGTGGCCCTTGTCTACTTCTTTGGTCACCCAGTCAAAGAAAAAAATCAGGTTAGTCTGACAAGATCTTCTCGCCATGAAATCATGTTGTTTACTATCCTAGAGCCCGTTGCTCTCTAAGTAGTAAACAAGGTCCTCTTTGATTAGTGATTCCATCAGCTTCCCCACGATGGAAGGCAAACTGAGAAGCCTGTAGTTCCTTGGTTGTTCCCTATCCCCCCCTTATGTAGCAGTACAATGTCTGCCATTCTCCAATCCCATGGAACTTCCCCGGACCTAAGTGAGCTGTTGAATAGCCCAGCCATTGGATCAGCCAGTTCTGCTGCTAATCCCCTAAGTATGCTCAGATGCAATCCATCTGGTCCTGGGGCCTTATTTATCTTAAGGGTTGACAGCCTTTTCAGGACCCTTTCGTTAGTAAGTATTGGCTACTTCATTTCTGGGACTTCCTCAGTGGCCGCTTCGATGCCACTTTTTGGCATGGACCCACAGTACTCATTAGTGAATACTGAGCAAAAGTAGTCATTCAGGATGGCAGCCTTTTGCTCATCCTCCTCTATCAACCTACCCCCTTTGAGCTGGCCCACCGGCGCAGTGGTTGGAGTTCTGCGTGCAACACTGGCGACCCGGGTTCAGGAATGGACTCGGGCAATCAGAGGGCCAGCCGGGAGAAGAAGGATTGAGTGTCTGACAACTGCTCTCCTTCTCCAGGGGGGGAGTGGGGTACAGGCACAACACGGACACCTAGCGGTGGCTGGGTGTACTGCATGCACTGGCACCACAAGTAGGCCCAGGGGCGAGGCAGATGCTGGCCGTTATTGCACATCCCCGCCCCTGCATAACCGGGGAGAAGATAATGCCGCTGGCCGCCCTAGATGAAGCCCACCCTCAACTTCAATGAGCTTCCAGGACAGCCTCTTTGACCTATCCCGTGATTGTGGCACCTTTGAGGGAGGGGTGCCACACCCTGCCCTGGGGGGCAAGCCAAGGAGTATCGAAGGGGCACATCCGATGTGGAGGTGGGAGCTAGGGTCCGTGACCGGGCTGAGGTTCCAGGCGGCTGGCGGCAACAAAAAGCATAATAAATAATAATAAAAAAAAAACTACCCCCTTCAGCTAGCCATGCGATGCCCCCTTTTTTCACTGATATATCTAAAAAAATTATTTTTCTCTATTTTTGACCCCCTCTGTGACATGCAGCTCCGTGTCCACTTTTGCCTCCTTGACAACACTCTTTGTCTCCCTATTTTTCTGTAGAGAATCCTCCCTTTCTACCTCCTCTTACTCTTCCTTACATACCAACATATGAAGAAGCAAGCAGAAGAAGGTCATTTGGTCTATCAAGTCTGCTCATATTGCAGGGTCCACAGCTTGAGCTAATGTCCCTGCCTTCCCTTCCCACTCTTCCCAGCCTCCCTACCCATAGTCCTTACCTTCCTCCAGTGCCTGTCCCAACCTCTCTTAAAGCTGCCCACTGTCTTCAATGAGATGACCTCTTCCGGCAGCTCATTCCAAGTGTCCACCACCCTCTCTGTGAAGAAGTGCTTCCTGAACTCCCTCCTAAACCTTCCACCCTCCAGCTTAAGACTGTGCCCCCTCATGTTATGGTTGTCACTCAGCTTAAAGAGACTCTCCTTATCACTCTTATGTATCCCTTTCAAGTACTTAAAGGTCCCAATCATGTCTCCTCTCTCCTGTCTTCCAGGGAGTACGTGCTCAGTGCCCTCAACCTCTCCTCGTATGCCTTACCCTGCTGGCCTGCTGTCATCTTTGTAGCCCTCCTCTGGACCTTCTCCAGCAGGTTAATGTCCTTTTTGAGGTGTGGGAACCAGTACTGAACTCCATACTCTAGATGCGGCCTTACCAGTGACCTGTACAAGGGCAGTATAACCTCCTCTCTCCTACTACTGATCCCCCTAGATATGCATCCCAGCATCTTGTTTGCCTTTGCTGCTGCTTTTTTGCACTGCATGGAGTGCTTCAGGTCACCAGTGATCATCACTCATAGATCCTTCTTCTCCTCTGATGCAGATACTCGGACTCCACCCAGGTAGTACTCTGTCCTGGGCTTCTTGGCTCCAATATGCATAACTTTGCATTTCTTGGCATTGAAGCCAAGCTGCCAGATCCTGGACCACCTCCCCAACTTTTCCAGATCTTCTTGTAGGTCCTGTGTCCCTTCAGCTGTGTCCACTCCACCGCAGAGCTTGGTGTCATCCGTGAATAGGCACATTGAACAACATCGGCCCAAGTACTGAGCCCCGTGGGACCCCACTGGTTACCTCTCTGGTGCCAGATAACTCACCCCCCCCCCGGGTTCTGTCTCTCAGCCAGTTTTTCACCCATCTGACCATCATTTCCCCAACCCTAAGATCCAACAACTTTCTGGTCAGCCTTTTGTGGGGCACAGAGTCAGAGGCCTTGCTAAAATCAAGATAGAGGATGTCTACCGCTTGGCCCCTGTCTATTGTCTTAGTGACACAGTCAAAGAAGTCAATCAGATTCATTTGTCGCGCTCTTCCCCCCATGAACCCATGCTGCCTCACATCCTGGAGACCATGCTCCTCTAGATATTTCACCAACCTTTCCTTTAGTGTGGTCTCCATGAGCTTGCCCACAATGGAGGTCAGACTGACTGGTCTGTAATTCCCTGGGTCATCCTTGAGACCGCTTTTTATTTTTTTTTCATCACTACTTATTTTTCTCTCCTACCTGCAGAGTGACCTGCGTACATCCAGTCACCTCCTTCAGCTTGCCCAGGGGTCAGCAGGCTCACTCACATGTTGGGCCTGGTGTGGCCACTCCCATACTTGTGGAAGGGCTCCCCATCCCCACTCGCTGGGTCAGGATCAGGCCCGGAGCGCAATTCCACGGCAGACGCCCCAGGCTGTGCTAAGTGCGGCCATCAAGCTGCTTGGTCCCACTGGCTTTTTCCTTCATGTTTTTGTGCCCCTGGAGTGCAGATGTGCAATGACGTCTGAGGCACTACGTGCCAATGTCCACTGCACTCCACCCGAGAGACACCTGCTCTAGTAGTGCCCCTGATCATCACCGGGGACCACTGCAGAGCAGTGGAATCCCTCAGCCCTCCCCAGGGATAGGAGAGCAGTCCCTCGGATGCTCGATCCTATCCCTCCCCTGCCGATCCCTGATGGCCTGGGTGCGTTTATGAACCCGGGTTGCTAGCGTGGCATGAGATGTGGCATCCAGTGCTTGAGCACCAATGGGCCGGTCTTGGGACTGCTTTTGTGGAGGGCAGTACATGTGCTGTTCTCCAGTCCTGGTGTACCATGCCTGACTCTACTGATCTGTTAAGTAGGTCTGCCAGTGGCCCTGCCAGCTCCTCAGCCAGTTCCTTTAGTACCCTTGGATGTACTCTGTCCGTGCCTGGTGATTTGTCCACCTTCAATGCCAGCAGCCCCACCCTCACACTATCCTCCTCTACCACTACATCTGTGTCCCCCCCCCGCTCCTCTTTTCCGTCCTGAAGGCACTGGTCTGTCCTTCTCCCTGGTGAAGACAGAATAGAAGTATTCATTTAGTATCTCAGCTTTTCCCCCATTATCCTCCACCCACTCCACCCCTTTCTTAAGCCTAACAATCCCTTCCTTCTTGTCCCTTTTCTCACTTACATAGTGAAAGGAAGCCTTCTCCCCCTTCTTAATTCCTTCAGCTATCTGCAGCTCCTTTTGTGCTTTTGCTTGCAGGACTTCCTTACTTGTCTCACTAGTCTAGGTAATTTTCCCAATCCACCTCTCTCTTGGTCTTCCTGAGTTTTCTATAGGCTGACCTCTTTTCCCCTTACTACCTGGGCAATCCCTGAACTGAACCAGCTGGGCACTTTGGCCCTTGTATTCTTCCCCCTGAGCCTAACGCACTCATCTGTGGCAACCAGTATTCCTTCCTTACTGATTGTCCACCTTTGGTCAACCCCCATATCTGCTCTAATGCCCGCCAGATGGCTCCTTAGCACTTCGCCCATTTTCCTGAAGTCCGCCCTCCTGAAATCCAAGATTTTGGTCTTAGTTGGGATGCTTTCCCTGCCCATATCCAACTGGAACCACACTGTGCAATGGTCACTTCTACCCAATGGTTCCCTGACAATTATTTCCTGTACATGCTCCCCATTTGTAAGCACCAGATCAAGAATTGCCTCAGCTCTTGTTGGTTGAGTGATGCCCTGAGTCAGAAACCCACTCTGTAGTCCTTCCAGAATCACCTGACTCCTAGCACATGTGGTGGAAGGTATGCTCCAGTCCACCTTGGACAGGTTGAAGTCCCCCAAAATTACCACCTCTCCTTTCCCCTCAACTTCCAATATTTGTGAGCTCAGCTCCCTGTCCCTCTCCTCATCTTGATTGGGTGGTCTGTAAACCATCCCAACCTCACCTTTCTCCCTCTAGAGGACCTTAACTGAACCTATAATGCCTCCAACTCCCCTTCCTCTGACTCCTCCCTCGTGCAAGTTATTCCCTCTCTGACATAAACTGCCATCCCTCCTCCTTCCTGACTACCTTGTCCCTCCTGTATAGTTTATATCCAGAGATTGCATGGTCCCAGTCATGGTGTGATGTTGCCCAAGTCTCGATTACTGCAGCTATGTCCACCCTCCTATCTGCTTATAGTGCCTGCAGGTCATCCATCTTGTTTCCAAGACTCCGTGCATTCAGAGACACCACCCTCCACCTAGAATCTGACCTTCCTTCTCTTCCCTCTATTCTTCTATTCCTTGTATTTATAGAAAGCCTTCTTTTTGTCCCTAACCACTTCCCTGACCCTGGCTAAGAACCGTAGTGGTCTCTTAAACCTGATTTTTTTAGATACTGTTCTTATGCCTGCCTTGGATGGCTCCCTTCAATGCCTCCCATCTCTCATCTACCCCCATTATGTGTTCCACCCCTACTAACTTATCCCTGACCATTATCCTCAACCTATTGAAGTCTGCCCTTCTAAAGTCAAGGACTTTGGTTCTAGATTGTGGGTCGCTGGCCCAGAGGGCCAATTCAAGCCACACAGAGTCGTGGCAGCTATTTCCTATTGGCTCCCCTATGCCCACAGCACCCTCCATCTCTGAGTTGGTGAGCACCACATCAAGGATTGCATTCTGCCTGGTAAGTTACTTAACAAGCTGTGCCAGTAGACAGTCTTGGAAGGCATCCAGTAATGTTTGACTCCTGTCACTCTTGGCCATTGGGATCTCCCAATTGATGTCAGGCAGATTCAGGTCACGCACCACCACTACTTCCCCCTTTGCTGCCCCTCTTTTAAGTTCCTTCATGAGTTTTTTGTCCCTTTCCTCCCCTTGCCATGGAGGGCTATAGATTACCCCTAGGCACACTTTCCTGCCTGAGGCTGCCATGAGTTGCACCCATACTGACTCAACCTCCCCACTGCTACACCTAATACTTCCATCTTCTGCCACTTCAATGCCCTCCTTGACAAAAAGGGCAACTCCTCCCCCTCCTACTAGTTCTTCTATCCTTTCTGAACAGTGAATATGCAGGAACCATTATCTCCCAGTCATTTTTATGTTGCTTGCATGCATGTGCAAGAAACATAGTGCCATCATCCAAGTTTTTGGAGGTGTGGCAGCCCTCTTCCAATTCAGTCAGTGTGTTTGCAGGCCCCAGTTCTCCAATGCCTGCTGGAGCTGTCTATGACAGCTCTAAAATGCAGTAGAGTACAGTTGAAAGGAGGGGCTATGCTTCAGTGAGCAGCGATAAGATATCGCCTGCTCATGCGCACACACACACACACACACACACACACACACACACACACTGCTGTGCTCGCCCCCACTATATAGCCGCGGGGTGCCCAATCCCCATCGGCTGTGCTGCGCTCCCCCCCCAAACAGAGTTGCACATGCCCAGCGTGGCAACTCATCATATAGCCGATGGGGGTGCCCAATCCCCCGTCTGCTCCACTGTCCTCCCCAGTACACGGTGCCACGCTGGGAGCCCACCCCAGCGTGGCAAAGCTTGTTATGGCTGACGGGGGTGCCCAATCCCCTGTCGGCTCCAGCCCCCCAAACAGTTTTACAGCTGCCACACTGGGAGCCCACCCCAGTGTGGCAAACGCCCGCCATCTTTAAAACAAAAAAACCCTGTAAATAAAAAGGTCCTCGCTAGTCTCCCTGCCCCAACCCGCACCCACCCACTGCGCACCTGCCTCCCACACCCCCCTCACCCCATACTTACCTCTGGAGTCCAGTGCAACGATCTTCGGTGGACCGGGAACACGTCTGCACTCTTCAAAGCTGACCGCGAACTGAGGAAATGCCGGTAAGCTGTATAATGGGATAGATAGGGTTTTTTCAACTTTATTGCATATCTCAGGCATTTTTTGGAATTTTTGCACCAAATTTTCAACATGGGGCTTTTGGGACCCCTCCTCATGAATTTTTGCACTGTCATGGTGTTACTCAGGCCCGAAATGTGATTTCGCAGTCACTGCGCAAAATCACCTTTCCGCACTGACTAACGAAATGACACTGTCAGTATTCATAAGGTGGGCTCTGAAAATGTCTATGTGGAAAATTTGGTGGAAAAATTCCTAAAAATGACTGTTTTACGAGCCTGCGTTGTGCAGTTCCTACGCATGCTCGTAAGTTTGCGAATTTTCAATATTTTCACTCCAGATTTTCAACATTGTCATTTTACCACACCTTCTTATGAGCAGTACAGCTGTCATTTTTCACATCTCGCCCAAAATGTGCTTCTGCCCATGTAGCGTGCAATGGCGCAGTCGGTGTGTGAAATCACTGTATGGGACACATTAAGAAAATCACAGTGACGCTGTTCATGAGCAGAGGTCTTAAAATGACTATGTTGAAAATTTGGTAGAAAAATTCCTAAAAATGACTGTTTCACGAGCCTGCGTTGTGCAGTTCCTACGCACGCTTGTAAGTTTGCGAATTTTCAATATTTTCACTCCAGATTTTCAACATTGGGCTTGATATTCAAACTGCGCCCAAAAAATGCGCAATAGCAGGAGCAAGCACAAGTCCATTGCGCCCATGTGCAATAGACGCGATATTCAAAAAAGCCAAATTGCACCAACAGTTAACGTCTGAATATCGCACAACCTGCGCCATAGAGCAACTAGGGAGGGGAAGCTGAGCAGATACGATGCACTATGGCGCAACAAGGGCTGCCCAGCAGAGCAGCCCAGAGGTGCCATAACGCAAACAGGGAGCCCCCCAGCAGCAGAGCAATGTAACTGCACAACCAGGGAGTAAGGTAGGGGCCCACCACCCATGCCACAGATGGGCACAGGAACACACAGCAGAACTGACAATGCGCCCCCACACCTTAAGCACAGCACAACTGGGGAAGGGCTGGAATATCCACCGGCCCATGGGGACAAGCAAACAAAGCACAGCTGGGCCATGGTGCCCCAGCACACCCACCGGCAAGCTGAGAAGCTGAGACTGCCACACAAGGAGGGTGGACCACCCCATGCCACACCAGCCCCCCCAGTGCACAGCACACCCTGCACCATGACCCCAAGACACCCCCATGAGCAGTGACCACCACTGCAGGAAACCCCATGCATACCACCACCTCCACTGTCACACTGCAACCTCGTGTACCACAGAACCATACAAGCCAGACCCACCATGAGCACCCAGCAGTGGGTGGCAGCACACAGCAATGCAACAACAGCAGACACAGTGCCAACATGCACAGTCCCCCTGAGGCACAGCTGAGAGACCGAACATGTGTCTGCACAAGAGGTACCCCACATGGGAAAGGGCGTGCCCCTGACACCACCACCATTGATACAGCACCCTGCACAGTAGACAAGTGACACATCCCGACCCGCCACATGCCACAGCAGCCAGCACAGACACCCACAGTGGTGCATGGAAGCATGCAGCACACCAGATGCAACACAGTGCAGGGGCAAACACACACCCATACCCACGGGGACACTAACACAGGGATGCAGTAGTGTGGCAACCAAGCCCCCAGTGTGGGTCCATGAAAACTGTGCACACACAGCCTGCATGGCACAGGGGAGACACCCACCCTGTGCATGAACTGTGGTCCTGTGCGCCACCAGCATATGCCTGGAGCACAAGTCACAGACAGTGGTGCACAGCCCCTGCAACACACACAAGCCACAGCATGGAGGTGGGACAGCAACTGTATAGGCCACAGTGTCACCCGAGGCAAACATGCACCACACCAGTGACAGGAGGCAACCCAGCATTGTGACGGTCACAGTGGATGACCTGCAGGGACAGCCACAACTGACAAGGCAGCAGACCTCACAGGCCACAGACATGCAAGGGTGTCAGCTGCACAGGCCAAGGACGGGTTGAAAGAGGCACAATGGACACAGAGCATGCACCATGGACCACTGCACACAGTAATGCAATGCACAGGGAACAACACACACACCACAGACACGACTGATAGCCACTCCCACACCAGAGACACTTCCCCATGCACACACACACATACCCATGACTGAACCAACCCAGATGCCATGCACACCACTGCAGCTGAGCACCTATAGCCAGCTGCAAATCAGAGACCACCACAGTATTCATATCAAAATATTTGTATTCAAAAACATATCAAAAATAACTATATACAACTATGTACAAACGTGGGGGGGAGACAGGAACAAGGTGGGGGTGGGTAAGGGGCAGGGGTGAACATATGGGAGAGGGTAGGTGGGGTGTGAGGGTTGATCAAAGGGGGGTAGTTGTAGGCAGGTCGTGCAGATGTCAGTGTCCAGCCTGGTCCTCCTCTGCCTGAGGCTGTTGACTGGGCCACCTCCTCCCCCTGACCACATGCTGCTGTAAGTCCCTCAATATGGACAGGGACTCTTGCCCCACCTGTAGCAGCTCCTGGACAGCCTGCTGGATCCGCAGGAGTATCCACACACCTAGGACGAGGGATCAGAGTCAATAGGTGTGACTGTCCATTCCCCTGCAGCCCACCCATTATACATGGCATACAGCCATGTGCCACGCTCCTGTGATGGTGTGCGCCCACCCACAGTGACTGTGTCCACAAGACATGCCCAACCAGGCACCAACAGCCATGTGTACCACTGCACACACCCACCGCCCATGTCCAGCACAGCACAAACAAGGCCGTACAGTAACGTGGCTGTGCGGTGTGCAGGCAGTGCCACAGCCATGTGCCCAGTGCACGCATGGACCAACACTGACGCACTCCCAGACATGCAGTGCCACTGGACAGTGCTGACTGTCACATGTCGCATGCATGGCAGTGGTGTCCATGGATGGTGGCCATGCTCTGCTTCCCACCCTGTCACACAGCATGCAATAGCAATCATGGTGTCATGGCACTCACCCTCATAGGGACGTTGATGGCGTTGGGGTTGGTCCCCGACACGACCCTGTGCAGCGTCCTCCTCCCTCTGCTGCCGCTTCACCAACTGCCTCCGCTCGGCCACGCCTGTGGGAGACAAAAGGAGAGAAACACATCAGTACAAACCCAAAGCAAATTTCCCCTGCCCCAATGTGTGTGCCCACCCACCCAGCCAGACCCACCCACCCCATACCCTGTAAAGCACGCCACAGCCAACCCTAGACTATCCCTCCCCTATGTGCTGGACACATAAGACAGTGTTACCCATATGGACGATACAAGTGTGTAGATGTATCACCCACCTGGACGAGGCACCACACCCCTCCTGGCACGCAACCGCAGACGGGCAAGTAGCTCTGGCTCCCTCCTTCTAAGGTCCCCGTACCGGTGCCTGCACTGTTCTGCCATTCTCCTGCGGCCAGTGGCCGCCTCCAGGTTGGTGGCCACCTCTTGCCAAACCTGGGTCCTGGCCCTGTCCAGTGCCTCCTCGCCAAAGAGTGGGCCTTAGTGTGGCTCCACAATGGCCACAAGGTTGGCCAGCTCAAGGGCACTCCATTGAGGGGCTCTCCTGCGTGCCATCTCTACCGCTATAGTAGGCAATATGGCACTCTACAGCACGGCACCCCACGTGGAAGTGCTGCGCGGTACAGCACTGCCATTACCTATCGCACTGTCACCGAACAGCGCGATAGAGGTGCAGCCATGCTGGACATATAGCGCCAAGGGGCAAAAATCGGGCACAGGGTCATGGGTCTCTGGCGCAAGGCCATGCACAGCGCCATCGGACATCTATGCGTCTAGCATGATTGGTTGCCTGTGTGCCATAGCCACAGCGAACTATTGCGCAGTTGTGCCACAGCACCATGTAGTGACCCTCACCATAGTGCACTGGCACAATGGTGGCCATGCCCTGAATTGCCTACCGTGCACAGCATGTCATCAGCACGGCAGACGCCTGCATAAGCTACCTTGGCATGCGCAGTGTGGTGTACTATGCATGCCACAGAACTGCGCCATTGGCTCGGCACGTTCAACACAATAGCGCCATATTCAGCCGTCATAAGCAAATCATCAGATCAGCCATGCAAAGGTGCAGCAGCATGATTTGCATCTCATTAAAGTTGCTCCTCACCTAATTTGCATGGATTGCGCTATAAAAACGCGACACTGTTCTGCAGTGGCCATATCCGGTTACCGCAATTTATTGGTGAGTCGTATGCTGTGTGAGGTTCTGTACTGTGGTATCAGGGACTTGCTTTGTACTGCATAGTCACAGGTAACCACTGTCATCCTTACAGGCTGGATAATGACCGAGCAAGTTCCGGGTGAGGAGGACAATGATGGTGGGCAGAAGAGGAGGCCTAATTTCACCAAGGCCGAGACAGAGACGCTCTTCGAGGCCTACCTCGATCAGGAGCCACTGCTCAGTGGACGGCGGGGCACCCCTCAGGCCCATGCTGCTGCATGGGAGGGGGTGGCACGTGCCGTCAACCTGCACGGCAGCCACCAGCACTCCGTGCAGGAGTATAAGAAGAAGATGGGTACTGACAGGAGGAGGGTGAAGGAGAAGGTGGCTGCCATCAGGGCGGCACGTGCTGCAACAGGCAGGGACCAGCCGGAGATGGTGCAGCTGACACCGGCAGAGGACAGGCTTGCTGCAAGCATGCAGTGCAGTGCCATAGAGGGCGTTCCAGGAGGTGAATTCCAGACAGGTGGTAGCCCATCACTGCATGGTAAGTCATGGTCTGTCGGGGGGGCAGGGTAGATCACATGCACTAACGTGACCTCACTTTCTGTTACAGATCCTTTGCATCTGCAAGGGTCAGCGGTGGAGGGCCTGTCTACTGCGGACAGTCATCTGGAGGTAGAGGAGGGACCATCCACCTCCACAGGTAGCCGTCTAGCATTGCAACAGTGGGTCCGCCTGGCTGTCCAAACTGATGTCGTTGGGACAGGTGTGGGGCAGGCCCTTCCTGTGTCTCAGCATTCTGGCATCCAAGGATGCCAGCACGCTGTGGCTGTGGCTGTGGCAGAGATCTGCACCAATGATGGGGACACAACCGTCATGGGCAGTGACATGTGTGTGCCACGGAATGGACACACAGCAGGCCAGCTCACGCCCATGGACCTGGCTGGTTCCGACATGTGTGTCAGCGTGTCAGCACAGTCCCAGGCTGTGCCTGTCAGCACCAATGGGGCAGCACTGGTGGCTAGTCAGGACAGTGGGACTGTTGCAGCCACAGCGGCGGAACAACTGATCCCTTGGGCACAGCAGGCAGAGGGGCAACAGCAGCAGTCGCCCACCGGGACTGGGGGTTCAGGGTTCAGCGGTGGCATCTGTGCACCGCCTGTGGACCTGCCCATACCTGGTCCTGGTGAGCAGCGCCCACCCTCAAGGGGTGCTGGACATCAGGCCCTTCCACACCCTGATGGACGGGATGCCGAGGTGTCAGGCCGACCTCTTTGGACGAGCACACCTGCCTACTGCAGGCATCAGTACAGCAGCAGATGAGGCTTGCAACGTCCGTGGAGGCACTGTGTGTGGCCCTGGAGTGGGTCGAAGAGCGACACAGCAGGGACACCAATAGGATCCTGTCCCGGATTGACCATTTGCGGGAGGATGTGACCGCTGCCATTGACAGGCAAACACAGGCGTTCATTGCTGTCATGGCCACAATGGGCACACAGTCAGGTGCCCATGTGTTGCTCACACCGCGCAGTTCGCTATCCACTCCCCATTCCCGGCATCGTGCGACACTCACCCTGTCGACGCTGGGTTCAGCTGTGGGCATCCCGCGCACTCCTGGTGCAGGTGTGTTCGATGTGCTGCAGACCCCTGTGCGGGCACGGTCGCGTTCGCGCAGTGGAACCCCTGGTGGACCATTGGTGCCACCCCATGAGGCCCGTGGTCAGCCTGCCAGTGCTGCTGGGTCTCGGCGGGGCCTCCCACGCATCCGAGGTGGACGTGGCAATGTGCCACAGGACTGACCTGTCTCCCAGTGCGGGCACTGTCTGGTGATGCCCTGTGTGCATTGTGTGTTTCGGTGGGCAGTGCACGGGTGGGTGCCCGGCCCTGCACGCAGACACACGGTCCACCTGCACACCCTCCCGACTGCTGTCCACAGGTACGTGTGCATGATGATGCCTGCATTGCGCTGTACACCAAAGTGCAATGGAGCCCAGCATCTGACACACGCACATAGACAGTCAGTGGACGTGGTGGCCTGTGGACATGTGTGTTGCTAGTATTAGCATTCTGGCTCTGTTTTGCACCTGACCTCTGTGCACTTTGTGCCTATTGTGTGTGCATGTGTGTGTGTGTGTGTGTCTGTCCATGTGGTGTGTTACTGTTCACCCCTCCCTGGTTGTATGCGTGTGCTTCTGTGCCCTGCCACATCCCTTGCCAGCATGCACCCCTGGTGTGTTTCCATGCGTGTCTGTGGGTTGTGCCCTAGCCACTGGTGGTTGCACATGGCCCAATGACTTACCTGTGTTGGCTGAAGTGCTCCTCTGTGATGGTGTCCCGGTGCAGCTGTGCCAGCCGGATAGTCGGGGGTCCCGTCGGCCAAGGGGGGGCTGCCCATCCCCATCGTCACCGGCATCACCATCGTCCCCATCGCTGTCCCACTCTTCGACCTGTACGGCTATCCCACAGTCTTTGGCCATGTTGTGCAGGATGCAACAGGCCAGGAATATCGCACAGGCCTTCAAGGGGCTATACTGTAGAGCACCACCAGAGGTGTCCAGGCAACGGAAATGCGCTTTCAGCATCCAAAATACCCGGCCAATGACGCGCGGTGGTGGCATACCCACTGAAGCGTTGCTGCGATGGGTCGTGGCCGGTAGGGTGTGTGAGCAGCCAGGGATGGAGTGGGTATCCACTGTCACCTGTGTGGAGATGGTGGAGGTTAGTGTCTTGTTCAGGCTCAGACTGCCCCAAGCCCTGTGGGCCATACCCCCCCTTTGCCCACGATATGTCAGTTCTACATACATACTCACCCACTAGATGACCTGTGGGGATGTCCTCACTCTCAAATTGGTGGCACAGTGCCGACTGGTGCCAGATGAAGGAATCATGTGCTCCCCCAGGGTGCATGGCAGACATTGATGATGCACCCACTGGCATCACACACCACCTGGCAGTTGACAATGGCATATCCCTTCCGATTCATGTAGGCGGCCCCATCAGGGCCAGGTGGTGTGCGTATGGCTACATGGGTGCAGTCTATCGCCCCTAGCATGCCAGGCATACGTGCTACCCTGTGGAACTCCTGTATGTTTGCTGTGCGCTCCACCGCAGTGCTGGGGAAATGGATGTACTCCGCAGCATGTGGCAGCAGTGCACTGAGGAATTGGGTGAGGATGCGTGATGTGGCCGACTGTGTTATGCCTGTGGTATCCCCTGTTGGTCTTTGGAAGGTACCAGTGGTGAGCAAGCGCATGCAGGCTGTTACCTTTGTCTCCACTGACAGCATGACTCCGTCGTGTGGGTGCCCGCATCACATCACTGCACAGCTCACAGAGCCACCTCAGTATTGCCCTGTTCAGGCGGTACCGGCCCACTATCTCAACATCTGTGTACAGCTCATAGCTGGTGCGGGCTTGGTACTGCCTGTTGGGGGCATACCACCGACGGGCCCTTCCACGGCCACGTCCCCCTGCAGCATGTCTTCTCACCCCCCTCATTACGGCATCCATGTGGAAGGTGGCACTGTCCATGTCCCTTGCTTGCATTCCCCCCCAAGCTGATGTTGCTTTGTTCCCCCCGCTGTCCTGACTGCTACCTCCCCTGCACCGGGTACACCTACTGGCATCTGCTCTCTGTGGCCCCACACACCTTCCCTTGCCCCTCTTGTGTAGTGTGGTTTCCCTGGCCTGCCCTCTTTCTCCCTGTTTCCCTGTGCCTGTCTCTGCCTCTGTCTCATGTGGCTTGCCTGTAGGGTTCTTGTGCCTCTTCCTTGCTCCTTTTTATTTTGGCTCATTTCCACTGTTGCTTTGAACATCGCACTGCACCCTTTATGCATGGTTCCACCCCCCTTCGGTTGCGCATGCATTCGTTATCATTGCGCTGTTGCTCAGCATGTTTTCAGTGGCGCAACTGCCTCCTGCTGAATATGGCAGAATGGTGCAATTTCTGACTTGCGTAGGCACAACCCTATTGCACATGGCACAACCCTTTTGAATATCCAGCCCATTGTCTTTTTACCACATCTCCTTATGAGCAGTACAGCTGTCATTTTTCACATCTTGCCCAAAATGTGTTTCCGCCCATCTAGCGCACAATGGCACAGTCGGTGTGCAAAATCACTGTATGGGACACATTAAGAAAATCACAGTGACACTGTTCATGAGCAGAGGTCTTAAAATGAGTATGTTGAAAATTTGGTGGAAAAATTCTAAAATGACTGTTTTACGAGCCTGCGTTGTGCAGTTCCTACGCTCATAAGTTTGTGAATTTTCAATATTTTCCTCAAATTTTCAACATTGTCTTTTTACCACACCTCCTTATGAGCAGTATAGCTGTCATTTTTCACATCTCACCCACAACGTGTTTCCGCCCATCTAGCGCCCAATGGCACAGTCGGTGTGCAAAATCAATGTATGGGACACATTAAGAAAATCACAGTGACACTGTTCATGAGCAGAGGTCTTCAAATGACTGTGTTGAAAATTTGGTCACAAACTTCCTAAAAATGACTGTTTCACGAGCGTGCGTTGCGCAGTTCCTACGCACGCTCATAGGTTTGCAAATTTTCAATATTTGCACTCCACTGACTTCCAAATACCTACACAGCACATACAAGCAAGCAACATTCAGCATTGACAAATGCTTGTTATCTGTGGACCACTTTCCATGATGGCCACCAGGTCCATTTCAGTGTCTGCCAGCAGAGCCTGTAGCTCACTGAGTTTGTTGACTAGACTCTTGGCGTTAAGGCATACTCCCCTCCATTTGACCCCTGCTCTAACTTTGTCACTGTCCTTTGTCTTTTTAGCTAGACATACAATGCCTACGTTCAGGCATGACCAGGGAGGGTACCGGACTATAATGACAAGTACAGAAACATTAATCTCAGAGGGCCCAGTGCAGTAGCATCTGAAAGTGGTTTTAGGCACTGTGTGACCTTTCTACTGGTGAAAAGATTCAAGAACTCCTTTCTGTTTTCACTTCTGGACAGCTGTTTCAAAGCTGACCCAAGTTGGTGGTATTCAAAATGTGCCATTATTAGATGACTGTTCGGTGACCTGTGTGAAATAAGTTGTGATGGTCTTAGGCCAGTGCCTAGTGGGTAGATGTCCACAGCATAAAAAAAGCATGAGGCCACCCCAGTGGCACAGCAGCAGTATGTTGTGTTGCTTTGTGGATGACCCAGGTTTGGGAGTGAACTTGGTACGCCGCGTCATGGGACAGGTCAGGTTGAGACAGCAGCCGCCTGGCAGTGTATGTCAGCTGGGGAGGGCTGGTGACAGGTTCCAGCACCACAGCAACCCCTGCAATTGGCCCAGGGAGCTTGTTCCTGCCTCTGTGTGAAGGTGTGTGTGGGGGGGGGGGGTGTGTGAGTGTCTGGACGACTTAGGCATTGCTCACACGTGTGCGTGTGTGTGTGTGTGTGTGTATGCGTGCGTGCATGTGGCCAACTTAGGCATTACTCACACCTGGGGAGCTGGGGGAGACAAAAATGGGTGAGAAAAATGGCTATTTACTAGATGATGTCCAGGATCTCTCAGCCTGATCACAGTAAATCCTTGTGAGCAGGGTATATCCCAGGGGAAAGACTTACAGATGGCTGGGGGTAAACTATATATAGAATAAAAATAATCATATCAGCATCACTACAGTTTGCACCCAGAGGGATACCTGTTATGTCTGCCCCCTTTACTTGGGCAGACACACCTATAGCCCTTACTGGGAATCACACCTGAGAATCTGAGTCCTGAAAGCAGCAGATCTAACCATTCAGTTAAAAGGAACTTTCCCCAGCTGTGAGTCTGAATGCCACTTTGACGTTCAATCTCATCAACATTTTACTGTGTTAACATTTTACTAAAATTACTGTTGTTGTTCTAAGTTTAACCACCACTAGAGGTCTCTGCTGTTACAATTACTCAGCACTGTGAGACTCACCATTTTACAGTTCTCATTACTAGGTGGCACTGCTTTGCAAAGGTTGCTTTCCCACATCAACAGTACCTCTGTTGAAAGCTTCATAAGAAGTCATGGAGTAAACGGAGTGGAGTATGAACTACTCTCGCACAGTAGAGGTGCTCCCTCCAGCTCACTGCAGGGTTGAGCACCATGATGGGGCACTGTGCGAGGAAGCTTGCACTATAAGCCCCCTCTACCATCCTGCAGACAAAAAGCAAACTTCAGTCTCCAGTGCTGCCTCTCTGGCACCACTCACCAAAAATAAACTAATGAAATGACACAAAATTCAGTACAGAGGACTGTATTAAACAACTGGTCAAAAACACACCTTTCTTGCTGAAAAAAGCTGAGGCCAGATGCCCATGTTCTGGGAGTATATACAGATGCATGTGCTGCACAGGGGCAGTGACATACCTGGAAGACTGAGTTGTGTTCTCCATGGCAGCTGCTGTCTCTCTGGCTGACATGGAAACTGAGACTTGTACAATACCCAGCTATATCCTGGGCTTGCTTTAGAAAGCAGTTTGGTTCTGTTTACTGCCTGTATCTTTCTGGTAAGAGGACCACAGTCCTTGGTGGGAGATTTAAATGCTACTTGGATGAGTATTTCAACTAGTCAGAGGAGGAGGCATTAAAACAAAGGGAGGCAAAAACTGGCCCGCCAGATGATGGAGCAGCAGAGAGGTAAGGCCTGGGGGGAGAACACTCCCCTAGGGCAGGGGCGCAGAAAGGCAGGGATGGGGGACAAGACAGAAGAAATGGGGTAAAACTCAGGTATGAGAGGGTAGAGGATTGAAGAAGACAAGGAATGGAGAAATTACATAGGTAGGAAGGGAGATGCCACTAGTTGGAGCTCTAGGAAAAAACACAGCCAGGAATGGGAGGGGGATTCAGGGCAGCACGTGGTGGGAAGGAAGGTGTGGAGAGCTATGTGCACCAATGCAAGGAGTCTTGGAAACAGACCTAGAAACTATCATGGCAGAGGCTGACCTGGATTTAATGGCCATTACAGAGTCATGGGGCACTGAGCACCACGACTGGGACCTGGTCATACCGGGCTACTCTATGTTCAGGAAAGACAGGGCAGGAAGGAGGGGTTGTTTTATATGTGAGGGAGAGAATCAAGGCCATTGAGATACAGGGACACCAGGAGGAAAAGGATGGTCTGGAGGTGCTGTGGGCCACCCTGGAGACAGGCCTCCGAGGCCACTGTCTGCACCAAGGTAGTGTGGAGGCCTCCTGTGCAAGGAGAAGAGCTGGTTACAGCACTTGAGGAAGGCATCATCTGAATGGTGATTAAGGAGGAGATGCTGCTAGTTGGTGACATCAGTCTGCTGGATGTAGAGTGGAGCCTTCCAACTACAGCTTCCACAAGGAATAGGCCATCCTTGAATCCCTACAAGAGGCTTTGCCCAAGCAGCTAGTCAAAGAACCCACAAGGGATGGGGCAGTGCTGGACCAAGGGCTTACAAACAGGAACAGCATTGCAGACATCATAGTGGGCAGTCCCCTAGGTACCAGTCATCACCCTTCAATGTGTCTTAAACATTAAGACCAGAACAAAGGCTAACCTCATGGTGATGAGGGTCCTGGACTTTAGGAGGGCAGATTTTAAAGAAATAGGGGACTGCCTCAGAAACTACCTTGAAGGGCGGATTGCCAGGGAGGGGTGAAGACACAGTGGGCAAAAAGAACAGAGGATACAACTAAAGCAACTAACCCCTGCATGAAGAATGTAAAAGCAGAAGGAAATGGAGACCATTATGATTTCTTAAGGGAGTGGCAAAGGTGGTGAAGGAAAAAAGGGTGGCATTCAAGAGGTTTAAGAAAACACTGAGGAAAACAGGAGGGTATGCCTAGTAAAGCAAAAGGAAGCAGGCAAGGTGGTGAGGGGAGCAAAGGTGCAGAGGAAAGAATCGACTAAGGGGTCACTAAGGAGAATAAGACTTCTTTCAGATACATCAGTGAGAAAAGGAAAGCAAGGGGAGGGATAGTAAGGATTAGGGGAGTAGAGAGGGGAGACTACACAGAACAGGACCAAGGAAAGCAGACATCTAGAATAGATACTTCTATTCAATCTTCAGTATGGAAGGGGGGGATGGACCACCAGGGAGTAGCGGGAATGGAGGGGGGATGGAGGTAAACGCAAGTCCATTTTCAGAAGGGAGAATGGAAGGGACTCGCTCCTCTGAAGCTGAACAAAGTTATGGAACTGGGTGGGATACATTCAAGAGTTCTAATGGAACTCAGGGAGGTGCTAGCTGCCCCACTGCAGCCTTGTTCAACAGCTCACTGGAAAAAGGCGTGCTTCCAACGGAATGGAGAAAAGCTGACGTGGTCCCTCTATGTAACAGCATCAGCAGGGAGGAGGCTAGCAACTATAGGACAGTCAGTCTTACATTAGTGCCCGGAATATTAATGGATACCCTGCTAAAAGAAGGAAGGGTTGAGTATACTAATCCAGTGGGCTGCAAGACCACAGGCAGCATGGATTCATGGGGGAGGAAGTCATATCAAATGAATCTGATGGATTTCTTTGACTAGCAGTGACCAGGGAAATAGATCAGGGGAAGGCAGGAGACATGGCCTATCTGAAGTTAAGCAAAGCCCGTGACACTGTGCCACATAGGAGACTCATAAAGAAACTTAACAGCCTGAGGCTAGGATCCAAAGTGGTGAACTGGGTTAGAAACTGGTTAATGGATGGGAGACAGAGGTGGTGGTAAATGGCACTCAAGTGAGTGGTGAAGGAGTGACCAGCGGTGAGCCACAGGACTCAGAACTGGGACCGATCCTTTTCAATGTCTTCATAAGTGGCATTGCTAAGAAACTGGAAGGGAAGGTATACCTACTTGCAGATGGAACCAAAATCTGTGATAGGGTAGACACCCAGGAGGGAATGAAGAGAATGAGCAGTGATTTGGGGAAATCTGAGGAGTGGTTTAAAGCATGGCAGTTGGGGTTCAGTGCCAAAAAGTGCAAGATCGTGCACCTATGGCAAAGGAACACAGGTGCTGAGTATAGGATAGTGTGGAGGTTCTGACAGTCACTAAACAGGAAAGGGAACTTGGAGTCATATCTGATGACGTCAAGGTGGCAGGGCAGTGTGACAAAGCAGTGGGTAATGCTTGTAGGATGCTGGGGTGCATAGGGAGGGGTATATCCAGCAGGAGGATGGAGGTGGTGTTGTCACTGTATTGTTCATTGGGGAGACCTCACCCGGAGTACTGTGTCCAGTTTTGGAGGCTGCACCTCAGAAAGGACATAGATGGGGTGGAGGCAGTCCAGAGGAGGGCAGCTAAAATGGTGCTGGGGCTGCACGAGAATCCATATGAGGAGAGACTGAGGGATTGCAAGATGTACACCCTGGAAGAGAAGAGAGCAAGAAGTGACATGATAAAGACCTACAAGTACCTCACAGGGATCAAGAGGATGCAGGAGGAAAGTCTCTTTCAAATGAGAAGAAGTACCAGGACTAGGGGTCATGCGAGGAAGCTGGGGGGGGGGGAGAGTGATGCAAGGAAATATTTCTTTACTGAAAGGGTGGTAGATGCCTGGAACAGACTGCCAGCAGAAGTGGTGAATGTAAACATAATGGGGGGCTTCAACATCTGTGGGATGGATATAGGAGGTGTATTAGAAAACAGGCAGGGAAGAGGGAGGTGGCTGGAGGCCAGTTAAGGTCCATGGGTCAAATAGCAGGGATCATGGGGCAGATTGGGTAGACCAAACAGTCTTTTCTGCTGACAAATTTGTTTCTGTTTTTGACAGTTTGCATGAACCGTTTGTGGTCTTGACCTGTAAAACTGAGCTGGCAATAAAACCAAATGCCTGAAGTTTTATAGTCAGGAACCACAAACAGCTCATGCGGGAGAAACATAGACTCTGTTGGCAGAAAAAGACCATTTGGCATACACAGTCTCCCCATATGATCCCTGCCTAATCTGTCCCCACGGACCTTAACTGGCCTCCGGCCACCCTCCCTTGCAAGTGGCAGTGTTTTTTGTCATTCGGCATACCTATTTGTTTGTCACTGACATGTACAGGGAATGTGTCTGTACAACACTTTACAGTCTTTTGTGCAATTGTGTCATTCTTTGAGAGGAATAATGACAATTACAAAACTGGAGCAAGTGGAGCAAGACAACCAGCCTTCTGATTGGCTGGGAGCCATGTAAATATTGAATATATCCACATGGGTTGTGCATACCCTGTCATTGTCTGATGCAAGGGTGCAAGTGCATATGAGCCGGAGTAAGCCTTTTTTATTGTAAACAAAAATGCAACCAAAATGCTGTCCCGCCATTCATAATACAGAAGTGGTAAGTTTACGTGGAGGGTGGCCAGGGTGTTACTGAATGGTAATCCCACCCCCACAGTGAAGTTAGGTCTATGGGTGTGGCATTACCGCACTAAAGCACCCTTCCCCTCATGCATTACAGCTTAAGTATGCCTGGACAGAGACTAGCATGTTCTCTGCAGTTGAACAAAGCAAGACACTAACTGTCTGGGCTGCCACAAAAGCATATCCTGGCATGTAGACATGCTATTTCACTTTACCCATAATCTTCTTTTGCCTGTAGTATTCAGGGGTGTCTCCTTTACAAGATACCAATTCAGGCAGTTACATTTTAGAATCGTGTCCCAGCCGATGTGTGGTCCGACATGAAATATGGTGGCTGGGCTTCATTCAAATCAGAGCTCTAAAATTAACACCAAGAGGCCCCCTACTCCCCTTGTTGTTAAAGTAAGAACTAGCCAATTCAGGCAGAAAGAAAATGTCAATATTAGAAAGATTTGACTTGGGGATCGGGGGATGCACTGAATTCTCTGCTTTTACTAGTATCCAGCACCCCCCCCCCCCTTCAGCAATCCTTTTTCCATTTAGGGAAACCACTCCTAACCCCACCCTTACCAACCTTCTCTAAGACGCAGCGGGCTCCCCTCAGCTGCCAGACAGAACAATAATCTGGTAAAGCAGGAGACTGAGAAATTCCACCCTTCCAGCCACACACAATGAGGATGAAGCGGCCCCAGAAGTAATGGAAGACATGGCAGGATCATCCTCCCAGGTCCTCAGTTCATTTGTGCAACTCCTGCTGGACAATTTCTGAGCAACACTACTGCTGACTGGAAAGACAGCTGCTTGCTTGCCTGCCCTCTTGCCTGGTAGGTAGGGGGCAACTGTATCAACCCCAAACACCAGGGTTGGGTGGGGGTCTGCAGGAACCAAGGCAGAAACAACAAACAGAAAAAAATCAAGAGTAAATAAAACTTGGGGAAACCAGAATATTTAGAAAAGGGATTATCTAGTAGATTGAACTACACTAGCTGAACAAAGTCTGTTTTTCAAATTATGTACTTGTGTATTTAAAACAGAGATCCTCCTTGGTAAAAATAAATAAGTAAATAAATACATCCATACATAAATAAATGGCATAAAAAACTTCCCTCACGATTCAAGTTCTGTTACTCTCCTTGACTCCTACCCCTCCTTAGCTCACAACCATCACAGTATCCAAAGCTACCCCATTTATGATTGGGAGGGGGAGATTTGGGGCAGAATGTATTTACTCCAATCTTTTCTCTTAAACCATCAAAGGTATTTCTGTCTTGTAGAATTAATTTGGCACCAAATCACTCATCCAGGGCCAAGTTTGGAACAAGATACCCCAGCACCCTACTGGTAGTGTGTCTACTCATCACCTAAGGGATCCAGGTTTGTAGCCTGACATTGAATTCCAGTGGGGCCTACTGGAAGCTGTGTACCATCTCTGAGGGTTGCCCAGTGCGCCTGGGATAGGTTCACAGCTTTTCTTGATGCCCAGTTAATCCCTGTTGGCCCTGGTGGTAGGGAAGACCAGCAGGACAGACCCCATCAGATTGCCCCCTCAGTACTCAGTTGGGGTCTAGGGGGTTAAAAGGTGACATTTCTTACTTAACTATTGGGATGATGAGGGAGGTAGGCGTTAGTTGCCCTGAGCCATGCAAATATTCTAATACTGATTGTGGCATAACCTACATAAGAGGCCTGTCTAATTGCTAAGGTCCCTGTGGAATACTTCTTTTTACCAAAAAAATCAGTTTTGTAATCTTTATGAGGAGGAGCAGACGACAATGCTGAGAGGAGTGGAACCATTCAACTTGGAGGTCACAGAGGCCTGGAACTGCCAGTTTATCAAGTATGAAAATGTTTTACTACAGCTAACTTTACCTCCTTTCCTTGAGCAAAAAAGTCTGTGCCACTGAGGAAACTTACTTAGCATGTAATCATTTGATTTATAGGTATGTGCTTGTATCCTCTGCACCATTTGGCCAGAGCTGAATCACTGGGTCCAGATAGATTACATCAGCAGAAATCTAAAAGAGATGTTACAGAAATTGTTAGATACCAGCAAGATGCCCAAGGACTGGAGGTGCTCCAGCGTTGCAGCCTTGTTTAGAAAGATCAGCAGATATGATCCTTTGAGTCCTGCTGACATTGGTGGCCAAGACAACCCTTAAAAAAATTATCAAGGAAAAGATCACAGAACATTATTATGGATTCAAATGAAAATAACTCAACATGGCCCAGCCTGGTAGTACCGGTAGGTGGCACATTGCACCGCCACATGGGAGATCTGAGTTCAAGATCTGGACCCAACTCCACCACCCTGGGTCATTGGGGTCTGGGATGCAATACATCCTGCTCTTGGACCTCCTCTGGTGGGAAGTGGTGTCAGCAGTGAGTGGTGGGTGACCACATCATGCTGGTTGTCACCATCAGATGGATGATGTAGCAGACAGGTGGGCTAGAGAAGAATGTGAGAAAAGCCATTGGACACCAAATGATGATATGATGTGCACACGCCCAGCCAGACATTGCCAAATACCTCCCATCACCATCCTCCATGTGGCAACTTAAGCTGTCCCTCAGCAATCAGCAGCTTATGGGCCAGTCACTTAGGACCCCCAGACCTGGTATACTGTTATATGGGTGACGCAATTAGGGAACCACAACTAAGGTACCACAACCAGTTTGCCTGTCATGCTGGTAAACTGGATTTTGCGGCACTCGGCAATGACGGTGCCATTCAGGTGTTTCGCTCCTTGCCCCATACATCTCTGACCTGGAGGTGATTATATTGACGTAGTGGGGGGGGGGTGCAGGGGGCCAGAACATGCCTTGGGGCATTGGGCATGATAGGGGTTGGGCAGCAAAATTGACAGGCAGGATGTTCACCATCAGCATTGTGCTGGCGCCCTAATGATGGTCGCGGTTTTTCCTGTCGCTGCAACATGGATGAACCCTCAGACCCAAGGACAGAGGAGTCAGGAAGGATCTGGGTGGAGCATTGGGAAGGTAAGTACACATGCTGCTACATCTGACTGTAATGTTACTTAATAGATAATAAAAGAGAAAATTAAGAAAAAAAAGAACTTTGCATAGATGAACTAAAGGGAGGTCTTAGAGTAAACTGTTGATCTTTTTCAAAGAAATAAGGAAACTGGGAAATGTGGGCATCAGTAAGTCTTATTTATTTGAATTTCAGTAAGGTCTTCCAATACAACTCCATACTAAATACTAATGCACACTAGATACTAATGCACAAGATTAAGAAGCATGGGATTTGGGGGCTGTGAAGCCCGAGCTGAGTAACAGTAGATTTTACTGCTCCTGAAGTCATAATAAAATCCATTAAAATCCTCCTGTCCACTACCTTGAAATGGAATATTGACAACTCCAACCGAAACAGCAACAAAACCTAACTAAAATGGGCAATCCCAGGCGGGAGAAGGGAACTGGTGGAGCAGAAAAAAGAAAGGGGATTAGCAGAGCTCAGACCTCATGGTCTGCTGCAGATGTGCAGACCATGCCCGAACAGTGCTTAGACAATACAGTGGCATCCTTGTGTCCGAAACTGCAAAGGCTCATCTCGGCTGTTTCCAATTTGGCTCAGAAAGCTGATGGTTTTAACAACTGAGTGCTGTGCATGAAACAGCAGTAGATGGACTTACAGGCGGTATGGGAGAAGTCCACAAGCAAGCAGATGCACCGATGAGCACCATGGCAATCACAGCCAGAGAAAAACAGTACTTGCAAGCAAGGCTTGAAATGCTAGAAAATCAGGCCCATTCTTTAAACATTCAAATTATTGGTCTGCGGAGGGCTGCGACAGGGATCACCCGCTGATGTTTGCCCAAGAGTGTTTCATTGAGAAGCTGATGCTGCAGGGAGAGCATAACGAACATTAAAAAAGTATACAGGGTTACCCCTCAGGGCCAGCAGCAGACCTCAGAGGGACCACCAACACTCTTAGTGGTGACAGTGGGAATCAGAATCAGGGACCGGATTTTACAGTATGCCAGGGGGGCAGGCTCGATCATGCAGGACAATCAGCAGGTGTACATCTTCCCTGATATCAGCTATGCCACGATGCAATGCTGGCAAAAATTCTACAGGGTTCGGTGCATCCTGTGAGAGACTGATGTGACTCGCTTGATGAGCTACCCGTCCTGCCTCAGAATCGCCCATCAGGGAAAGGTATTTTTATTTTCGGACCCTGTAGAAGTGGGTAAGTTGGCAGCTGAGTCTAAAAATAGACCCAATATGGGAGAGCAGGACAGGGATACCAAAGACACTTGATGTATTTCTCAGCCACCAGACTGTTAGTATTAAAATTATGTTTCTGCTGTTAGACTGCCTCCTGATGGTTCCTCGACCTGTTTTACTCCCATGTGGCAGATTTATTACTTACTAATGTTTGCAAATGTTTACTTAATGCTTCTTCAGTACACATTTAATAGTTAACCAGGACCTAGTTTTGGTCTGAAGTGTTATAGTTTTTTGGGGGGGCTATTTCAGATATTTCGCTGTCTTGTTTCCTGGTACCCATTATGGGGAAAAGCAGTAATAATGTATCTTGGCTAATAGATGCCTGTTTTCTAATGGTTCTGGTAGTGGAGAGAGGTGAAGGGAAGTGTACCATATAATGCATATAATTCTATGTTTGGTGTTTAGACTGTTTTACTTGATCAACTCTTGGGACTATATATGGTACCATTAGTCCAGACAGAGACACATTTCTTTGGACTCTAATTGCTGGACAATTCTACAATTTTCCGAATTAGCCATGTTGCTTTTGGACTCACAGATGCATCATAAATTGGAAATATATTTTTTTAGTTTAACATTGAGGCTTCTCCTCGATGTATCTGATGTATAGTGAAGCATACATCCTTTGATTGAAGGGCTTTGGCCCTAGAATTTGTATACGTATGGTTGGTTTTCTATATGATGTAACCATTGTTATGCAACTGGAAAATAATACAAATAAAGTTTAAAAAGGCATAGGATAAGAGGTAATATTGCTGAAGGCATCAGGAACTGGTTGAGTAACAAGACATAGTGGAAACTGGTACTGGCGATGTTGCCTGAATAGTCAAATGTCCTGTGATTTTATTAGGAACAGAACTTCGCTGTATGGGTTAAACTCTAGCAACTGTAAATATTTAGGGGGAGTCCTCAGACAGAGCATTTTTCTCAAAAAACAATACTCCAATAAATGACTTTCTCTAAATTAAAAAAGTAAAAATAACATCTTTGTTATTTTTTGCAACATAGACTTATATTTGGAACATCATCAGGTGGCTAAAAAGGGTTTAAAGGTTACAAATGGATCCAGAAGCACTGTGTTGAAAATCTGTCCTGCTCATGTAAAAAGGGTCATTTGATAAAAGCCTTGCTTCTAAGGAGCTTCCTGCAGTTTTGGTAACCTTATTAGGCAATACAAGTAGGTGGGTTTCTTGTAGGTAAATGCCCAGGGAGGTTGGGTATTAGACTGTGAACCAGTTTAGACCAGTGCCTAGGATCAAAGGAACAAAGGGAGGCTGACCCTTGTAACTGACAAGATGATGTGATAGATGGTTGGACCCCTTGAGAGGGTTAACTGGCACAACAGCAGATTCAGTTTGGGGCAGAGCATAACAGAAGTCCACTGCAAGAAAGGTAATGTCCCATCCACTGATCTCATGGCTTGCTGGTAACTTGGTTCCTAAGAGAGGAAGCAAACAAGAGTTTGGGGTAAGATCTTTTAGTCTGTAGTCTAATGAATAGAGAGATTCTTCTTTCTGTAATCTTTTCTGTTTAAATGTTTGGTTTTGCATTTCCTAGTGTGTTTTATCCATTTTAGTATTTTACTGTATATACTGTAATTTAGTATTGTAAATATTAAATATTTATATAATATTCTTTTTGACTGCAATGTTTTGTGGGACCGGTAACAATTGATTTCTATTGATCAAACTAGTGATCCACTACCAAACAGCACAAATACCAAGTATAAAGTAACCTATGTCTGCTACAGAGGGGGTGAGAGGTCCTGGGAGTGACTGAAGTGTTGGTTCTGTATCAAAAGTAAGGCATTGCACTGGGTGAGAAGTGGCAAGTGGTGGGACTAGAATTAGACCTAGATACCCTAACAGTCAGCCAGTTGGTGGTACCATTGAAATACAAGAAACCATCCAGGCATCTGGTACCTCTTGTGTGTGCATACATGGCAAACTGGTGGCAGTGAGGCAGACGTTTGCCCTGAAACAGTGGTAGAAGTGTGCTAATTGTTGGCAAAGAAGTAGTAAAGGTTTGTTAGCCGTATCCTTTTTCTGAAGTGCCAGGCAGGTGGCAGCAGGGAATTCTGAGACAGGATAAGAATTTACCAAGTGTAACAGCCCTTTGACTCACCTTGGCTACTCCAGGGCCCTCAGGGTAGTTCTGAACACACCTCTGAGGGGCCGGCCTGGGTTCTGCAGTGACAGCTCGTATGACGTGGTGCCTCCACCTGGGGTAATGACAAGGGAATCCTGTGGACAAAGATCAGGTTGCCACCCCCCAGGAAATAGTACCTTGCCCCAACAATATGTTCCCCACACAAATTACAGTTTCCACACTATGGCCCCACACCCCCCAGCAGCACTCTTCAATAACACAGGGACAGTGAATAAAATGCAAACAGTAACCTTATTTATTTGGGAGGGGAAACAAGGAGGAGAATATCAAATGCAGTTCACTCTAGGCACAATACCTTCCCCAGTATCAACCCTTCTCACCACTCTCTGGGTGCAACCAGATTGTCACTGTGCAGTGGTGCAGGCCTGGGGTCTTTCGCTGGAGCCCTGTTGAACACAGCACACGTTGGATTGATTGTCTTATACTAACAGACTTGAGTGTCTCTTAATAGAGAGGGAATGATTTACCCCCAGACTCCTAACTGACTAGCTAACTGAAAGACTCCCCAGAGCCACAGCTCAGGGTACTCACAGTTTGCAGTCCACTATGTGGGTTCACAGCCAGTTGCATTGCATGGTACCGTGGAAGTTTTGACATAGGTAGTGCACCTCCAGTGGAGAAAATAAAACTGGATGGCTCCAGGGATGATGATCTTCACCTGCCTGGCCTTGCCAACTTTGCCTATGGGCCTTTGTATGCAGACTTCACACAGGCAGACCTGTTTCGTCATTCAACCCAGTGCATCAATGTCTTCAGTCCAAGGAACCAAGATTGCTTAGGTTCCCTAAACTCTTTCCAAAGAATGCAGGCTCACCCTCAGGACCAACGCAGGGCAGCAGTGCTTCCACAGTCTCAATATCTACAGCCCCTCACCTTGAGGATACTTTCACCAGCAGGCTGGGACCTGTCGCAGCAGCTTGGATCAACGCTTGCAGACTCTCCCCTGGCTGAAATGTCCACTTCACTCAACAATTTCTGCACAGTGGGGAGCAGGGGTTATTTTTAAAGTCCACAGCCCATCTCTTATTTTCTCAATTCAAATTGAAATTCAAACTAGCTGAGCTGCTATAAAACTCTGCTTTTCTCTACCTTGTGTCAGTCTCACAAGCAGCTACTTTTCCTCCTGCACTCAGCTTGGCAGATGGAGGTAGGCAGGGTTTTCACAGCCAGGCAGACTGTGTTCAGGAGAGCAGTCTCTCTTTTCACACTCCACCCTGCAGTCCCTCTTGACCTCCAACCTCTTTTTCAACACCAAAAACCAGCCTTATATTTCCCCTTAGCAGCCTCCCTATTATTGGCTACAACTCCCCTGGTGATCTCCAGGCTGCCTCTGGGTATTTTCCCAGCAGCATCAGTTTGTAGTTCTTTAGGGAGCTGCCATTTTGTCTTCCTGGCAGGCTCCTTGAAGTCAGGCCCCAGATTATTTAATTCAGCATGTTAACACCACAGCTGCTTGGAGGACGCCTGGCAGAGGGTCGGTGGGCCATAGCTGTACCAGGTAAACCCGAACTGGGGGGCTTACACAAGTACACAATGAAACAGATTGCCAAAAGAAAGACTACCTGTCCCATCACAGGCAAAACATATGAAAGACTATTTTCACAATTATTGTTTTATTTATTTTAAGAAAGCTTAGTGCAGTCTAGAATGCAAAGTGCCTGGCTCATAAAAAATGTATTCTGGCACAGCTGCAGGAACTGTGCTGGGAGAGAGGGCTTACCTATGGCAAGGCCCTGACAAGGTAGTGCTTAAAGAAGCACTTGAGAGAAATTACCTGGGAGAATGGTGCAGGAGAGGTCACAGAGGCATGTGTCCAGACAGAGGGCAGTGAAAGTGAGCCAGAGCCTATTACTGGAGCAGCTGTGGAACCAGACCAGAGACCGAAGAATGTGACTGGAGTTGGTCCCAGTAAAGGCCGAGCTGCAGAAGACAAAGGCAGGGCTGAGCTGCAGAAGGTGAAAGTGGTGGTTGTGAGCTGCGAAGAGTAAAACTGGAAGCTGAGGAATGGGACGGCCAAGCTTGAGGCAGAACAGTGACAGAAGTAGTGCCAAGAGAACGAGAAAGAGCACCAAGAGAGAGCACAACAGCTCCTGCATGAGTTCCAGATGAAGGGGGAGAGAGGCAGAGAAGAATGTAACAAGAGGGAGAAACAGAGATTCTATGCCAGACGGCACAACAGACTTTTAAGGGATCCCACCCATGAAGCCAAAATTAATGCTAAAATGTTTCCTTAGTATTGGGTGGGGGAGGATCTAGATTTATTTCAGAAGTTTTTGAGAGATGTGTACAATTCAAATTTTCCAGGGCATCTTGGGCAACACATCTTATGCCTCTATTTACAGGCCATGCATTAGAGGCATTTGCCATAATGGACCATGAAGGCTGTGTGAACTATGATGAAGGAACAATTGTTATGCTTAAACATTTTGAATTAACCCCCAAAGCGTATAGATAGACCATTTAGGGGGCTAAGAAAGGGCCTGTGAGATAGTTATTCAGAAATGTATGTGCAGATTTGTGATTTTTTATATCACTGTTTTGAAGGGGCAAAAATCCAGGTCTGTTGATCCAATCAAAAATTTATGATTAATGTAACAGTTTCTGCAAACTGTGCCCAATTATCTATGTGTGCGGTTGCTGGACAGGGCATGTAGTTCCACTAAGGAGGCAGCTAAAAGGACTGATCACTATGTGCCCAGCAGACTGCACTACTGCATAAAAACAAAGGGGGAGGGACAAGCTAAGGGAACCCAGCCTGTGCCCAAAGTAAAACCTACTGGTCCAAAAACAAAGCAGCAGAGGGAACATAGATGTTACATTTGCCAGAAGCCCAGGCAAATGTCCTATGACTGTCCTAAAAATCGTACACAGGGGCCAAGTACAGGGGAGGGAGTAATCAAAGAGGTACCCATCAGCTAGTGATCTGATCACTGAATGTAGTGCCTGTTAACTCCTCCACTGCACACCTGCACTGTCTTAGTGAATGGGATGGTAACTCAGGAATTGCAGGACACTGGAGCCTCATTTTAGTGGTTAGGCAGCATCTAATACATGCAGAGCACATTCTGCCAGGCCAGTTTTTTATGATTCGGGGGTCCTGCAGTCTCCATAAAGACAGCCTGGATCTTATTGAGCAAGGAAGGTGGCCGGGGATACAGGATGTGGGAGTTGTACCTGATTTCCCTGTGGTCATGATTATGGGTAATAATTTCAATAGCAGGAAGAATATTGTGTGTGTCACTATCCGTAGTCAAGACAAAAGATGGCTTCTGAAGACAGAGAGGGAGCAACACAGCAAGAAGCAACCTCTTGCTCAGCAGCCAAGGAAGCATTTAGTGTGCCCCTAGGACTTGCTGAGAAAAAAAGTTCTGCTCCACAGCTGCAAAGTATGGAGACCCCAGCCATGGGCGGGTCTCCTAAATAAGGTGTGTGTGCCCACACCTCAGGTGTTACGTGCTTGTCAGAGCTCAGCAAGTTGATCCGTCCCTACAAATACTAAGAGACCAGCAACAAGTGATGAGAATGTCTCTCAAAGAGGCAAAAAGGAAGTTTAGGATGTTTACTGGGAAAATGAGCTCCTGTATAGAGAGTGGGTTCCTCAGGGAGGACCAGAGGAAGGGGTACTCCAGCAGCTGGTAGTTCCTCAGCAATACTGAAAGCAGATCCTGGCCCTTGCCCTTGGCTTCCCTTTTTGAGGACATCTGGGCATAAGCCATACAAAAAGGTGGCTTAGAAATAATTTTTTATTGGCCCAGCATATTCAAAGATGTGACCACTTACTACTGGACTTGTTTGCAGTGCCATCAGGTAGGAAAGGTTGGGGACAAGGCTAAAGCAGGTTTGATTCCCCTGCCTTTAGTTGATAGCCCTTTAAGAAGGTGACTGTGGACATTGTGGGACCACCAAGCATCCTAAGTCACACAGGCAAGTGGCACATACTCAAGAGGGTGGCTGTGGACATTGTGGGGCCACTAGGCATGCAAAGCCACACAGGCAAGTGGTACATACTGGTTGCAGGAGATTACACAAGTAGGTACCCAGAGGCTATTGCCATGTCCTCCACTGGGGCAGGGAAGGTGGCTAATGAACCTCTGGGGATATTCAGCCAAGTGGGATTTCTCCAGGAGATTCTGTCAGACCAAGGCATCAATTTTATGATTCTTATTTATTTATTTACTTTTTCAGAAAGACCTTTGAGCATGAGCTCTTTTACAAAGGTTCCACGTCAGGGTGGACAATAAGACAATACACATATTCAGTGGTTACAGAGGCCTGATCAGTAGGCATTAAAGAGCGATTACATGAGAATTAGACAAATAGGAGACAAACAGCGCAGTTGTACTAGGATACTAAGCTATTTCTAATTGGTTGCCCTAGGTAGCACACCCCTGGAAACCTCCAAATCCGTTGATTGACTATGGCAGAGTAACTGCATAGGGTTTAATGCTCTCCCAGATGGCAAGAGGCTGGGTGACAGTGAAACAAGGGGGATTGGGTTTGAACCTACCGCAGAGAGTGAGAGGTGGGGGGATAGTGAAACGGGGGGCGGGCTGTGATGGGGAGAGCAGCTCCAGAGGCCTTTGTCGAGTAGGGTGTGTGGGGGGGTTAGGGAGGGGCAGTACCAAGAGCATTTAAAGAGGACTGATAGCTTACTTAAGCCCTTGCCAAGGTTGGAATGGAGGCAGGGTTCTCTAAGTAGCAGTGCTGAGTGCTACCTTGAGGGTAGGCCTATCTATCAAGTGGGGCCTGAGAAGCAGGTGCATTTTGAGCTAGACATTAGGTGCTGTTTGAGGCCTGCTTTGAATTGAGACAGGCTGTTTGTTTGTAATTTCATCAGGAGTTCATTTATCCAGAGGAGGGCCCGATAGGAGAAAGCGCGCTGCCCTAGTGAGGTTCGGCGGAATGGTATGGACAGTGCTCCATTCTTCCTCCCTCTGGTGATGTGTGATGAGAGAGGAGCCTCGAGCAGGTTTCCTATACAGGGTGGGTTTTTTCTGAGGAGTGCCTTCTTTCCCAGGAGGCAAGTTTGGTATTTGATCCTGTCGTTTAGGTTAAGCCAGTTTGTACGCTCATATGAGGGCAAGTATGAGCATAGTGATCTGCGCACAGGGTGAGGCAGCATGCCTTATGGAGTGCAGTTTGGACCCTTTTGAGCACTGTATCAGTAGCAGCTCCATAGACCACCAGCCTGTAGTCTATCGTGGAGAGTATGGAACTGGAGACTGAGATTCGGAGTGCTTCTGGGGTGAGGGATTTCTTATGCCTATAGAGGACCCCGATCTTTGTGTTTACCACTCTGACAAGGGAGTCTATGTGGTGTGTATAAGTGAGAGAGTCATCAATGGTGACTCCAAGGTACTTGAACAAGTGCACCTGCTCAATCTGCTCACCAGCGTTATTGGTGATTATGGGGGGAGCATGCCTCCGTGTGCTGTAGGGGCTGGATTGTAGCATGGCCTTGGTTTTCTTGTAATTTAGTAGCAGCTTTTGCCTACTGAACCAGTCCTCGAGTTTATGGAAAGAGTTCTGTAGTTCTGTTTGTAGGGCAACCTGAGAGGTGCTGCTGCTTATGACCAGTCTGTGGGAGAAGTGTGGAGTGCGGCAACTCAGAGCCTCTCCATACCACCCTGAGACCAATGGACTGGTGGAGTGCTTTAACGCCATGCTTAAGACCATGTTAAGGGCATTTAATGACCAACATGAAAGGGAGTGAGAAAAGTACTTACCCCATCTGTTGTTTGCACATAGGGAGGTTCCACGGGAGTTTATAGAGTTCTCACTCTTCAAGTTCCTGTTTAACCACAGGGTGAAGGGCCCCTAGATCTGGTCTCTTTTTATGACCAACATTATGATCAAGACAGGTGCAATTTTTAAAATCCCCTTGGAAAGGTGATTTTGTGGAGCGACTACAAAAACATGTTTCAGAGGGGATTTTAACAATTCACCAGTCTGGTTCATGAGGTAGGGTACCACAAGGGCCATGGGGGGAATGTGGAGCCAAAATCTGAAAAAAATCACAAAGTTATGAGTCAACATTGGAAACATTCAATGTTGCTTCATAACTTCTGACATTTTGAGCACAAATTTTCAACATAATCTTTTATGATCTCACTTTATGATCAAGAAAGATGGAAATTTGTAAATCCTCTCCAAAAGGTAATTTCACAGTGCGACTGTAAAAGCATGTTTCAGAGCAAATTTGAAAAATGACACTTACAATGTTCATGAAGTGGAGTAACACTAGGGCTATGTTGAAAATTTGGGGCCAAAATCTGCAAAAATCACAAAGTTGTGTGTTAACGTTGGTACAATTCAAAACATGTCAACTGCTTGTGAGTGAAAATTCCCAAAGCCTGCCTGAAGGAGTGACCCGTGTGGTGTTACAATGTGCTGTCCCTCCCTTGACTGGGAGTGGTCCCTCCCCCAGCTGGGAGTGGTACCCGTGTGGTATTACAATGTGCTGTCCCTCCCCCTGGCTGGGAGTGTTGCCATGCAGCAGTGCCATCCCCCACCCTCAAACTAGCCAGCTGGCTCCCGAGCTGATCCCTGAACTCGTGTCACAGGCACAAGAACACAACACAGTATCCACTGGGGCACCAGGGTGGCCCAGAACACAATGCTTCTTTATAACTAAGGTGTTTTTGGAGATTTTGACCCCAAATTTTTAACATGCCATTCTTATGACTCCACCTTCTGAACATGGCTGGCAGGTCTCATTTATGGAATCCTGGTCAAAATGTCATTCTGCAGCATGAATGTGATTGTGTGAAAAGACCTTTTAGCCAGGATTTGTGAAATGAAACCTGTCATGTTCATGAGGTGGGGTATAAAAGGACTATGGTCAAAAATTGGGGGTCAAAATATTGAAGCAGTGGGTCACTCTTCCTTATTGGACTTGCTCACTACTGTTAGGCTCTGGGAACAGACCAGTGAGACCTTGTTCCCATGAGCCACCACATCTATCAGCTGCCTGGGAGTTCCCACTGATTGGGAGGCTTCCTCTCCAAGTTTGGAACACCAATCAGGTGCTTCCCAGGTGGAGCCTGAGACCACCTGCCTCATGTTGGTCTAGTGCATGTAGGGCCAACCCGAGTGGGACAGCTGGAGTGAAGGGACTGAATCCACCAAGTCAACCAGAATAGATAGGACTAGGACAGGTCATTCTGCTGGACTGGATCTGGGTGGTACTGTAAGTACTGTAACATTTACTATGTGATTGAACTGACTCCATGTAGGTCTAGATATAGGGTAGGGGTCAAGTGGATATTTTGCTGTATATTTATAAAATGTTGATACCTGAATGATGTAGCTGCCCTATCTGGGTGGCCACTAACTCCTGCTTATAAATTACTGCTCACATGTACCCTGCATGCATTTATAACCAGGAGTTATTGACCACCCAGATAGGGTCAGCTGCATGGTACACGTGAGCAGTAATTTATAACCAGGAGTTAGTGACCACCTAGATAGGTTCACTATCTGGGTGGTCACTAACTCCTGGTTATAAATTATTGCTCACATGTATCCTGCAGCTGACTCTATCTGGGTGGTCACTAACTCCTGGTTATAAATGACTGTGGTCACATGTACCCTGCAGTTGCTCCTATTCAGATGACCATTAACTCCGGGTTGTAAATTAATGTTGTTACCTGTTCCCTGCGGTTGCCCCTTTCTAAGTAGCCACCAACTCCAGATTATAAATTGCTGCTGTTTCATGTACCCTGCAGCTGCCCATACCTGGGTGGCCACCAATCCCTTAAATACCATCATTTCACATTCCTTGTGGTTGCCCCCCTTCTGGTGAACACTTACTCTTTTTTTTTTATAAACTTTATTTATTAATTCATGCAGAATGCCATCATGATTTACAATAGTTCAACTTTCTTTCCATCAGTTTACATATAATCAAACCAGGGGCGTAGCCAGAATTCTATTTGGGGGGGTGTTTAAATCTGACATTTGTGAAAAAGGACAGATAAAAGCCGGGGGTCTGGGGGCCGCTAGCCCCCAGAAGCTCTGGGGTGTGTACATGTTCTGTGGTGAATTTTGGGGGTTTTCTGGAAGAAAACACACACATTTGTTACATGTTCTCCACCCCTAATTTCATGAGAAACTTTTTTTTCACATGGAATCAGGGTTGGGAGACGGTGACTGTCATAAGTCTACAGAACCTCCAATGATTGTGGACAACTGGTTATCTAACAGTGCGATCAACCACCATGGTTCTACCTGCTGTGTTAGTAATGCTGCCTGGTAACAAGGCATTGTACCACTATGTACACAGATTACGGTGGAATATTATGGCATGAGCACCAGGTCACCAACTAAACTCCCCCATGTTTTCTGTCATGGTGCCCTATTTGCCCCCCCAATGTTACCAGTGTGCAAGCGTGTGCCCCTTTTATATATCTGTATGTCAAAAATGAGCAGTTATATGTACTCTGAGTTCTGAGAGTGAGCTGTTAGGCTTATGCAGTTTTTGAAAACAATGTTTGGGACACAGTAAGAAAATCACAGTGACACTGTTCATGAGCAGAGGTCCCGAAATGCCTATGTTAAACAGCTGGTCAAAAAATTCCACAAAATGACTATGTTATTAACAGTACAGCTGTAATTTTTCATATCCTACCCAAAATGTGGTTCTGCGCATCTGACGCACAATGGCATGGTCGCTGTAGGAAAGCAACATTTGAGACAAATTAAGAAAATCCTACCACCACTGTTCATGAGCAGAGATCCCAACATGCCTATGTTAAAAATTTGGTGAAAGAATTCCAAAAACAGACTGTTACAGGCGTGTTGCCTAGTTTTCATCGGCGCTTGTAACGCCAAGCATTTTAATATTTTCACTCCAAACTGTCAACATTGCCATCTCTTAGAAAATGGGCTTGAAAAATAAAGCATCCTGATTAGCTGAAAGCCACTGTCAGGCATGCATTTATTTTTTATTAGAAAATGGGACTACAGAAAGCATCATTTTGATTAGCTAAAAGTGCCAATCAGCCGGTCCAGTATGAGACAACAGAGACCGGGAAATATCTAGTCCCAGTCTCTGCTGCCTCATATAGTTCTAGTAATACTGGGCCAATAGAACGTTGAAAACGGCAACTGCAGCCATGTTGCTTCTCACTTACAAACAATAAAGCAGTTAGCTGATCTCCTCCTGTTGCGCCTGCCATTTTACTGAACTTCCTCAGTCACGAGCGAGTAAATGACTGCAACATCTTGTTTTTTTTCATCCTGTACCCCATTACCAAATGAAGTGCACAAAGAAAACGTTTAAAAAAAAACAGCCCTGTCATGCCACTTCCCAACCACTAACTGCCATCCCATGATCAGAATGATCACCGTCACACTCTCCGACTCTATTTTGTAGTAAATTTAAGTGTCACAACTCACATTTATAAAAAACTATTTTGTGTCTCTGTCTCATTAATGTTACCCATTTCCCATTTTCTAAGCGCAATAATACCCTGCAGCGTCGGGCCTCGTCGCCCTAGAGGCGGTCGATTATAACACAATACACGCCCACCCTGTCGGGGTATTGTTAACTAGAGAATGGGTTTTATTTCCTGGCATCTGATTGGCTAGCACTTTGCCAGGGGTACATTAACTTTCAATAGATGCCCAGGAAATAAAAAGTACCAGTCCCAGTGCCCTTCACCCCACTGAAATATCCAAGTGCCCATCCTAATTTCCAATTGGCTAAAATCCTCTGATTTGAATTTGAAATAGCCGCTATTTTTCTGTCTCGCTTAACGAGACATACAACCCTCCAAAGCTCCCTAGTTTGATGCCTACTGTTTTTTAAACAAAAATAAAAACACCATTTACAGCTGGGGACAGAAAGACAATTCCTCATTCCTCACAGCCACAAACAATTCAAAAGCAAACAGTTTCCTGACCCCGCTCTTGCGCTGAGCCATAATCACTACAGCCACGCACTCGGCCAAGAACCGTTGCCACATTGCGCTTTAATCTCAGTTGCAGTTATAAAAAGCTGGGTAACATAAATTAACCACAAACAACATTACCCAGAAAGTCTTTTCATTTTTCCCCTTTCAACTGAACAACGGTTTCTGTGACGGAAAGTAGTAGCACTCACTACGTCAGTGCTCAGGACTACTTGGAAATGGCCCAGCTTCCATGAAATGCAGTACTGCTCTCCCGGAATGGCAAACCAACAAAACGAAATAACGTTAGGTCATTTTTAACACAGTTCACAATTACCTTCCTCGACTGACTGCCCTCCATCATATCCACAGCACTTTGCTGCAGTCTCTTCGCTTTACTTCCCAGTTCCCACAGATCTTCAAGTCAGAATCTTCAACTCAGTCCCCATCCCCCAAAGTAAAGTGATCGGCAACAAAATAGAAAACCTTTTTTTTTTTAAAAAGCACTACAAGGAGTGAGGTAACTATGTCTTCTTCTGCTTGTCGTGGGGGGGATAGAAGAGAATGGCTCAGTGGGGGTAGTGGATGGAACACCACAGACACGGACTACTGTACAACAGAGAGTCTCAACTTCATTTTAGTCAATATTTTGTATTTTTTTAATTTTATTAAATCCTTATACAAATGCCACAGGTAGCCCATTTCTAAGCGCAATAATGCCCTCCAGGGTGGGCGGTATGGGCAATACTGGACTGGCCAGGAGCTATAGGCCCTCGCCTGCGCGCCGGCCGCCTCATTATGCCCCTGGCCGGTCCTGTATTGCCCACCGCCCACCCTGTCGGGCATTATTGCTTACATACAGCCCTGTCAAAAAATAGATAATTCAGGAGCCCCATTACTTGGGGTATTGTTGGGCCATCTGATTTTCAAACTTACTATCCACCATTTTTTCTCTCGCTTAGAGATTTGGTAGCATCCGCTAAGCCCTCCCCTTCTCTTTCATTAATGTTATTTAAACACTTAGCCACACATTAAAAAATTTAATTTAAGTTGTAACAAAAGTAAAATCATCAATCAGATCATCCTCTGATCACCGGCAGTGGGAAGTGGGGCTTTCAAAACAGCAGTACAGCACGAGCTTCTACATAGGAATGAATTCCACATGTGCTGTTTGCCTCAGCCTGTGCTGCCTGCTGTACTGTCTACCTCAAACAACACAAAAAAAAAATCTCTCTCAGAAGTGTCTATGTATTTTACTGCCTCCTGCCTCTAGTAAAACTTGTTCCTCAGAAAGACTACACTGGGGTGCAGCACTGGTGACTTACCATGATTCGCACTCCTGTTTTCACCTGTTGGGTTTTAAACTCCTTCCGTCCAACGTCGGAACATCCATAGTACAGACTCCTGCCCACCACCACCACTCGACCAACTCTCATGCTAAATATAATTATTTTCCTTTAGTACACCAGTTGATAAACAGTAAAGGCACTTAAATCCACCTGCTTTTGCAGGCCATCTCTTTGTTTACCTCCAGCTTGGTTGAACTCCCAGAACCCTTGTAAATAAAAGCACCTTCCGTCCCTCAGATTCTCCACAATGTGATCATGCCACCCTATTACAGCTGCTCCTTGTCGTGACTCTCCTGGTCCTTCTCAGTACTGTAAGTACTAACGAAACAGGCAAACTAGGGGCAGTCTGCCAGAGGTTGAAAATCAGTCATCTTCTGTTAAAAAGTATATAAGCCCCTCTTTTTACGTTAAGCTGTCCCATCCCAATCTCCCAGGGAGGAGAGCACCACAGGGGTACTTTGTCCTCAACCCGTCCCATGCTGACCCACCAGTGCCCGAGCTTGCTCCAGAACCCGGGTCACTGGTGTAGCGCAAGGTGTGTCGTCCAGCACCTCAACCCTCTGTGCCGGACACAAAAAGGCCATGTTGAAAATTTAGAGTGCAAATACCTTTGGATAGTCGGCTATAATGCTCATACCACTGCACCCCCACCATGCAGTCGCTGACAGGCATCCAGGTGTGCCTTGGACTCTTCCACTTCAAAGTTCACCCCATTCTCCTACGCTGCACCCATCTGAACATACTTCCTTATGAAATGGGGTGAGTGCAAGGCCTGATGACCCCAAGGCACAATGCAACACCTGTCAGAGTCTGCAGGGTAGGGTGAAGTGAAATGGCACTAGCGTTATGGGCTTGGTCAATGACCTAAAGCCACACCCCAATGCATGTCACTCTCTGCAGGGTGGGCTGGGGTTCAGGATGGTTCTATATTTCATTGCCACTCCTATTATGCGTCTCTCTAACTATTGCACTACCAATGCCAACACTGTCAAGACAACATTCGGCATTGACCAGGTAATTTAGCCATACTCACAAGGGTGACAAGGTTCAATCCCAGTTTCAAGCTTGATTTAAAGTTATTTAGAAACCGGTCGGTATGTTTAGTTTTTTAGAAATACTGTATTTTTAAATCCCAGGTTATTTTGAACTAGAAAGACTTGGCCATTCAGCACACTAATTTTCACACACATAATACCTGTATTTTAAGGCACATATGAGGCATTCTTTCTCATAATGAACAAGTCACCTTTAGACACATTGAAGATTAGTTAGCAATATACCCTCCAGGGTGTGGGTATACTGGTGGATTTACCATGACTGGTGTGGTTCGGTCACGAGGTGCAGCCGGTGACTTAACACACCAGAAGTGGTAAATCAACCAGTATACCCACACTCTGGAGGGTATATTGCTATTATAATAATATCTCGTTTTTGATAATGGGAAACCCCCAACACCATGCATAAGCACCCCAGATGTCCCTGGTAGGCTAGAGGTACCCCCACCCCTCAGCACATAGCCACGATTGCCAAACATATGTGTAAATGATATCCTGGTAGTCTAGTGGTAGTAGTACCCCTCCCACCCGTAGCTCGATAGCCAAAATAAAGGTAAAATATATCCCTTGTAGTCTATCGGATCCTCCCCACCGTAACCCCAATCACTGGTAAATCCCATGTAAAAATTCAGGAGGCTAATAAGACTCTAGTTAAAAATATTAATTTGTCCACCTTCTTATATACGTAAACTAGAACCCCTTGTCATGGATTCCTTTCATGAAATGACATACCATGCAATCATATTGATGCTCAGTTGGCTTGGCAGTGTTATTTATGTAACCCTTCACATATTTACAACTTTTCACTCCAACCTTTATTTCCATTACAATTTTCATAAGTTTATTTACATAAAACACATCTACATAAACACATTACAGTTTATTACATGACTACTACATTGTTTAGAAAATGGGCTTTTATTTGAAGGCATCTGATTGGCTGGTACCCCTTGGATAGGTACATTAGCTTTCAGTAGATGCCCACCAAATAAAAGCTCCAGTCCAAACCTGCCAGATGACAATACAGGTATCCTTGTGCCCAGCCTGCTATTTAATTGGCTAAAGCACTGAACAAAAAATTTAAAACTGCCACCATTTTGTTTCACTAATTAGCTAGACACACTGAGCCCTCCAGAAATGCACTCAAACAACTATTGAAAACAATTCGCTGCACAGCACCGACAAAACTGATTTATTTTAGCACAGCACCGACAAAACTGATGTACATTTATCTACTATGACAGCATTGCAGCTTCTGTTAAAAACAGTCTTCACTGCTCGCGCCTCTTCAAAGCCTTCTGCTCAATAGCGGCTCTCTTCCATCTCCAACCCAATTAGTGAGACAGACTGAGCCCTCCAGAAATCCACTCAAACAACTATTAAAAAAACAATTCGGCTGCACAGCACTGACAAAACAGATTTACTTTTATCTCCTATGCCAGCATTGCAGCTTCTCTTAAAAACGGTCTTCACTGCTCACGCCCGCCTCCCATCCCTTACCTCTCCGAGCTACAGTCCCACTCACTACGCTGTAATTTCTCCACCTCGGAACTAGCCACACGCATTACATTAAAAACAATCCTGGACATCCCTAAAATATAATGGCTGCCACGCAACCTTAGGAGCCCTATGATCTCCGCCGCTCTTTCCTTCACGGGCCGCTGAGAAGCCTGCAGTGTGAAAAATAAGACAGGTAAACGAAACTCCTGAGTGTCTTTTCTGCTGTGGGTTGGGGTGCAGTTTCCTGCCTGTCTGAATGAAAATAACCTGAAATCACGATCTGTGCTGGTGGGTGTGTGTGTGTGTGTGTGTGACCAATGAAAATACAGGCAGAGGAACTATTTCATAACAGAACTCATTTTGAACAAGTTTTTAAAGAGCATTCATTGATTCAATTTTTTCCATGGTGCCATATTGTAAGTGCAATATTACATCCAGGGTGGGCAGTATGGGCAATATGACCTCAGGGCTATAGGGCCCTCCACCTGTGGCATCGGGCTCATTACGCCCTGGGTGGTCCGGCATTGCCCAATACCACAACCTGTCGGGTATTATTGTTTGCATATGAAACCATGACATTCTTACACAAAACCACAGTCTTCACATTCTCCTGCTTCTGGGCTCGAATGTCTACCCGACACCCATATATTCAGCCCTCTTGGAAAACCACCCACAAGTGTCTGACACATCTGTTTTTACACCAGCCCATGCCTTGTATTTTACCACCACCTGTGCCCCTGCATCCTCTACCTGCGCCGCTTCCTCCTCCCAACTTTTCCTCCTTCTTCCCACTTCCTTTCTCCTCCTCCTACCTTTAATTCTCAGACCATGAAACCACATATTCCCTAGCCCTCTGAGGTCACTAACTTGTGAGAATAATGATGATAACACCTCACTGAGGTGTTATCATTTGTTCTCACAAGTTATAATAACTTTGTGACATCTCCTCAGGACTCTGGTACTACCAGACTGGTAGTTGCACCCTCCCTGCCAGTGACAGTCGGGCAATTCTTCACTTCCTTACCTGGCTTAAATTCACCTCCAGGCTCCGTCCAGACTCTGAACACTTTGGGAAGGAATAGACTGCAGCAGGCCTGATGGATGGCTCACTCTGGATCTCTCCTCATCCTGTCAGCGACAGGCCTGGGCACTGGCTCCTAATCACAATCGCGACTCCTCCACCCCCTCTACACACCCCGCGCGGCCGCACCAACAGTGACTGGGGTCTCAGAAATTAAAACAAGTTCGGGGCACCTACCCTCAACTTCACTGAAGAAAACTGGTAGGACTAGGCAGCGATGACGAGTGGCAGGCAGCACAGTTTAGACTCCGTCCGACCTCTCATTTACCCGACGCTGATCACGCGCTTTCCTCCTCTCTCTGTCTCCAAGCCGCCAAATACATGCCGCAACTTGACTGGCTGCTGTCTGCTCAGCTGAGGTGGAGCCGAGGAGGAGGAGGACCGTGATTCGTGGATTTCGGGCATAAAGAAAGAGCCGACCCCCAGGCTACTCTATACCACCGGCCGGCAGTACTCAGCTTACTCATTTAGGTTTTGTGTGCTGCTCTATTTCCAGGCTAAATCCTTTGCCACACTGTGTAATCAGGATCAGGTGCTGTCAGCAGAAATTTAAAGAGACAGCGCGCTCTGTCCGAAAAATTTTAAATATATTTTTGCAGTCATTTCGGGGGGTGTTTGAACACCCTAAACACCCCCCCCCTGCCTACGCCCCTGAATCAAACAATATCAAGCATATTTACAGGTCTTAAAAACTTTTTCAGTAAATGAGGAAATTAATTATAATAATTATACAACTCATAATTACTTTATGTTGGTTTGTCCTTCATTCGGGTACATTTTATAAATAATAGTATGCCTCTACGAGCCCAATCCAACCCTTTTCAAGGGACAAAAGCTTCATTTTCCCTGGAGATGTAAAAGATCCAGGGCTTCCATGTCAATTCAAATATGGTCTGTCACCCTAGGTAATATGCTGTCATGCGTTCCGGGTAATAGATATCATTTACCACTGCTTGCCATTGGCTAAGGCTCAGGGAAGTAGGGGTATGTCACTGGCGAGTGATGACTTTCTTAGCTGCTGCTATGTATAAACAGAGCATACTCCAAGCAGGAGGTATTGTACCTTCCTAAACAATATGCAGAAGTATGAGTTGTTTAGTAATGATCAGTTCAGGTGTAAGTAACTGAGCTATTGCTGTACCAAAATTGCTCCAAAAAGAGCTTAGTTTGTCACAGTTCCAAAAAATATGGGTAAAATCTGCACTATATTCCCTGCAGCCTCTCCAGCAGTGGCCGTATTGACTGGGTAAGTATTTTAATAATTTGACCGGTGTATTAAAAAATCTGATCTGACACTTCCATATAAATTCTTTCCAATATGGGGCTCAAGTAATGCGTATGGAAGGGACTATAGGTTCCAACCACTTCTCATATGTAATTTCTGATTGTAATTCTCTGTTTCAGGACTGGAGCACCGTATTGGCAGTATCAGTCCAGTATGTCCTGAGGGCCTTATATGCTAATCCAATTAAATGGGGGTATGCCAACCCTCTCTTTGTATCTATGATTAATTTCAGTAATTGTGGAAGTGGATTCGGGAGAGCATTCCAAGGTGATCCCTTTTGTTGTAAAAAGGCTTGAGCATGCAAATAATATACAAGGTCTGCATTAGGTAATTGGTAAGTGGCCTGTAAGTTCACAAATGGGATAACCCCCCGGTATCCAGCAGCTGATCTAGATAAGAAAGGCCCATTTGGTGCCATTTTTGAAATGCTAGGGTCATCTGGGCTGGAAGAAAATCCAGTTCCGTATTTAATAGCCTGACAAAATAAAGGGTAATTTCAACATTGGGGTGGCTCTTAATTTATACCACATTCTGATGGTATCATCTGTACCAAATGAAAATACCCTGAAATTCAGTGGTAAGTTCAGCGGTGCAAACAGTACTTTGTCTAATTCAAACAAGTCATTTAGCACAAATTCTATATATTTCCAATTTGCCTCATATTGAGGACTGAGCCACTGTAAGACCACCTTAAATACCACAGCCCTTTGATATTCCTGTAGGTTAGGTAAACTCATACCCCCTTTATCAGTTGGTAACATCAGTAATGACTAGTGGACCCTAGGGCGGGTACCCCCCAGACAAAGAGAGATATGGATCTATTCCAGGATATAAAGTAGCAAGAGGCTGAAGTCAATGGAAGTGTTTGGAACAAGTATAGAGACTTTGGCAAAACTGTCATTCGTACTACCTCTATCTTAGAATAGAAAGACAGGTGTAGACGGGCCCAGCTGCTTAGTTCACCTTCTATCGCCTGGGTCAGAGGCTTATAATTAATTAGTTCTAGATGTATCAGGTTTTTAGGTAAATATACTCCCAAATATTTTATTTTAGTACAGCCCCATCTGGAATGAAACAACCTTTCAAGTGCAATAGAGGAAGAGAAGTTCACGGCCAATATCTCTGTTTTTTGGATGTTTATCACGTATCCTGAATAAGTCACATATTTATGCAGAATTTCAAGTGCTGCTGGGACAGAGTGTTCTGGATTCAACAAAGTGAGCAAGACGTCATCAGCATAAAGCATCACCCCAGTGAAACACCCTCTATTAATAATGAATCTCTAATTGATGCTGCTAATGGTTCTATGTTGATAGCAGAAAGGAGAGGGGATAAGGGACATCCCTGGCATGTTCCTCTAGTTGAGCTAATTGGTGCTGACAGTTGACCATTAATTTGAATAAATGTCTTTGGACTCTGGTAGCTGTTCTGTAGCCATGTGAGGAGGCATTCCAGAAATCCCATATGTTTCACAGTACGCCATAGAAAGGGCCATGAGACTCGATCAAAAGGCTTGTCAGCATCTAAGCTGATCAAGGCTGCAGGTATTTTCCTTTGATTTAAGTATGCCACTAGAAGTATTGTTTGGCGGATATTGTCTGCTGTCTGTCTAGAACAAATGAATCCAGATTGGTCTGGATGGATTATGGCCGGCAAAATGTTCTCTAATCTCTGGGCTCAAATGGACATGAGGATCTTATAGCCCATATTTAATATAGATATGGGTCTATAGGAGGAAGTCTCCTTGGGATCCTTTCCAGGTTTCAAAATTGGGGACAGTGTGGCATAGGCCCTCGGGGGGGGGGAGTTTCCCCCTCCTGGACCCCCCTTTATGTGGATAACAGGGAAGGGATCAACTGCTTGGAAATCATTTTGTGCCACTCAGAAGGAAATCTGTCTGGACCTGGGTATTTTTAGGTGTTTGCTTCTGCTATGGCTAATTTAATTTCTTCTGGCCTGATTGGGGTTTGTAATGAGGTCTGTTGGTCAAGGGTTAAAGTCAGAAAAGCCATTGTTGCTAGGTACTGGTCTATCTGCATGGGGTCGGTGGGGGGCTGGGGCTGTATACAACTGAGAGTAGAATCACTGAAAAGCAGCCAGTATGTCCTCGGCCACATGTGCTGTCCAGGACTACTGCTTGGAATTAATCTGCATAATACAGGAAGCGGCCTTTTGTCTCCTGAGACGGCGTGCCAGATTTCTGGACCCCTTTGGGCTACCCTCATACCTATATTTTTTAAATAAAAACAGGGCCTGCTGCACCTTTTGGTCTAGGATTTTTTGTAGTTCTGCTTTTAATTGACAAATTCGGGTTTACACCTGGGATGTTCCAGAACCCTGGAAATGTTGGAGGGTATGCAGCTCTTTTTCAAGCCTTGCATAAGCAACTTCCCTTTGCTTTCATTTATAAGATGTACAGGCCATAATCTCTCCACAAATCACTGTTTTTAATGTATCCCATATTATGCCTGCAGTAACTTTCGTGGTGTTGTTATCTGTCAGTACCTGTGGAATTTTATTTTTAACCTTTTTTTCTAAATTCTGGGTCCATAAAGATTGCCAGGCTGAGGCTCAAGTGAGCTGGTCCCTGAAGTCAGCCCATATCCAATTTTAACAATGTAGGAGAATGGTCCAACAGAAAACGTGGGCCTATACTAATATCCTGCAGTTGCCCTGTGTGTTCCTTTGTGGTGAAACAATGATCAGTTCAAGCATGGGTATGGTAACGAGGAGAAAAGTAAGTATATGCTCTGGTAGTGGGAAAGAAAAATCTCCACACATCTACTATCCCCAATGAGTCCATTTGAATCCAGAACAGTTTCTGTGCGGGTGTGTGTCTGTGTGGGAAGCAATCAGTGGAGTCCAGCTGTGGGTCTAATGTTATGTTCATGTCACCTCCCATTATTAGAGTTCCTTGTAACATCTCTACCAGTTTGTTGAAAAACAGTTAAAACCTTGCAGGGGAGATTGAGGTGGGGGGAATATAACTTGGCCAGGGCAACTGGTTTCCCATAAAGTAATCCTGTCAATATGACAGAGCCATTTGGATCAGCATATTCCTTCTGGAGTATGAAGGGCATTGATGTGGGGATTAATACAGCTGTTCCTCTTCATTTGCCTTTCTTGCTGGAGGATGCTATTACTTGATATCTACCACCCCAGGTCAGCTTCGAGTGCTCTCCAACTGTAAGGTGCGTGACCGTCTCCTGCAGGTAAATTACATCTGGAGCTTGCTTCTTTAAGTATTGAAAGACTCTTGACCTCTTAACTGGGTTATTCAACCCGTTAATGTTGAGGGTGAGTATTTGCACTGATGTTATAGCCATTTATTATTATAGGAATTGGCCTTTGACCTTTGAGAATGTTTTAACATAATTTTAGGATCTCCCCTTGTTGTGGCCCAGATGCACCCTGAGACCCCCTTGATCACTAGAATTCCTCTTTCCCTTTCCTCAGGGATTATGGATCGAGTATAACCTTTTCTCAAAAGACAACAACTAAGTTCCACCTCTTTTGTATAACATAAAATCTAATTGCATTCAATATTAACATTCTTTCTTCGTTTCTGCATGATTATTACTATAACCATTTTCTTCATGGTATAACACTTTATTCAGTAAGTAAGTAACCTCTAAGAACCAACTGTGGGTAGGAGGCTTCAAAGCTCGTTGACAGCCTTCATCCTTCAAACTATGTACATCTTTTCTGGAGCTCCTCCTAAAATAAACAGTATAAAATAAAACCTCAGGTTTAGTATCCCTGGATCGGTTGTCTGGGGTAGCTCCAAAACTGTGACTTCCAAGGTAGGGGAGACAACATTGTGTCTCTCTAATAGCCCGGTATAATACCCGAGCTTTGGAGGAACGCCAGGAGTAATATCCTCCAGGGCCTCCGGGGGGCGTCACTCCACCTCAGCAACGAACAAAAAATAACAGCACTTGAAATAAGCTTTGTAAATAAAAAGCAAAAAACCCAGCATTAAATAATGCATCCCACCATAGACAGCTTTTCCCTCCACCCCGCCAGATAATGTTGTTTACCATAATAAACCATCAATTTTTAATCCAGATCCCCTTTTAAATTTTCAGGGGCCAATGAACCAATTTTAGGAATTAAGAAAAAAAGCTATATTTGTAAGTAAAAGGTTAAGGAACTTTTCCTAAATCTTAATACAGCAATTTTGCCAGTTCATTTTGGGAGCAGTGATTGCTGTGGGGCATTTATGTGGTTAGTCTCTGGTGTATCGCCAGAGTCTTCTAAACTATCTCTGCCTCTTTATGGCTGGAATTCAAGTCATATAACAGTTGTTTACTTGCCACTGCAATGCCATGGGCTGTGGGAGTTCACCCTCAGTGTTTTTAATTATGATTAAAGGACTTAAGAGTAGTAAAGAAGAGGGCAAGAAAGTATTTTCTGCCCCATGGGTTGGACGGGCAAAAAGTTTAGCCCTACTTTGTTCCTGAAGACATTTTCTCAGTCTTTTTAGCAGAGTAGGCTCTGCTAGTGTGAACATTTACTCGATTTTAATCTATGGCTCAGTGTAATACAGACCACAGTTTTACACCAGTGTCATTTAATGACCTACTACCTTACCACTGCCAGTACACTTCCTATACCAGGGACACTCCCATCTGTAGCTGAGCCAAATTATTGTTGCCTCACTCAACCTAAATGCCCCACCACAGTGAGAAGTGCAGCGTGTCTCAGTAATTCAGCTCTCCTGCCACCTCCTAACTGCCAGTGGTTGGGGCACACTAGCTAGAGGAAATGTATACCTCCCTAACTCTTCTCAGCTGGCTCTGCTTTGCCCAGATTGGCATACATGATGGTACTGCACCTCAGACCCCGCAAGGTGACTTAAGCTAGACTGTGTGCATATCCTCCCTGAGTATGGGTAGAGGTACTATCACTATCTAACCCGTAGACCTCCTAGCTATGGGGGAGGCCAGCTTCTCTGCCAGTCATGCAAGACCCCTACCACCTGTGGTTGTTCAGTGAGTATGTAGAGTACAGGGACGACTGTCATAACTTGGCAACACTAACACAACTTGTATTAGGGTGTTTTTTTTTTTTCAAAGGTCCTCCAGTAAAAGGTTACATAGCCACCCCAGATACAAACAATTGGTCTTCCTCCAACTTCTCATGACTAGGTCCATCTCTCTCTCTCTCTCACCCTGGGCCCCAGCACCCCAAGAGGAGATCCTCTCATAAATTTGCCATGAGAGTGATGCATCTAAACATTCAGAGCATTATTACACAGAAAGAGTAGTTAAAGCCTGGATCAAAGAGACTAAGTTTGATATAGTTCAGTGTGCCTGTGCAACTGGTTTCATGCTTGTGTAATGTAGATAAACTTTGGCTGTTCACCTCTCTATCCATGGGATATACCACCTTATAAGGGTATGAAGGCAAGGAACCCTAGGGGAGTGTTCGACCCCTTGAGGTGCCATGGGAGTGATTCCCTTGGCTAAAGGTACCTTAGGAAGAAGCCCACGGGAGAGAGAGGTGTCCCTCTGGAGGAGGAGGGGTGGATGGAGGGGCAAGGAAATAATGCTTGTATGTGGAGTGAGGAGAGCAGCCCTTAAACAGGCCAAAAAGGGTGTGAGTGGCCAGTTGCACCGCCCCCTTGAACTATAGGATATAGCCTTCCAATTCAATGTGCCTGTGCAACTGGTTTCATGCTTGTGTAACATAGATAAACTTTGGCTGTTTACCTCTCTATCCATGGGATATATCACCCTGTAGGGGTACGAAGGCAAGGAACCCTAGGGGAGGGTTCCACCCCTTGAGGTGCCACGGGAGTGATTCCCTTGGCTAAAGGTACCATAGGAAGAAGCCCAAAAAGAGTGTCAAGCAAAGCATACAAGGTAGTGAAAATGTTTCGGGGTCGAGGACTTGTACATAGGTCGGTTGGTAGTATGGGTTCAATTGGTAGCATGGGTCAGTTGGTAGTATTGTTTGAGCAGAGTAGGCAGGAAACAACAGGTGAATAGTGACCCACTCGGAAGTCTGACAGTAAGGCGTGGAGACCTGGCTTCCTAAAGAGAGAGAGAACAGCCAAAGGGGGAGATGGAACAGTTACGGGATGGCCACCCGCTCCATCCAACAGCAGAAATCTACTTAAGTGACCCAGGGATTATTGCCTAAGATGAACTAAATATATGACCTGTGGCATGGAGGAGAGAAAAAAAACCCTTTGAGGCGGAAATCTCTGGGGATCCAAGGCCTAGGTCGCCTTCCCTCCTGGCTTGGGATATTTTTGATTAGTGATGGCTCTGCTGCTACAATTTAAAAACCCAATCAAAAAAGGGTGGAAAATATTCCAATTTGGAGGAAGGCTCTCACACTATCCCTCTAATGGGAACACCATGAAGGGTTGCGAGTGAACTCTAGAGCACAGCTCCTCCAAGGCGGGAAGAGGAGAGTGATGACTGCTGAGGCACTCAGCTAGCTTACCGATCAAAAAACAAACCAAGTGAACCAGAGGCAGTCGTGGGGAGAATGGCGTAGAAGGTGCCTTAGGCAGCTGGTGCTGCAGTTAAAGGATAGCAATATATCCTCCCTTCACAGCTTAGTCAAAATTTGACATCAAGAGGTGCCACTGTGCATCGACTTTCAGACCTAATGGCTAAAGCTATACCTGGAGTGAGGATATTCCCACTATGGCCAGGAAGGAAGGACCTCACAACAGGTATCACATGCTCAGGATGCGGACTAGGGTGTACAGCTAGACCGTCAACTGCGAGCAAGCTCGAGCCAAATTGATGGGCATGGACAGCTAATCTCATGTAGCAATGGAGCAGGCCACACAAGGCACTGGAGAGAATATCAGGCACTAAGCAGCAAAAGAACCACAGTAGGTATGGTACAGGCAGCAATGAGTAGCATGGTAAGCATGTGAAACAATGGAAGTGCTCAGTGTTGGTGACCATACATAGACCAGACATGTTTTAAGCAAGGTTCAGCGCAAGGGAACCTGGGCCTTTAGCGGTGCGAGGCTAGCCAACCAGCCCATGAATGAGTGCTAAATAAAGGTGACAAAGACTCGGAAGAGTTTTGTGTCGGAGGCAGTAGCCAAACATAAGGTAATTAGGCCACACGGGGCCATGGCTCTTCAACAAAAACCCCAGTCCCCAACCGTGGGGAAAAACAAGGAAGCAAAGTGGAAGGACCGTAATCCATGTGCAGAGTTTGTTTGTTTTATTTATACTGATAGGACCATGAGCCAAAAATGATCCGTTTTCATGGGCGATCAGTGTGCAAGTAACAAATAAGTACAATATAAAACTACATACATCTTGAAAAGAAAATACAAATAACAAAACAAGAAATATACACATACAAATACATATAAATATGTCACAACATTATCATTTGAAACATTTACACTTACACTCTGTAAAAAGATACTCTTTCAACCTATGCCTAAAAGAGCAAAGGGAAAGATTCACGCAGTCAAAAACAGACTGTATTGTGTTAAAAAAAGTAGGTAACGTGTAGGATAATGCCTTTTGTCCTAGGGAAGTATGCATTCCTGGAATGCAAAGAGAAATATTATCTATTGACCATGTATTAACACTAGAATTCTGTTTTTTAAAGATTAAAGAGAAACAGTCTGGACTCTGTTAAGAATCACCTTTTTTTGCCAAGATACCCAATTGGAATTTATATCTTCTGACCAAAGGAAGCCAGCCCACTTGCTCTAAGAGATTACAATGATGGACCCTTTGTGGAGATTTTACTACAAATCTAGCAACTGAATTAATTAACACTTTTGCCTTAGATAACAGCCCCTCCCTTGCAGTATAATAAAACAAAACCCCAAAATCAATTAACGGCAATAAGAAACTTTGAGCCAACAAAAGGCGTGTAGAATCAGTGGGTAAAGGAGATAGCCTATATTAAGCCCCTAGCTGCTGGTGAGTCACCGTCACCATATGAAGTACATGAGGTTCGTAAGAGAGACCCTCACCCATCAATAGACCCAAGTACTTAAATTGTTTAACTTGTTCAATCAAAGTACCCACGACAGTATATAATGACAATAAAGGATCCAAATTCGATCTTTTTTTAGTGTTTGCAAAGACCATAGATTTCATTTTTTTCTCATTTAAAACCAATCCATGAACTCTGAACCAATTCTGTACCTCCAAAAAATCATCAGCTAAATCTTTCTGAACATTTTCAAAAAAGGGACCACTTGTGAGAACCACTGCATCATTGGAATATAAAAAAAATTGCGATCTGGTGCAAACAGAAGGAAGAGTATTATGAAAAAGACTAAACAAAAGGGGACCCAAAATAGAGCCTTGTGGAACACCCAGTGAAGCCTTAGCAGAAGAAGAAAATTGACCACTTACCCTCGTGACCTGTGTATGATCGACCAGGTAGTTTCCTAGCCAATCCTCAACATCCTTAGATATTCCCAAGTTAACTAAAGAAGACAACAGAAGGGGATGATCGACCAGATCAAATGCCTTGGTGAGGTCCTCGAACACGGCCCCTATAAAGTGTCCCTTATCAAGGGCCTCATGCAACGTGCTCGTGAACCCCACCAAGCCAGTCGTGGTACTATGTCCTGGCCTAAAGCCATGCTGTGCAGATGTTAAGACATTACATTTAGACAAGTACTCCATAATCTGGTCAAAAATAACCCTCTCCAGAATTTTTGAAAGAGGGGCCAATAAAGAAATAGGACGATAGTTAGATTTATCAGACATATCACCTGCTTTAAAAATAGGAACAATAGTAGAATCTTTCCAAATCTTAGGAAAGCTAGACCCACATAAAGATAAATTAAAAATAGCAGAAAGAGGAAAACAAAAAAGATCAGCAGTGGTCCTCACAAGTCGAAAGTCAATGCTACCCTTCCCAACAGACGGTCGAGGGTCTATTGACAAGAGGTATTTCAAAACATCACCTGGTAACAAAGATTGAAAGTAAAACATTGGAATATTCAAAGCCAAATCCTCCTGAGACACCCTGTCATGCAGCATTGAATTCCCAAGTGAATACTTGGAATAATCAGGAAAATGATCATTAAATTCCTGGGCTGTTTCAGATGGATTAGTAATAGTACCATTCTTAGTTTGTAAGCATTGAATAGCTGAAGTATGCTTTTTCCCCAGTAAGTTCATGTATTAACTTCCAGGTTTCAGTAACATTCCTTCCCCGAAAGTCCTTCTGCCTTTCAAGAAAGTGATTCCTTTTTAATCGTCTAACCATGGCTATACATTTATTTCTAGCCTGTTTATACAAAACTAGACTAGTTTGACTAGGGGTTCTCCTATAAGCCTTCCAAAGTCTATCCCAGATTCTAATTTGATCTATTAATTCTAATGAGACCCAGGCCTGTTTATTATCTCTGATCCTAAGCTTCTTTAAAGGTGCAAATTTGTCGTAAACTAAATTAAATAAATCAATAAAATTATCTAATGCTATATCCACATTCAGGCTCTGAATAACCCTAGACCAATCTATGTTAGCAACAGCCTGCCTAAATCCAACCAAATCAAGTGTCTTTATATTACATGAAAACACAAAAACAGGAGGGACAGATTTTCTCTTTGCAGACCAACTACAATAGACTGGGCTATGGTCACTAACACCATCAGGGAGAACCCCACGTTGTACAATTTTATTAGTGTCAGAGACCAATACCCAGTCTATCAATGATGAAGTTCCAGATTTATAATTAACCCTTGTTGAAACATCAATTATCTGTACTAATCCTTGATTAATAACCGTATCTCTAAATTTTATGTTATCCTTTCTAGGCAAAGACCCTCGTATATTCTCTAGTAATCGAAGTCCGTCCCCCTGGGAACCGGGTGGGATATAAATAACCACCACGGATAGCATTTTTTTGTTTACCTAGACAATTGTCAGAGGTAAATATTCACAGGTGGGAGGGCCTTCGTGAGCTGCACCAGGCAGTACTTTCAAATGGTCTTTCACATAAAAAAGATACCCCCCTCCTCTTCTTGATTCTCTGTCGTGTCTAAAAATCCTATAACCCTCAACAGCGATTGATTTATTCGAGACCCTACCAGTAAGCCAGGTCTCCAATACCCCAACCACAACAAATTGGTGGCAGTCCATCCAAACAGTAAAATCATCCCATTTTGCAAGCAGACTCAACACATTCAAATGAGCAAGGTTCAGAGCATGCTTTGGCAACATAGAAGAATTCATATTGCCCACGGGCCCAGGATTAGGATGTACTGAACCAGACATTAATAGCAATAATAATATTAAACTTCTCTTAAGCAGAAAATCATATAGATGCTGCCTAGTACAGATGCTCCTGTCGTACACCTCTGACTAAGAAACCTTTGAGAACAGCCTATATAAAAATTGCAAAGTAATGTACCATTGTAACTTCCTAAAGGTGTATACTAATCCATCCCTAACCCTATCATTAGGTGTTAAGACAGGCAAAAATAGGTCTAAGCAATACATTTTTGTATAAAACCCAGTTATTTGAAGTAAATTATTAATGTTGCAAGACATATCATCACCTAAGCTAACAGAAGCAACAGGGGGATATCCTACCAGAAGAAACATGAAACAAAATACCCCAAAATAAAACATGTTTAACCCCAATCAAAAGAAGAACAGCCAGCCACTGAACGGTAAGGAACCAGGACTGGTATGCTGCTTACGCCAGCTCCGAGGGGGGAAAAAAAAACCTGATCAGGATCCTTGAACTGCCACATCAAGTACCTGGCAGGGAGCACCACAAGAAATAAAAGGAGCAGGCTAGGCCAGAATAACGTCCAGTTATGCCAATACAGCACAGGGAGTCTGCCACACTACCAAGCTGTTAATGGCTTTCTATGATTGCACCATCCCAGGCCCTGCCACTGCTCAGTCAGGTGCAATCAATTACTTATTTAATTGGTTCCGCTGAAAAAGTAGCAGACAATTCCCCACTAATATAGTTATTTATATATAGATATATATATATGTAAAGAAAACCCCCACATTTAATAGAAACCAATATTAAACAGATATAATCATAACATATAATCCAGTTAAAGATCAAACTTTTTAAAACAAAAACAAAATAAAAACCCTAGCTCCCTGTCAGTACAATAACTCTACTACACTTGTTTTATATAAAAAGATCAATCTCCACCCGGCAAACACCTGTTGCCACTACACCACATCAGTAGCCCCCAGCATATAGATACCGGGACTCCTACAGCAGAGACCACAGCAATAGCAACAAGCAATAAATCTGAAAGATTAACTCTATAGACATAGCAATTGTTAAATTTGGCTAGATATCAAATGCCATAGAAAAAAACCCCAAAAAACCTATAGCAGCGTCTTCTCAGAATAACAGGTGAAAAGTACAGACAGCTTCATTAAAACATTTACTCCCCACAGAGGATAGTTCTTTCTTCTACCAGCCACTCACGCTCGCGTCACAGCATTCATGCTGTGTGCAGCGCGGTTCTTACCCTCTACCAAATAAAATATTTATTACAGGCTACATTTAAACAGTATTTCTATCTCCTTTTTCTTTGAGGAGTGGTGCTCGCGCCACTCACGCTCAGTGAGCAGCACAAGCTTTTATATTCAAATGTCCCGCCCCCTCTTCATGCTGACTGGCTCACACGTCTCCTCACACACTCACAGTTTTCTCTGCAAAACGTCTGTTTGTGAGTGAAAGTCCTGCTCTTTAGATGAAATATTGCAGGCAATAGATGTTAAATATGCAGACCTGACAGGAGGTAGATGTTTCAGCTGCTGACGTCTGAGTAAATGGGAGCCAAAATAACACAAACTCAGGAGTTTAAAACTAGTTTACAGCAACAGCAGTAGCCAGGCTGACCTCCAGAGTATAATAAAGCAGGGTGCAAAAGTGATTGAGCAACATCCAGAAGCCATTAACTATAGCTTGTAGGGGCAGCAATCTGAATGAACATAGAACTGTAGGGAAAGGCAATGCACTGAAAACAGCAGCAATATTTGCTTGGTATAAATACACGAAGCAGGACTGAGTTCCATGGACTAGGTTGCTGAGGCTATAGTGAAGCAATAAATGAGCAGTTGTTAGCTAGGCAGCAAAGCTATGAACCAGGTGTAATCAATGAAGGGTAGATAGATAGATAGGAGAGCAGAAGCAGAGAAGTAGCTTCTGAGCTGAAACACACAGATAACAATTGAAGTTACACTTGAGATTTTGCAGAAATCCGGTGAGTAAATGGGAGCCAAAATAACATAAGCTTAGGAGTAGCACAACACAAAGGTAACAGGATGCTAGAAACTGAAAAGCCCCAAAAGAAAAAGCAAATGAAAATGCAAACACAGGACAGGAACAAACAACACAAAGAAGCACAGCAGCCAGAAGTGGAGTGCAAGCAATACTAACCAAAGCAGAACACAAAACAGATGTCCAGCAGAAACAGAGCAGGGTAGTTTGCCACAACACAGCAAGACCGGGGGGGGGGCAGTTGCAAGCCCCAAGGGAAAAGACAGAGCCTCCTGCTATCAAGGAAAAAATGCTTGTGTGTGGAGTGAGGAGAGCAGCCCTTAAATAAGCCAAAAAGGGGGGTTGTGGCAAGTTGCACTGCCCCCTTGAACTTCAGGCTATAACCTTCCAATTACCTTGTCCGAGACCTGGCTTACAAATGTAACCTCCTCAGCCAAAATGGGGGCTTACCTGCAGCCCTGCAGCTCCTGTTCCTGATCTCCTCAGCACCTCCAGGAAGTGCCTGCATAATTTTTTTCTGTCCCTCTGGTCCTGGCCCAAGTCCTTTTGTGTCCTTGTAGCCCAAAAACAGCCCAAAGGTAAAATCCAGCCCTCCAGGGTTGAGAAGCACAACCGCGATCCCCTACTCAAAACAGGCACTCTGGTGCGGCAGGGATCACGTAGGCACCAGCGGCGCTTTTGATCATGTGACCACTCACCTTGTGGTCTAATGAAGGAGGTGTTCGGCAGCCCCAGTGTCCCCACCAGATCAGTGGAGCCTGGTGACCACAACCAGGGCTGAGAAAGCCCATTTTTCAGAAGAAGAAAGGAGATACACAAAGTGTTTCAGATTGGGGCTCATGAATATTAATGAGCCAGAGCCCCGATCTGCTGAATATTCATGAGGGCTGTTCTGCCCTCAGGGAAGCTTCTTCTCGGCTGCGGCTGAAAAGAAAAAAAGAAATGTGCACACTGTCAAATAAATAATGTAACTGCAATGTGTGATTGGGGAAAAATATTTTGCGGGGGGGGGGATTGTTTAAAACAAATAAATGCTCAACTCCTGGCTGCACCAGTAACATTTGGGACTCAGATTATAATAACCTGTCTGCTGCTGCATGGCACCCTTAAATAATGGCAGTATCAACAGGAAAATGGACTGAGCAAAATCTGTGCAGCGACAGCAAGTACACAACCAGGGCTACTGAACAGTGGGGTATTTGGGCAAATGTTCAATTTATTCTCGCTGCACCAGGACTTAAAATGAGACTGAATTGATCTCCTTATAGGACTGTGTGTTTTTAGCAGCCATTACAGAGCAGCACAGCCAATCAGAAAGCTAGAATGACAAAGCCAGGACTTGTGGGACATTAGCCAAAACTCATGGGAAAATATCAAGTACTCATGGGGAACTGCAAGGACCTAATTTCAGGCACCAAAACAGCAAACCAACTGTGCATCGAGTGAGGTTCATGCATAATTAATTTTCTTGACTGCCAGATCCTCCAGCCAATCGGAGGCCATGCACCCAAAAGCTTCAGCCAGTCAAGAGCCTTAGGAGAGCCCTATAAGAGACTGTGTTTTTCAGCAATTTTCCTGATTTGAGCGGAAACCCTCACGGGGGTGGGGCTCTGGCCCATAGCCATGCAGCCAAGCCTGAAGATCTAGCTAATTCTCTCCATCCAGAAGGGGGTGTTTGCATTCATAGCAGTAAAGTTAAAGTTATTCTAGTTTCTGTAGTACCCGCTAGCCTGGGGGCTGCCAGAATGTCCCCCAGGTGTTAGCCCCTTACCTTCCACGTTGGGGAAAGATGTGGACCTGCAACTTGATGACATCAAGCCAGCTGTGAGAGAGCTGATTTCACCTCAATTGTGAGAGAACTGAAGACATCAGGAACCTTGATTGCGGAAATTCTACAGTGAGGCGCCTGAGTGAGTACTCTTGTACCCCCGGTGCAAGAAAGAAAGAAACCTTGCTAAATTGGGCTGCCTATGTGTGGCAGGGAGCTCCTGCCATTCTTGAGGACCAACCTTTTCTTAAATCTCTTGCAACAGTTCTTCTATTTCTTAGCCTAATCTAGCCTTTACAATTTCTAGTCCATAAAGTTGGCCACCTATGGGCACCCCCTTTCCTTTCTTGACTATGCTATAGTGCCCTCTTTAACTTTCCTTTTCCTTCTCAGGTCCTCGCACAGGGAGGTTATTGTTGTGACCTCCAAGCTTATATAAAACAACAGGTTGTGTTCCTCATTGTTGGATTTAGTATACAATGGCACTATGTCATAAAATACTTTAATGTATATACCTTATGTGTATAAAACCTGTAAATGTTGAAAATACCATGGCACTAGGTGTTTTTGATAAAGGTAAAAAGTTACTAGGGGACTGTATGATAAAAATTAAGTTAGTTGTGCTACTTAAAATGCATGTAAATTGCTGTAAACTGAACAAGTCTGAAATGTCATGGTGATTTGCATATATCCTATGATGCTTTGCATTATGGAAGTATGTGTGATGTTGTGTTTCTTTGAAACTTGGCTTATTGTCAATGTCCTTTGGGGTAACCCTTGTTTCAGTGCTTCTGCACTGAGGTTCTTTGTCTTTAGCGTTTTAATTTTTTTTTATTTGAGCCCCCAACACCCACAACAAAGCCCGCATAGGGGAGGCTAAATCTCAACAGATAAGTTAGATCAGACATCAGTAAGTCAGTAGGTGCTGGCTAAGTGTAGAGGAGAGACTTGCATAGTCTGTTGCTGCAAACTGATATACTGAAGAAGGGATATGCCATTGCTGAAGGTTATCTCTGTATTTTGAATAAACATCACACAGAGATTGTGTGTTGAGCTTGAAGTTCGGTGTTTAGTCCATCTGTTATCCCACAACCCCTCCACACTATGCCCAAGTAACTGTGCTGTGTGAGATCGTTCTTTGGTTTACACCCTGCAACTGCTGCACATAAGCTTAGTTCAGCACGGGTGGACCTCTATTGAACTGTTTTTGTTTATTTATTTATTTTTATTTATTGAAGATATCGGATAACATACCTTTGAGTCAAAGACTCCTTTACAAAGGCTCCACATCATTAAATATAGAGACATCAGGTACAATGGCAACAAATTAGACACAATAGTTACAAAAGGAGCATGTACAAAAACAAAAAGTGGTTACAGGTACAGAGCAAAGCAGCTGGTGAAACAGAGGTACAGAAAGTTGCAAGAATAGGTACAAAGTAAAAACAGTAATCAGTTAACAGAGTGCATACACTACAGGTCAGTGGCACCAGCCATGCCCTGGTAGTTATTTGTTAGTCTAGGCTGGACTGGGGGTGTCCATTGTCAAATATAAGCACGCCCCGGGGTGGCAGAACTGGAATAAGGTCCATAGTCTGTGGAGGGGGGGGAGAATGGGTAGAGCTTGAAATCAAGGACAGTCGCAGGCTGAGTCTTGAGAGATTAGGTCTCGTAGTTGGGACTTGAACCGGCCAAGTTTGGGTTCTGAGAGGAGAGAGTTTAGGAGGGAGTTAAGCCAGCCAGGGGCTTGGTTCCTAAAAGCTCTTTCACCTGAGGTCTTGCAGAGGGGTATCCAGAAGTGGGCTGTCGCAGACTGCCGTGTGTGGCAGGTGGACAAGGGTGCTTGGAGTAGAGGGGGTGGGCAGGTGGGAGTAGTCATGCAAATATTTTTTTAGCAAAGAGGCATGTCTGATATTTGAGCCTCCCATCAAACTTAAGCCAGTTGGTGGAGGCGTAAAGGGTGCAGGTGTGTGTGAGTCTGGCGCAGCCGGTGGCTAGTCTACAGGCCTTATTAAGGGCCAGCCTAATTTTGTTTAGGTGTGTGTTATCGGCTGCCCCATAGATTATGATACCATAATGTATGAGTGATAGTATTGAAGCTGGGACAGCTAGGTGGAGGGCTTCAGGAGGGAGGCAGTGCTTGTACCGGTGCAGTAAACCAATGTGCACATTGACGGCGCTGCTCAGTTTTTGGATGTGGTCATGGTAGGTGAGCCCAGAGTCTAGGGTGATACCAAGGTATTTGAATGAGGTAACCTGCTCAAGAGGGTCATTTAGGGAGTTCAGTGACTGTCCATTTGGTTTGCACCTTTCAACTGCTGCGCATAACTTTAGCACAGTGAGAGTGGATCTTATTGTGAAACTTTTGCTAACCGTGACTGTTCTGGGGTACCCATAATGAACCCAGGACAGAATAGTAATGTACTGATATGTGGTGTTTGCTGGAGCCTACAGGACTGCAAGGGGAGCACTCAGTAAGGGGCTCAGCCTGACTTTGCCTGGGAGGTCCAGTATTGTGCTATATATCTGGTCAAGACATCCAGTGAAGCTGCCAGCCATAGCCACAAGCCACATAATGGACTGAGACCCCAAAGTTAAAAATCGGATGTTCTGTAACCTGGAAATGACTGTTCTAGGGATGTGGATATGTTGTTCTTATCCACACTTGTTGGCATGTCCTTTCCCTTTAAGAATCTTGCTGGAAGGTCTAAAAGCTGGCTCCTCCCACCCACCCAGGAGGTATAACCCTCATCTCCGCCCCTTAACGCCAGATCTTCCTTTCCGCTGGAAGATTCAGGTTCCCTCCTTATTGCTCCCGCGTTGAGTAGGCCCTGGCACTCAAATCTCTGGATTATTTACCTAAGCTAAAACTCATTAGAGTTCCTCTGCATCGTTTTACAATTGCGACTGTGATGGAGGACAAGTCCTCACCTGGGTTCCGCAAGTGCGCCTGCAGGCAGAAGATATCTCGCACTGACCCACATGCCACGTGCGTCTACTGCCCGGGCCATGATCATGATACCCAGGCCTGTGACTTTTGTCGCTCGTTCCAGCTGAAAGTGTTGGATGATTGCCTCACACACATACGGCTCTGATGAGCGGGAAAATAGAACCAGCCGGTCAAATCAAAAGAGGCCCATTGGGTGGTCTCTGCGGCTGCGGGGTGCACTGAGCAACTTGAATAAATGAAGGCCTTCAAAGAGGAGGTGACTTGGGCTGCTGATCAGTCCTCTTCAGCATCTGTCTTCGTGCCACTCAAACAGGACTCTACCTTTACAGGCTCCTTCAAGGAGTTGTGCCAGTCTCTCCCGACTAAGTGGGAGGGCCCGTCGGCTTCACACAGCTCCCATACCCGTAAAAAGGAATCTAAGGAGTTGTGAGATAAGTCTTTTTGACGTTGTTCTTGGGATCAAGAGAGTTCTTGGGCTCAGGAATCTTCTATTTCGACTTCGGTCGAAATTATGGCCTCAGTCGCTGGCTTCATGGTGCCCTCTTCAGACCAGCCGGCTAAGATGTGGGATGACGACCTGGTCGAAATTATTGACCCTGTCAACCCGTTGTCACTGGATGAGGCCAACAATTCCTTGTTTAGGATTCTGGTCCTGACTGGACCTACTGAGCTTGCTGCGAACCTCCCTGCAGTCTCTGACCCTGGCCTAGAGGAGCCACGGGTTTCCCCGGCTCCTTCTGAGCACCCCTGTTGGTCCCCCCGATGGTCGAGGACTCAGTCATCCTCGACCAAGAGGTCGAGGAGAACTCACATACTTTACTTTAAAACAGTATGAAGTACTATGCGTACGAGATTTATGCATTAATATACATGCCAGGAGACTCACTATTTGATATTAGTTTTAAACACCCCGCTGGCTTGGATCGATTCTGGAAACAGTACCAAACGCTTAAACACACACCTTTATGGAAACCTTTTTTGACTATTCCCCTGACCAAACCCATGTTCAAAAAGATAACTGTTCTCTTTCAGAATGAGAGAGTTAACATTGCAGACATAGCATATTGGTTAAAACAATATTGTACAGTTCATGGATACCCTGAGCCCGTACTGAATGAGGAGCATTTATGGACAGGGGGTTGGAAGTATAAGATCACCCTGCAACAGGAAACTGGAATAACTAAACATTTGCCGAATTGCTTCTTTTTAGGGAGATACAGGGGAGTGATCTTTTATCTAGGACAGCCACGGCCTTGGTACAAGTGTGGGGATATAGGCCATCTCAGTAATGTGCACAAGAAGCAAAAGTGTGGGCTTTGTAGTGCAATGGGTCATATAGGTGCCCAATGTTGACAGCCACTCGGATGTAATTTATGTGAGAAACATGGGCATACATTTCAGAACTGTTCGTGGGCAGCTCACAACAGTTTAGACCTCACCTTGCAAGCTGAACATGGTGGATATGTAGCTACGGCACAAAAGGAACTAATGAGAATGCATGAACTAATGTTACAAACAAATATAGGGGATCCTAAACCACAGAGAGTGACATGCTCTAGACTGGTGGGCCCTGAGCCAGAGGGCATTGGGGAGCAATTATCTGTTGACCCCCCTCACTACTGGGAATGGACACTGACAAACAGACCTCTGAGATGGTAAGAAGCTTACCAGAGATAACTGATGTATAGGCAAATGAGGAACATGAGCAAGATCCCCTCCCCCCATAGCAAACACCATCGGGTCGGATTTGGAGAAAAACCCACAGTCAGAGGAGATGCTGGTTATAAACAAAATGTTACCCCCCAGAAGTCGTGGCAGATCTGGCCTTTCAGAGGGTCACTAGATCCAAAGTGGCTAAGAAACATTCAGACCTTCAACCTGGGAGTTTAGACAGGGAGCATATTGGTCGCCAACTCGTATGATGTATTGATGGATTTGGAAGACGAAGATGTGGGGGGTGAATCAGATGTGTCATCAGTCACCTCGGCACAACCTGATATCACTGGCCCTATGCTAGGAGACAAACCGAAGCCTAGAAAAAGCAAAAAGCAAAAGTGAAATGTTTGATCGATAGGATATATGTGTGTGTTTCTACTTTTCTTCATGGATGGGGGTATTACTTTTATTACTGCAAATGTTAATAGTATTAAGGTCCAGAAGAAAAGAAGAATCACTTTTGCCAGTTTGAAATCAGGGCAGGGGCAAGTATTTTTTGTACAAGACACCAGGCTCCACACTTTACCAGAAGTGGCAGCAGCACAGAGAAACTGGACATGGAGCCCTTCCCTGTGGTGTATCGGGGAAGACCAATACACGGGTTTAGGGATCATGTTTACAGGAATTGAGGTGACTGTGTTAAAGGTTATAGACATATACCTGGGAAGGGCCTTGTTGATAGTTGTAATCTTACATAAGGTCTCATATAGACTCATTAATATTTATGCACCCCAGACCGAGGTTGAAAGGTCTTCCTTGTTTAAAAAAGTGTCCCCCTTTTTACATACTTCCAAATTAATTATATGAGATGGGGATTTCAATTGTTGGTTGAGTTATAGGGATTGGGGAAGGGAAACTATGAAAATATTTAGTGATACCAATACTTTATGTAAAATATTGGAACAACACAAATTAAGGGATATTTATGAATCACTTCTGTTCACACCAGAACACACTTTTTATAAAGGGAAACTATCCACTAGGATTGATTTTATGTTTACATCTGACAGAGTGGAAAGAGTATCTGTTACAGTTCCACCGTTAGAAACTTCTGACCATATGGCCATACAGGCTAGAATTGGACAACAACATCAGAGTTCCATAGGTAGAAGTTATTGTAAAATGAATATTGAACTTTTACGGGATGAATTACACAAAGGGAGTATACAGGACTTTTTAGAGATTAGGATAGACATTAGTTTTCTGTATGACAGTCCCATTGAATGGCAGGAGGACACCAAACGAGATTTAAAAGATTTGTTAATTTCTATCTCATGCAGAAGAGTAAAAACTAAATACATACAGTATTTAGGCTTTAAGGCACAATATTTGAAAATCCTAACACAGATGAGATTGACTGGGAAAGATATGATGACTCAGCTTTCTACTATTAAAGAAAAAATGTGCATGTACCATAAAGAAAATGAGGACGGAGTAGCTAAGCAACAGAAATTCTTGACTATAGGCACACAACAGCAGGTTAATCCCTATAATCTGGATTCACAGGGACTGCAGAAGATAACTATGTCAGCTTTGAAAGATGACTCGGGGCTAGAGGTCAATGATATAATGGGTTTACAACACATAGTACAAGAACATGTTAAGAATGCTTTCCAGAAAGTGGGAAAGAAGGTAAACAACCCCTTCTTTCAGCATTTGGTGATACCTCAGTTGACTGACCTAGAGGAACGTGAGCTGACAGCTCCTATCACACATGAGAAAATAAAGGGAGCTGTTTCTAAATGATCTGCACACACTATGCCTGGGAAGGATGATATCTCGAATGATTTTTATTAATCATTTATTGATATTCTTGCTCCTAGTTTGCAGGAAGTTTTTGCAGCCATACAGATAGAAAATAGATTGGTCCCTAGTATGAATGATGGGATAATGATCTTTCTTTATAAAAGGGGGACAGCCAGGACATTAAGAATTGGAGACCTCTGAGCTTACTGTCCACAGATTATCTTAACTAAAATACTGACAGTGAGATTGGCTACAGTAGCGAAAAGGTTAATATTTTTGGCACAAACTTGTGCCATTCCGGGCAGGAATATTTCATAAAATTTGCTCTATGTTAGAGAGATTGTTCAGCAAGGCTTGGCAATGAATTTAGGTGGCAACATTCTGTCACTGGATCAAGAAACAGTGTTTGACGCTATAAGGCAAGAGCATATCTAAATAGTTCCAAAACATTATGGCATTCCCTCACAATTGATTACCCTGTTATAAACAGTGTATAATGAGGCACTGGTAAATCCACTTATCAATGGACACCTTGGAATCCCTATTTATTTAAAAAAATGGAGTCAGACAGGGGTGCCCTATGAGTCCTTTGTTGTATGTCTTTGGATTGGACCCAGTGCTGAGATTAATTGAAGAGGCACAAGATATTAGACCTATCAGAAGTAAAAATTGGAAATGTTTTAGTAAGATTACAGCTTATGTGGATGATTGTACTATAGCACTAGCAGACTTAGATGCTGGACGGACAGTGATACAATTGGTAGACAATTTGGTGGAGAATACTGGTATAAAACTGAATAGAGCTAAGAGTCAGATGATAGGGTTAGGAGCTGCCCCTATGGAGGATGAGTTTCCCATCCCGATGGTAAAAGGACACATTAAAATATTAGGAATATATTTTGGCACTAAGGAAGCAGAATGCCTAAATTGGGATTTGGCCTATGAGAAAGCCAACAAAAAAGTACAAGCTCGCAAATCATGGAAGATGACCAGGAAAAAAAGGGTGTTTTTGATTAAGGCATACATATCTCCCATCTTTTTGTATGTTTCTCATGTATACCCGTTACTGTACAGTATGCATACAAAAATAATGGGTCTTTTTTTCCTACTACTGTGGGGAAGTAGACTTAACCCAGTCATAAGAGCACACACATATAGAACTTGGAAAGCAGGTGGCCTGAACATGCTTCAGCCTTTGGTGTTTTTTTTTAGCAATTTTTTTTATAGTAACATAAGACCGTTAGTATTTGATGCTGAGGGAATTGGACAGGATTGCCTGGAACTATGGGGAGAAGATATTCTGACAGCATGGGATAGGGGTAAATGGCATGTTTTGGACAAACTACTCCCTGCATATGTTCAAAGTACTCTGAAATATATAAGGCAATGGAGTATTGAGTTAAGCTGGTTTATCATGAATGATAGGAAAAATTTTATACGATACTTGTGGAGAAATGTTATTGGGAGCAATTGGGAGTTTAAAGTTCGGCCTGAGATAGACTGTGATAGTTTATTTAACAGCATGACTGAACCAAGAATTCCATTAAAAATGCAGGATGTGATTTAGTTATGTGGACACCAACAACTCAATGTGAAAGGAAATCAAATGCACAAGCAGGAGGAAGAGAGATTATGTGGAGAACAGCAGTGTGTGGGACAAATTGAGACTGTGTCACATTTATTTTTTGATTGTATATATGCTGAACATCTCTGGGTGGGTTTAGCAGCATTATGGAATGAGGATGTTTTTAAGGATATGACTTATGATATGCTGATGCTGGGACAACTACTGCCTGTTTGGGGAAAATGGAAGAAGAGCACGGTTCATGTCATCATGGCCTGTATCAAGTGATCTTTGTGGCAGGTATGATGCCACAGATTTCTGCAAAATGAAGACATCTTGATACAAGATGTGCTATTTAAAATTCAGGATGAATTAGACAAGATCTACCACTATGAAAAGAAGACGATGGGGCAAACGATATGCCAGTACTTATGGAAGGATGTAACCTGGGTAGGTTGACCTGATTTAAGGGTCTGGTTAGAGGTCTATGGAAATATGGGTATGTTATACAGGAACAATATATTGCATTATCTTCCTTTTGGAAATGCCTAGGATTGAGAGATGATCAACTAAGTAGGATGTATAGTATATATTGGTTGTATGGGAACACATTGCATTGGGAACAGAGTACTATTTGGGTATGAAAGGGATTTTCCCTTTTTCATTTTCTTTTTTTATGGGTTTTGGATTATTTTTTAGTTTTGCTTTATACTTTGGAATGTGTATGATGTAATATGTGATACTTATGATGTTATTTTTGTTTTTGAATGTTAATAAAAATTTCCCCTACTCTTTTCGAGAAGTGCCATGGGATCTTTAACATCCACCTGAACAACTACCAGAACAGGCAGATGGGACCTCGGTTTAACATCTCATCTGAAAGACGGCACCTCAGGAGTGCAGCACCCCTCTCATGCTGCACTACAGTGTCAGTATTGGGATTCAACCCAAGTGCCTGGTGTGGGGATAGAACCCACAACCTTCTGATCTCCTGGTCTCAGAGGTGAGTGTGCTACCTGTTGAGCCACCGACATTGTCCCACCCCACCCAGGTCATCCCCCTTGCCGGGTCATTCCTGAGGTATTCACCCATCTTTATAAAATCTTCTTTCCTGAAGTCCAGGACCCTCATCTTTGTGTGGTTCGATTCTGCAGCCATCCTTATATTGAACCACACTGTATGGTGATCACTGGTTCCCAGGTGGCCTCCCACCTTGAAATATGCAACACAGTCCCTATTAGTGAGTACTGGGTCCAGTACTGCCCCTACGCAAGTGGGTTCACTGACTAGTTGTTGGAGATTTTGCCAGTACCAAAGGCCTCAGTGGAGAAAAAAATCAAGATCACAGAGGTTAATGACTGGCTCAGGAAGTGGGGTGAAGAGAGTGGGTTGGGGGTGTTAGGGAAATGGAAAGGAGTTTGGGAGGATAAGGGACTGTATGCCAAGGACAGGCTTCATCTTGCCCCGTTAGGGAAGGAAGTCCTTAAACAGGGGGTGGCTGACTACATTCAAGAAAGGTGGGGTTTAAACTTGTGAGGGGGGAGGGATAAGGGAGGGGCTGACCAGAAGCCCTCTCCTCCAGATGAGGGGAGTATCCTTCAAACCCAAGGGGAGGGGAAACAGACTGGGGGAGGAGGTTTCAGGAGGAGCAGAGGGAGGATGGAAGTATAAGGAACCTGGGTGGGGTTCAACAAAGGGATCTGGGATAAGGAGTGGGGTGGTTAGTAAATGCCAGGAGCTTGGGGAAACAAGTTGCCGGAGTTCCAGGCCATGCTGTTCGACGGGGGGGGGGGTGGATGTGGTGGCAGTCATGGAAACGTGGGCCAACAAAAAACATGACTGGGTCCTAAACTTGTGGGGGTATACTATGCTACTATGCTTAGGAAGGATAGAAAGGAGGGCAGAGAGGGTGGAGTGGCTATGTTCATTAGAGAAGACATAGAAATTGCTAGGGTAGAAGAGGCAGAGGGAAATGTAGGGGTCTTATGGGTCACCTTACAAACCCCAGCAGAAGGTAAGGTCAAGCTGGGTGTAGTATAAAGGCCCCCCGGGATGGGTGATGTTCTGGAGGATGGTTTGCTGGACAACATCATTGCCCAGTGTGGACCAAAAGGGGAAGAAGTGATGTTGATGAGGGACCTTAATATGCCAGGTACAAAATGGGGAACCATGTCCTCTAAGGTGGCCAAGGAGCAGAGGCTGCTGGACGGCTTCCAGGATGTGTTCTTAACACAGCATGTGATGGAGCCCACAAGGGAGGGGCATGTCCTGGACATGGTTCTGGCAGATGGGGATCTGGTACGAGACCTGGTTGTAGAGGATCCCCTGACTGGGAGCAACCACAATACTGTCTGGTTTCAAATAAGCATGGGGGGGGGGGAGAGATCTAGGACACTGGCAGTGGACTTCAGGGGGGCAGACTTTGTGGGCATGGGAAATATTCTCAAGGATCACTTGAAGGGGATTACATCAATGACAAATGTGGAAAAGAGATGGGAAGTCATAAAACGGGGACTTCATGAGGCAGTTAGAACCTGCGCTAAGGTGAAACGTGAGGGAGCAAGATCACATAAACCATGCTGGTGGTCCAGTGAGGTTCAGGTAGCGGTCAGAGAAAATAAGGCGGCCTACAAAAAATATAGAACAACAAGAGGGGATAGGGAAAAGGAAATGTACCATCTTGCATCTAGAAAAGTCACCCGGATGGTGAGGGGGGCAAAGTCCAGAAAAGAGCAGCGGCTGGCACAGGCGATACATGGAGGGGAAAAGGGGTTCTTCTGGTACATTGGGGAGCGGAGAAAAACTAAAGGCCATCTCGGCAGATTGAGATCAGAAGGAGGGTGGGTGGAAGAGGCGAGGGACCAGGCAGAGGTATTAAACGAGTACTTCACCTCTGTGTTCACTAGGGAGGGGGATGGGATATCTACAAAGCAAGGCACGATGGGGATAGAAGTGGTAGTGAGTGGGAGCAGGGAAGCAAAAGAAATGGAGCAAGAGGGAGAGAGAGAGGTACCCCAGGGGTGTCACATCAGGATAAGGATAAAAAGGCCAGTAAGGTGGAGGGGACAGATGATGCTATCTCCACCGAAAGGGTGTGGTTAGCCCTCAAGGCCCTAAAGAAAGATAAATCTCCTGGGCTGGATGGCATTCATCTGAGAGTACTATGGGAATTGGTGGACATATTGGCTGCACCCCTGGCGGAGCTCTTCAACAGGTCGCTTGACACAGGAAGGGTACCTAGGGATTGGTGAGAGGCACATGTGGTGCCAATCCATAAAGGGGGGTCGAGGGAAGTACCAGGTAACTATAGACCCATCAGTTTGACCTCGGTGGTAGTAAAATTAATGGAGAGTATACTAAAGGAACGATTGGGGGTGTACTTGGAGGAGGTGGGTGGTCTGGATAGTCAGCAACATGGGTTTGTGCCAGGTAGATCATGTCAAACCAATCTTGTGGAGTTCTATGAATGGGTAACATCAGAACTGGACAGGGGAGAGCCTGTGGATGTATTATTCTTGGACTTCAGCAAGGCGTTTGACCTGTCCCCCACAATGGTCTGGTGGAGAAACTGACGGGGTTGGAAGTAGGCCCTTTGATGGTCAGATGGATTGAAAACTGGCTAGCTGGATGCACCCAGAGAGTAGTGGTCAATGGGGAGCTCTTGAACCCTACAGAGGTCAGTAGTGGGGTACCGCAGGGTTTGGTCCTGGGTCAGATCCTGTTTAATGCATACATATCGGACATCAGGGAGGGTATAGGGTGTGAAATGAGTCTCTTTGCTGATGACTCCAAGATGGGAGCAGTAGTTGAGGGGGAAGAGGGGAGGTTGGCCCTGCAAGGGGACCTGGACACCCTGGAAAGCTGGGCTCACACATGGAAATTAAATGTCAATATCACCAAGTGCAAGGTGTTACATCTTGGGCAGGGAAACCCTAAACACAGGTACACCCTGGGAGGGGAGGCGCTGGAGGCCTCAACAGGGGAAAAAGTCCTAGGGGTCATGGTGGATACATGTATGAATAACTATGAGCAGTGCAGGAGAGCGACTAGCAAGGCAAACAGGATGTTGGGATGCATCGTAAGGGGGATCACCTCTAGAAGCAGGGAAGTGATTCTGCCGCTGTACAATGGACTGGTTAGACCACACATTGAGTACTGTGTACAGTACTGGAGACCACACTTGAAGAGAGACATACAGCTCCTGGAGAGGGTACAGAGGAGGGCAACTAAGATGATATGAGGACTAGGGGATTTGACGTATGAGGATAGACTTGAGGAGCTCTGTCTGTTTTCACTGGAGGAGAGGAGAGAGAGGGGGGACATGGTTGAGGTCTTCAAGTACCTCATGGGAATAAATAGGGTAAACATGGAGGGGATCTTTAGACTCAAGCAGGGAGGTATCACCAGAGGGCATGGTTTGAAGTTGGAAGGTGGAAGGGTGAGGGGGGAAAAAAGGAGGAGGAGGAGGAGGAGGAGGAGGAGGTTTTTCACTGAGAGAGTGGTGGACCCTTGGAATGCGCTGCCTGGTGAGCTGGTTCAGAGATCCACAGTGGAGGGCTTCAAGAGAGGGTGGGACAGACACAGAAAGTGAATGTATCAGATGATGGCCTGGCCCAGGGGGGTGGGGATGGATGATAGGGGTTTCTGGAACACAAGGGGGGGGAGGGCCTTGGCACCCAATTAGGGATCTGAGATTCGAGCAGACTCGATAGACCATAAGGCCTAATCTGCTGGCAATTAGTATGTTAGTATGTTAGAAACAACTCCTGCAGGTAGTCCAGGATTGTTCCTGCTTCTAGTTGAAGCTGCAACTGGGAGGCTCCGATCTACATCCAGAAGATTAAATTTTCCAACCAGCAGCACCCCCCCCCCTTTTCTACCATCTTGAAAATGACTGCCACAATTTCCTTATCTAATTCCTCCTCCCGCCATGCAGGAGGTCCGTAGGTCCTGCCAGTGCAAATAGTGGCTCTGTTCCCCGTCTCCATGGTGACCGACAGTACCTCTGCCCCCTCATATTCCCCGTATCTTCATTGCTTTTATGTTTTCCCTCACATAAAGCACCACACCACCTCCTTTTCTTCCCACCCTGTCCTTTCTGAACAGAGTATTGCCTGGTATGGCAATGTCCCAGTCATGATTTTCAGTGCACCATAACTCAGTAATGGCCACAGTATGCAGGCTGGCCTCTGCCATGATGGTTTCTGGGTGAGGAATCTTATTTCCTAGTCTTTTAGCATTCGTAGACATGGCCTTAGATTTTGTTAGCACTCTGCTTGTTCCCCCTTTTTTCTTTTGTGCCCTCCCTCTTCCCTCTCTTTTAATGCTCCTGTTCTCATCCCCTTCATTTCTATCACCTGCTTCCTTTATTGATTTACACCCTGGGGGGTTCCTCTCCCCTCAGGTTCTCCCTACTCTACTTCAGCCTGTGTGTGCGTGTGTGTGTGTGTGTGTGTGTGTGTGGTGGGGATCTGGTTCCCTGATTTCTTCCACCACCACCCTCAGCTAGTTTAAATGTTCATCAAAGTAACATTTAAACCATCCACTGAGGACTGCAGTTCCCTTCCCGGATGGATGTAGGCCATCACCCCATGTATAAGCTGTTATTCCTCCAGGTAAATCCATTATCCCCAGTGTAGCTAAGCCCCTCCTCTCTGCATCATTCCTTCAACCATGAGATGAAGCTCCTGGTGTGGAGATCCCTCTCCTCCCCAGTGTTGTAGACAGGCAGCACCTCAGTGAAAGCCACTGAGCATGCTACCTGTCTAAAACCCCTACCTAGCTCCCTAAACTCTCCCTGCACCATCTAATTCGATGCTACAGTGTGTTCTATGTATTTAACACTTGGATGATTGTAGTTTGCACTATAGACGATGTGGAACCTTTGAAAACAAGCTATTCTTAGCTCAAAGGTGATTGTCCGAACAAACAACTATCCCAGCCCTATCCCTAGTCAGGTCATTTGTCCCCAAGTAGACAATGACATCCAGCTCTCCCTTCTGTCCTGCTGCCTTAGAAATCCCCAGGATCCATTTCCCGTCCCTCAGGACCATGGCACCATGTAGGCACCTGACCTACCTCTGCCCCCACTTCCTGTTCTCAGATCTATCCCCCTTATCCCCCTCAAAGTTGAGTCCCCCACCAGAAGTTGTTTCCTCTCTTCTGAGGGCATCTACCACCCTCCTTGAGGTCTACACCACATTCTCCCTGGCCACTACCATGGGTGCTTCCTCCCAGCAGTCCCACCCCACCAGAGAGGCGAAGGAATACTGTAGTGGTACCGGTTGAGGAATGTGCCTCTGATCCACCAACCCCATCATAGTCCAGCTGTTCCTCCTCCCTGGCATTCTTTGAGTTAACAGAAACAGACTTGGTGGCCCCTGGGTGGCGGAGGAGGTCCCCTGAATCCTAGGCAACTTGGCCTGGAGTCTAGTGGCCTCTTCCCTCAACCCAGAGAGGTGCTTGCAGATGGAGCAGCACCCCAGTCTTCAGAAGGTCTCTCTAGAAACTGCCACCCTACAGCCACTACACTGCACCAATTCCAGCATTCCCAGTTCCTATGCTCTACCCTAGATAGGGTGTTGCTTCTATTCCCAGTTTTGTCCTACCCTTTACCTTACACTAATCCCTTATTCTACCCCTACCACTGACAGGGTGTTTTTAGTTTTCCCCCCTTTTTTTTGTTATGCCCCTTTGTACACCTACCATAGCTAGGGTGTTGCTTCTATTCCGTGTTTTGGCTAACCCTTTACCTTCCACCTGCCCTGGCACTGAAAGTAACAACAGGAGTGAACAGGTACCTTATCTTACACAACTGGCAGAGTCCTCTGCTTCCTGCTTCCTTGTGCTGATGGCTGCCAGTGCCTAAGATGCTAGTCTTACACCTGTTCCACTCCAATGCTTTTCCACTCAAGTGCTGGAACATGAACGTGTGTGGGACACATTAGGTGGAAGGGCTTTTATAATGAGTTTGAGCCTTCCTTAAGCCTTCCAATTTGTAAACAGTCTCCAAAAGCTTGTCCAAAATGGCTGAATGTCCTCCCAGTTCCCCAGCAACCAAACAGCCCCTGATTACAAGAAACACCATTTGCAGTTGTTAAAAAAGCTTCCACTTGATACAATCAGCCCATTTGTGGCATTTATCCCCCAATGCTTATGCCTCTGAAATTGGTGCACTTGTTTTTCATTTAATGCCTGACCCTCCTTGGGCCTCCAGATTGGTCAGCAGTCCCCAAAAGCTTGCGCAAAATGGCTGAACATCCTCATGGTTTCCATAGCCAGCCCACAATTACAAGAAACGCTGTCTGCAGCTGTTAAAAAAAAGCTATCATTTGATTCAATCAGCCCCTTTTAGTGGCACTTATCTCCTGATGTTTGCACCTCTGATATCAACCAAGACCATCCTTTATGCTGATGATGCAGTTATCTTCAGCAAGGGCAAGGACCTGGCAACCTTAAGCGAAACCATGCAGCAGGACTTTGACCTACATCAGGACTGGTTCATAAAGTCCTCCAATCCTGGTAATTACCACCCTATCTCCCTACTCCACACCACTGCTAAACTTCAAGAGCACCTAATGTTTTCTCAGCTGTCCCCCTTCCTTGATTCATCCTCCTTCTTCACCCCTTTCCAGTCTAGTTTCCTTAAACCCCACTCCACTTCCTCCTTCCTCCTTCAACTCACTGACTTAATTTTCTCAGGCATGGATCAGGCCCTTACCACCTCTGCAGTCTTTCTCGACTTGGCCAAATCCTTTGACACTGTAGCCCATTCCCTTCTCCTTGACAAACTTACAGCAGCGGGGCTTTCCCCATATGCTACTAACTGGTTCTGCTCCTACCTTGGTTATAGGACTCAATGGGTAAGAATTGGAAATTCCTTATCCCCTTCGCTTCCTATCAGCACTGGTGTCCCTCAAGGTTCTGTCCTTGTCCCAATTCTCTTTTCAGTCCTCCTGAATGACCTCTCCACTGCCTGCATTTCTGTGTCCATCCATATGTACGCAGATGATACAGTTCTTTACGCCTCTGGTTCCTCCACCCCCCAATCTGATAGCCCAGTTTCAGCTGGACTTTGACAATATCCAGCACTGGTTCTGATCAAATCAACTGTCCCTCAATGCCAAAAAAATAGTCTCCATGATCTTTGGCAATAGGCAGAAGCTCTCTAGGCTCACTGACCTCCCCTTCTTCAACACCCTTGATAGGACCATGATCAATGATGTTCCCTCCTTTAAATGCCTTGGGTCTGGCTCAATCAACACCTCAACTCTTCTGGGCATGTGGATGCAATCCACAAAAAACTACACCCGAAACTAGGTGCACTATACAGGAACTGTGGTTGCATCCCCTGATGGCTCATAGAGCCATTGTCCAGAAAATGATTCTCCCAATTTTTGACTATGGAGACATTGTCTACAGTGCTGCTCCTAAGTCCACCCTGACCAGACTGGATTCCCTCTTCCACTCCTTCTGTCCCTTAGTTTTGACTGCCCGCCTCGCACCCACCATTTCTCCCTTTATACCTCCTTCTCCCTTCCCTTCCTTTCCTTGAAGCCAGGCGCATCTCACATTGTTCCTCCTTTATCGCTAAATTCTGGCTTGGCTCTCTCCCCTCTTACCTTACCACTCTCCCCCACCCTTCCCACTACTCCCTTCGTAACTCTGGCTTCCACTGCTTAGCACTCCCTACTAGATCATCCACAGCTGGCCAGACTGCCTTCTCCTACTGCTTCCCCAAACAATAGAATTCTCTCCCCCTCTCCATCCACTCTGCCTCTTCCCTACTCTCTCATCTCCTTCCTTCTCCTCAGTTTCTCTTCTCACTCCTGCAACTGTACCTGACCCCCCTCTGCACCTCTTTTCCCTCTCTCCTCTCCCTTCCCCCTGTACTCTAACTCCTTGCCCTAGCTCCTACTGCCAACCCCCCCCAAGTTAGCTTCCCTACCACCTGCCTGCATTATCTGCACATTGCACTTAATTTGCATCCTCCTGTTGTTCTTATTTATTTATTTATTTATTAGCTTCTGGTAACCGGGTAAGTGCGCTAGGCAACAATCCTGCCTATTTTCAGGCACGACCCGGGAGAGCACAGGACATTGGTATACATATTACAGTAGTACATAATATCGATCAAGGTAAACATAAGACAGCAAAAGCAATTAACAACATACAAGATGATTAGAGCAGCAAAATCAGATACAGTGCATAATAAAAGACATATTGTAACAAGAAATGGGCTTGGGTCTGTGCCACAGGCTGGCAATAGGGTGTAGCATATTACGAGCATTTGCAATGTCCAAGGGCATGAAGGTGAGAGAATAGTGAGTTTTTAAATTCCCGGTGGGAGGCAGAATTTTTAACCTGTAGGGGGAGTGAGTTCCAGAACTTAGGAGCAAAGTGAGAGAATGCCTGTTTGCCCATTTTTGTAGTGCAAGGTCTGGTAGAGAGCATAGGGACAGAGGAGGACCTGAGGGTATGGGTTTGGGAGGCAGGAGTCAGCAGGTTAGCCAGATAGTCCGGGCTAGGGGGTCTGGTCAGTGAGTCAATAAAGCATCCCAGGGAGTAGGCCCGTAGATCCTTAGGTGACAGCCAGTTTAAGCCAGAGTAGAGGAGGCAGTGATGAGTAAGGCGAGGGGCAGTTAAGGCGAATCTGCAGATATTGTTATAGACGGTGTCCCACTTACTGAGTACAAAAGAGTTTGCAGCATAGATGAGAGGAAGAGCGTATTGGAGCTGGGGTAAGAGGATTCTCCTAGCTACTGATAATCTGGCTGAAGGTGTGAGGGAGTGGCACACACAGTAGGCGCCACCAATTTTTGCATTAACAGTTCGACATACCGCGTTGACATGTAATGACAAGTCAAGGGAGGGATCAAGTGTGACCCCCAGGTATTTGAAGGACGCCATGTTGGTGATAGGGGAACCGTCCCGGCAGTGAACCAAGAGCCTAGGGGCAGTGGAGGGCAGTTTTTTTGAAGAACCGAATAGCATGGCTCGTGTTTTGTCCTGGTTAAGATTTTGATGGCAGTTCGAGAGCCAGAGTTGAAGGACTTGAAAATCATTTGAGAGAGTGGAGTTGATGTCATCTGTCGATTTAGACCCTGAGTAGAGAACCAGGTCGTCGGCGTACATAAGAGTGCAGCTATGTCGGGAAAGAGCGGGAATATCATTTAGGAAGAGGGAGAAAAGGAGAGGTCCGAGAGTGGACCCCTGTGGGACTCCAAGGGAGATCTTTATGGGGGAGGAAAGGGCCTTGTGAAAAGCTACCGCCTGAGTGCGATTGTCCAGGTAGCTGCGGAACCAAGATAGAGTTGGGTCAGATGCTCCTACGGATTGGAGCTTCTTCAGCATAAGAGGGTGATGAACCATGTCAAAAGCTTTGGACAGGTCTATGAAGACAGCACCGGTGAGTAAGCCATGGTCCATATTACATTTGATGTCGCTGGTAAGTTGTGTCAGTGCCGTAGTGGTGCTGTGTCCGGGCTTAAATCCATGTTGGCAGGGGGTTTGGAGATTGAACTTGGCAAGGTGTTCAGCGAGCTGGCGGTGGACTATTTTTTCTAGAAGCTTACTGAGAGTGGGAAGGAGAGAGATGGGGCAGTAGTTGGACATATTGGGTTGCATCCTGCTATATTCATACAAATGTATATATTTTGCTTTTTGCCTTCAATGTTTCTTGTTTATGATGCTCATTTTATGCTTAATTATGTTGTTATCTATTATGTAAATACTGCTCTATTTGCTATTCATGACCCTCCTCTACCCCCTTCCCCTAGGATACATCTGGAAATGAGCTGTTACCAGCTCAGTATATCTTTTCTGGTGAAACTTTTTTTTTTTAATCCTGCTCTTTGGCTCTCTCCCCGTTGCTACCTCTGTCCTCGGAGATGGGTGGGGGCACATAGCAGCTCTGGAAGACGGTACCACCCCTCCTCTGATGGGCTCGGTCTCTGGTCCTCAACCTTCCTGACCCAACGCACTAGGCGATCCCCCCATGGGTTGCCCCCCTCATGTGGCAGGGCTGACAGTGAAGGCGTTGACTTTCTTCCCCCCCCCCCGGAGATCAACATCTAGACTCCGGGGGGCCAGGATCGGGCGCCGTGGGTCCCATCATGGAGCCTACCAGCTCTGAGTTTTTTCTGTTTTTCACCCCGCACTTGCTGGAGTTGCACACACGCGTGTGGAGGCATGCGCAAGCAGAAACCTGCGGCACCCTCCCGGCTTGAGTCGCTCCCTGAATGCACTACCACTGGGCCTCCACCCAAGGGCAGCCCTGCAGCAAGAGCGGCTGGATCCCCACCCGAGAGTGGAGAGCTACCTGACAGCCTCTCAATCCAACTCTCAGCCTCCCCCTTCCACTGACTCTGATGGCCTGGGCTAGTTCCCGAACCCGGGTCGCCAGCATAGCACGAGGTGTGGTATCCAGTGCCTCAACCCTCAGTGCCACTGGGCCGGCCTCTGGTGAAACTTCTGAATAAATAAAAAAAATGAATAAATACTAGCATAATACTCAATACCAAAAAAAGTAAATCCATGGCATTCTCAGGCCATCTCGAGGGGTGCATAAAAAATCTATGAGTGCCTCCTTCTAACTGCTTGATTTGGACAGTGCTGAGGTGGAGGATGTCTGGGAGTTTATATACTTAGGTCTGTACCTGGGCAGCTCTCTAAGTTTCTATACCCTCGTCAGCAATCTAGTAAAATCTGTACATATGAGACTGCGTTTTCTGAGTCTGGGTTCTCTGTACCAAGATAAAAGATTCCTAGTTCCAGATACAAAGAGATTGGATTGCATTACCATAGCCTCCTGTTCCCTTTAGTTGACTACAGTTCCCTTGTTAATGCTACTGCTCCTGTCAGGGTCTTCTTCAAAGTGTGCACAGTCTACAAATGTGTTTGTCTTTTCCTTTCTCGTCTACCATATCGCATCCACCACTGCCATCAGTTTACCACTGCTTCTTGCCCATCATAGAAACATAGAAACATAGAAGTTGACAGCAGATAAGGACTGCAAGGCCCATCCAGTCTGCCCATTTCTTTTTCTACCTTATAAAAGTGCCATCGGCATTTGCTCTGTCAATGGCTTATCTATTCATACTTATCTGTATTGCTCCCTTATGCCTATCCCATGCCTGTTTGAAGCCCTGCACTGTATTCATATCTACCGCTTCCTGAGGTAGGCCATTCCATGCATCCACCACCCTTTCTGTGAAAAAGAACTTCTTCACATTACCCTTTAATCGGCCTCCCTCTAATCTCATGCTGTGTCCTCGTGTCCTGCTATTTTTCTTATATTGAAACATGTTAGACTCTTTCACCTTGTTAATGCCCTTAAGGTGTTTGAATGTTTCGATCATATCACCTCTCCCCCTCCTTTGCTCTAGGGTATACATATTGAGCTCCGTTAATCTGTCCTCATATGTTTTCTGATGCAGTCCCTGCACCATTTTGGTTGTCCTTCTCTGGACTGCCTCAATTTGGTTAATGTCCTTGTGAAGGTGTGGCCTGCAGTTGGGGCCTAACCAGTGTCTTGTAAAGAGGGATTATTACCTCCCTCTTCCGACTTGTGATACCCCTACTAATACACCCTAACATCCCCCTAGCCTTACCTACCGCTTTAGTGGTCTGCTTGGATGATTTCAGGTCATCTGTGATCCCTGGAGGATCACCTGACCCACAGGTCGGCAATGCACCTCCACAAGGTGGGGCTCGGGAAAGTTACCTCATGTATTACTGAGCTCTTCCAATGCTCATCCAACTTGCTGGGGACATGTTCCTGGTCTAAATATACATTCATGCTTCTGTTTAGGAAAACTGCTGCCAGAGGGCTTTTTTTTAAACTCTGTATTTATTGCTTTTCACAACTGGAGAACAACTGATACAAAACATACATTAGACAGACCAAAACCTTATACATCCTCTAAAGTACCACATCTTAATCAAAGAAAAGAAGTGCATCTAATATATTATATAATATATACATCATTAGAGGGCTCCATTTAAAAATCACTCCGAAAGTTCCCGACTATTGCCGATATAAATAAAGCCTAAGAGCCACATGACTAATTTTGGAGACGTGAAGTCCAATAGAAATAAGTCTAATGTTTGCACCCTGCAGAGGGCTAATGGCATCATGTGATGGTAGCTGAAGTTATAACCCTGAAATAAAGCGAGAAAACAACAGTCCACTAAATAACAACCTCCGGTTTCTATTAGCTGCATTAATAAAGAAAACATGTCAAAACTTTGCAAAACTCTCATTAGCTAGAGGAAAAAATAGTTTATCTAACATGCATTATACAAAACATTAGTAGCATACACCCTTATAGCACGAAACAGTGTGCAAAGGGTACATTATTATAATAACACTTTAAAGGCAGTAGCACAGAATCTAGGGAAGTAACTGCCTACAAAAATGTCAATATTAGTAACTGAGTTTGTGTGCCCTGATAACTGCAACTTTAGTAAACTTGGTGTAAACTGGAATAGCTAAAAGCTATAGAGAAAAAAACAGTTTCTGTTCAGGTTTCTTCGTTACTTGTGGACTGGCCCCCTTGCCTCATCTTCCTCTGTCTGGGACTCTGCAGTCACCCGTGATGCCTATTTTGCTGCTTCTACTGGATCCAAAAAGGCCCAGAGTTTACCTTTGTGCATAATCCGGACTCTTAACAGAATACATCATCGAATCAACTATGGCGGCGTCCCTTAAAACGCTCTGGATAGGGGAACTAGAGAGCCATCTTCCTGGCAGGAAGTGTTCTGCATGAGCTCCACCTCAAGATGCAGCTATTTCAATAAATAAATAAATTGGATTTTCCTCAGACTCCACCTACACTACTGACTTCTTAAGAGTTTGAGGAATGGATCAGTACCAGATTTAGCATGGCCCGCACAAGGGGACAGCAGGCAGTCTCTTCTAAAGGTTCATTCCAACAAAACAAGGGCATGGGTAGCACCAGAGCTGGCAGCCCACTTTCCAGTGATGAACCACCATGGCAACTTTGCTGGAGTCCATGAAAGCCACGGATGTGAAAATGGAAAGGGCAGCAACTAAACTTGAAACACACATCGCACAATTGAGAGATCTTACCTCCCGAGTGGTTGATACAGACAAGCAGTCTACTCCCAAGATGGTTTCAGTAGCCACCCTTACTCAAGAGAACTCTCAGATGAGAGGTTGATTGGAGGCATTGGAAAATGAAGTGAGGTCCAGTAGCATAAGTGTGGTGGGGGTCCTGGAGGGTGCCGAGGGCTCTGATCTCCTATCCTTTTTAACCGAGTGGCTCACTAATGTCATACTTTTACCAGAATCTTTTGACTTTAAATTGCTCCAAAGAGCTTACTGGGTTAATCTGAGGAGGATCACCCAACCACCTCTAATCAACCACGGACAGTGCTATTACGTATCACTGGGGTGGAAGTGCAAGACTTGATTATTTCTGCTGCAAGGGCAGCATACCCTCTCACTATAGAAGAGAAATATGTTAAATTATACTCCAACCTTTCCTTTCAAACTAGGGCTTGCCATAAGAAGTTCAACACTGTCCATCAGCATTTGCAAGCCCTAGGAACTGTACACTCCTTTCTATTACCAGCACGTCTCTGGGTCATGTATGGAGGGACATCGTGGCAGTTTTCTAAACTGGGAGATGCTGGGAGATGGGTTACAAAAACTGAAGAAGAATTTGCAGCTAGATGGGTTGTGGATGCGGAGACCCAGGAGAAGCAGACCAAAGATGGGTTGATGGTATTGGCACTATGGTGACACTCTGGACTTTGTACCTGCAAGTACTGTTTTAGATTTTGTCCCAGACAATTCAGTCTGGCTCAAACCATGCTGATCACTTTTCATGATGGTAGACTGTATAGGTGGACACTGGGGACACCAAACAGTTTGAGTATGTTTAAAATGGCACCTCATATGTGGCACACTTTCTATTTCACGAAGGGTCCTGGTTAACTGTCGACCAGTCATACCAAATGCAAAGTGCTGTCAAGTATATCGTAGCATTTACTGCAAGTGCCTACATTATGTTTCTCAGCTGTGCCTGGAAGTTCTGCCAAATGTGTATTGTTTTATTTCTTTTTGTGGTTCTGAGATTAATATGCTCATTTTTGGGGAAAATGGTTGTGTCTCACGGGTGGGGTGGGGGGCATTGTGCCTGAACCAAACATATCTGTCTTTGTTCCTCTATCAGATTTAAATAGCAGTTATAGTTAACTGTGTTTATCTCCCTTTGAAACCACCTCAGCCACTGAAGAGTTTGGCATTGTCTTTAATAATTCTGAAGCTAGACTTTATTTTACCCCCCATTTCTTACTGCTCAAAGTTACAGGACAAAGAGTGAGTATATCAAATATTTGGAAACACTGTGTAAGGGGTTTTATCCTTGTGCATGTGACTGCTGATCTGTATGAATACGTATTGTATTTGTAATACTCTCCTTTTAAAATAATAAAATGTAAGTTAAAAGAAATCCTCCCAACAGCATCAGATTGCTTTTGTGCTGCCGGATGGTATCACTGATGTCCAGGAAAAAGTAAAGTGATCTGCCCTCTTGAGGGAGGGGCCCTTATCTCTGTGCCATTTTCAACAGTTTGTCTCAGGTCCCAGTTCCAGCCAGCATGACCAGGACAATGGGATTTACTCACTTGGTAAAGGTTATTATCTAAGTACCCTTTGTAGTACTCCGCAGTCAACACCAGTGGGGTATTCCTCGTCCATTCTATAGGTTGATGCACGATCCAATCAAATTAAAGGTGGGCGAGGACATCCCTCTGTCCTCATCAGAGTATCTCCAGTGTGAGTCTTCCATAGCTACATAGTGAGTGAGAAAGAAAAAAGAAATTGAGAGAAGAGGTACCATCCAACACTATGTCCAGTCTGAGGTAGACCCATGGTAAATGAGCCCCGCAGAGAGCTGGATCCTTCGATTGTAAATGTATACTGTATTATAGATGAAGTACTGTATCAAGATTTCGTTGTTTTTACCCATCACCTTTATAGTAGGAGAAATTTGTTATATACAACAGTAACAGAGGGCATTTGTTTTTTGGCATAAACAGTTGTCAGAGAGACACATTTTCACTCATCACCTTACTAGCGGATAAGAAATTCATTATCTCATGTAATAGAGAAGGGAACTTTTTGGGTTCATCTATCCCCCTAAAATGGTAGCTCGTACTGCTGACTCGGCTCAAGGGTAATCTGCCATCCAGGGTGGGCCTGCAGAGTACTATAAAGAGTACTCAGATAATCACCTTTACCAGGTGAGTAAATCCCATTATATATCGTACCCTTTATAGCACTCCGCAGTCAACACCACTGGGACCTTAGTAGCAGTGTACTATTGGAGTGAGTGCTCTCCGGTGGGTGAGAAGAAAAGGCAGATTGGTTCAGGTGTCATGGTGATTGTTTCCTGCCTCGAGAACTGACTTGGCAAACATAGTCCTTTCAGCAGACTCTATGTCTAACTGTAATGTTTAGTGAAGGTGTGTATGGATGACCAGGTAGCTGCTGAACAAATGTCTTGAGTAGACGCATTTCCCCTTTCTGCCCAGGAAGTTGCTATTGCCCTGGTAGAGTGTGCCTTAAGACCTTCTGGAGGTGTCTGCCCCACTGCCCTATAGGCCTCGTTGATAGTCTGCTTGCTCCATCTGGCTATGGTATCTTTTGAGGCTGCCTGACCTACTCTGTGACCTTTGGTTAGAATGAACAACCTGTCTGACTTCCGAATCTCCTTAGTTATACTGAGGTATCTTTCTAGTTGGTGGCCCACATCGAGGGGATGGTGGGTCGCTGTGTCTAGGGGATTAGTTGGGGCTAGGTAGGGCAGGAGGACGTCCTGCTCCTTGTGGTATTGTGATGCCACCTTAGGTTAAAAAGATGGTACCGTTCTTAGAATGTATCTATCGCTGTGAAACATGATGAAGGGTTTCCTGCATGTTAGGGCCTGAATCTCGCCTATTCTCCTAGCCGAGCAAATTGCTACAAGGAAGGCTGTCTTAATGGTGCACCAGTGTAAGGAGTCCTGCTGGAGGGCAGGTAACTGCAGGGCATCTAGTACTGTTGCCATGGTGGGCACCTCTGCCTCGGCCTTGGAGCTGCTAAAGTAATTGCCTTGAGCAGCCGGATGGTCTCTGGGTGGGAGCCAATGTGACCTAGCCCTGGAAGAGGGCCTCTAATTGAGGAAATAGCTGATGCCTGTACCCTGAGTGATGCTGGTCTTAACCCCTTGTTTGCTCCTTCATTGAGAAAGTCCAGAATTTGTGGTAACCCCACCACTGAGGGTGAGGTACCCAGTTCCCTGCACCATTTGTGGAATATTTGCCATTGTCTAAGATAAGTCTTATTTGTTTACTGTCTTCTAGATTGCAGCAGGCGATTTACGACCCTGGGGTGGTAGCCTTGGCTTAACAGTCTTTCCCTTATAAGAGCCATGCCATCAGACTCAGGCTGGCTGGATTGGGATGGTGAATTGGTCCCTGTGACAGTAGGTTGGGCCAAGTTGGAATGAACATTGGGTGTCCCACTGACATGTCTTGGATGAGTGAGTACCATGGTCATCTTGGCCAGTTGGGAGCCACCAGGACCACTGACGCTCCCGTGCGTCGAATCTTGTGTAGCACCTTGGGCATCATTGGTAGTGGTGGGAAAATGTAGGCTCACGTGAAGTTCCAAGGGGCTGAGATCATGTTGATCTCCTAGGCTTGGGGGTCTGAAAATCTGGAGTGGTAGTGGGGTAACTGCGTGTTCGTCCGCGATGCCATCAGATCGACTTGCAATGGTCCCCATTTGGACTGTATCCTCTGAAAAATGGATCTGTGGAGTTTCCATTCTGACTGGCTGACAGTGACCCTGCTTAACCAGTCTGCTTCTGTGTTGTCCTCTCCTGCTAGATATATCGCAGTTAGTGATGGTAGGTTTCATTCCACCCAGCAGAAGAGCTGCAGTGACTCTTTTTATCATCGCTTTGCTGCATGTTCCCCCTTGCTTGTCTATATATGCTACCGTCACTTGATTGTCGCACCGTATTAGGACTGGTCTGCTGGCGACTAGGGGTGCGAAGAAGAGTAGGGCCAGGCGCACAGCTCTCATTTCTAGGATATTGATGGGTAGGCAGGATTCCTCCTGAGTCCACAACCCTTGTGTTACATGGTTGTTGCAAGTTGCCCCACAACCGGTCTGGCTGGCATCTGTGGTGATTATTTGTGGTGCAGCTTGTGTCAGTGTTATTCCTTGCAGTAAGTGAGGTTTGAGGGTCCACCATCGTAATCCAGATAACAGTTGGGATGGGAGTGTGACCCTAAATTTGAAGTTCTGGGTTGCCTGGTCCCATGAGTCTATGAGAAACCTTTGAAGTTTTCTCATGTGTACTCTGGACCATGGCACCATGTCAATCAGTGCTGCCATGACTCCCAGTACCTGGAGGTAGTCCCAAACAGGTCTGTTTGGCCTGCTGATTAGGCCTGACACTAGTGATCGGATATTGTGTACCTTTTCTGGTGTTGGGATAACCTTGTTGTCCCTTGTCTGTATCACTGCATCCAAGTGAGTGATGGACTGTGTGGGAGTTAACTGGCTCTTGTCCTTGTTTATTATCCATCCGTGTTGCTGTAGGCAGTTGGTTGCTAACTGTGTGCTTTTTAGTGCTTGCTCTGCCGTTCTTGCCCTTATAAGCCAGTCGTCCAGGTAAGGGATGACGTGGACCCCTTGTTTCCTGAGGTGGGCTGCGAGTACTACCACAGTCTTGGTGAATACTCGGGGGGGCAGATGCTAGGCCGAATGGTAGGCACGTGTATTGGTAGTGTAGCCCTTGGAAGTTGAATTGAAGATAACGGTGGTGTGAGGTTCGAATGGGGATGTGGAGATAGGCATCCTTGAGATCTATTGATGTCAAGTAGTCCCCTGGTTGAATGGATGCCAGAATGGAGCAGATGGTCTCCATTTTGAATTTTTTGTAGGTCACCATCTGGTTCAGGTATTTGAGGTCTAGTACAGGTCACATTTCCCCTGTCTTCTTTGGGACGACAAAGAACGAGGAATAGACCCCCTGTCTCCTGCTCCTCTGTGGGGACTTGTGTGATAGCCCCAATGCTGAGTAATTCCTGTATTGCATTCTTTAATGCCTGCACCTTGAGTGGGTCTCTTGATGTGGGTGATAGAAAAGGTCTGTGTCTTATTGGCTTTCTGTTGAATTCAATCACATAGCCCTTGGCAACCACTTCCAGCACCCATTTGTCTGATGTTGTGTGGGCCCACTGGTGTGCAAACCATCTCAGCCTCCCTGAAAGTGGTAGTTTTGTGTGGGCCCGCTCGCCTTCATTGTTTGTTACCTTGAGTTTTGAAGTTAGGTTTGCAGCCTCCGTTGGGATACTGGGTTCCTGTATTGTCCCTTGGTTTGTTGTTGTATGATTTGTGCTGGAAACGTGGTCTTTGGGACCATTGCTTTGTGTTCTGAGGTTGGTATGATTGTGGTTTTCATTTGAAGAACTTACTTTTGGGACGAAAAATTCTGTCACAAAACAGGTGGTGGACAAGTGGAACACCCTGCCAGAGGAAGTGGTGGGGGCTGAAACAATCACGGGATTTAAGAATGCATGGGATAGACATAAAGGAATTCTGGAGGTCAGGAGTAAAGAGCAACAGACTTCTAGGAAAACATAAACTGAACTTACAAGCTCAAATGGGCAGACTGGGTGGGCCATAGGCCCTTATCTGCCGACACTGTCTATGTATGTATCTATGTATGGGGTTAGTCCTTCTCCGAATAGGGTACCTTCTTTGAAGGGTAATTTGAGGAGGGTGGTTTTGGACTCATTGTCCGCCTGCTACAGTTTTAACCACAGTGCCCGTCTGGCTCTGTTGGCCAGGACTGAGGTTCGCGCTCCAAACCTGAACATGTCGGAAGAAGCGTCCATGATATATTTGACAGCTTGAGTGGCACATTCAGCTGCGTCCGCTTGGGGGAAGTCCTCAGGAATATTTTCAGTGAGAATGTCCAGCCATCTATGTAGGGCCCTGCAGGTGAACCACACAGCAGTGTCCACTGAGCGTGCCATGCCAGCCACCTCATGAATTTTCCAGAGGTGCTCCTCAACTTTTTTGTCCATGTGGTCCTTGAGGGCTGCCATACTCTCTATGGGGATTGTAGTACATTTGGACAGTTGGGAGACTGGCTGATCTACCTTAGGGGGGTCTGCCCCAGTGATCAGTCTTTTCCCTGCTGATGGGATATCACCTGTTGACCATGCTCTTTTCCGACATTCTGGTTGGATCAGGTGCCTCGTATTCTTTAGCGAGAAGTGAGTCGAGAGCCTGGCAGGATGGGAAGGGAATTTTCTCCTCCGGTTCACCCATGGAGAGAAGGGGGTCTACTGAAGTGGATGGTTGGGCGGGCTGCTGTGATATTTTTAATGCCGCCCTTACCATTGTGATTAATTTGTCAATGTTTTCTCCATGGCACATTCAAGTAGATTTGTCTGAAGGGCCTTCGTCGGGTTCGGTGGAGGTATCAGATGAGATGCTATCCGTATCCAGCCTGGGACATTTCTTGGAGGGTCCTCGGTTGGGAGTTTTCTGTGGTGCTGTGGCAATGGGGGCGCCTGCTTTCATGCATTCCAGGAGCTGGAACAGCAATTGAGCCTGGTTAGCGTCCAACGCAATAGGAGGGGGGGGGGGATTCTGTGATGGAGTCCTCATCTTCCATCTGTGTTGTGCCCCTATTCATACCGAGGAGACAAACTGAACATTGTTGGTCATCTTCCTCCAGGGGTGAAAAAGGCACTCCGCATTCCCTACATTTCCTCATGGTGTGGATCTGGGGGAGTTAAGAACAAGCTGCATTAGGAAAGGACCTCCTAATGCGGCAGGCCAAAAATCAAACATAAATTTTTTTTTTCTTTTAAGGGTCTGGTATTAAAAGAAAATTAAATATCCGGGAGTTGGCCTTGAACCCACCAGTCTTGCACCCTGTGCACTGCAGGGGCAGTAATCTGAAATATGCTGAGGTACAGAGAAAATAGAAGCGGCAGTTCTGTCTGAGAATATAAAACACGATGGGTCTGAGAAGGGAATGCAGGAGCAGACCCAGGCAAGATAACAGCTGTGAGATCTCGCGGGGTCTCCTGAGGTTTGAGAGAGCTGTATGTTTTACATGGCTGCCTAGCATCCCGCAAGATTTGGAGCAGGTGTGCAAAGGCTCATGGGGCTTGTCTCACCTAGCGAGAGACGGTGGTCGAGAGTTGTCTCGGGGGGAAGGGATTTATTTTATGGTCCTCCCGAGAACAAAGGATTTTAGGAGAAGTTGGCATCCTGGGACAATGCCCAAACTGCAGGGGAGACAGTGAAATGGCAGTGTGGAATCTGGGACAACGCCCGAAAGTAGAGGAGCTGGGGGAGCTGACTAAAACAGGGGAAATGGATTGAGGTAGGTGGAAGCCAATTGTCTCTTGTCCGAAATCAGACTTTTCCCAGTCCTGCACTCCCTGAAGTTGTACTTGTGCAAGGGAGGTGCTGAAAGACTTAAAGTTAAGCCCTGTTATTGTGGGGTGATATGGGTGGGAAGCTGCTGCTATAGGAGCCTCATTTGTGTGGGTTTGCGGTGGGCAGGAGAGGTACAGGATGGGACTCCTGCTTGAGCTGGAGTGCTGCAGCTCTGTGCAGTCACCAGAGAAGTTGAGCCCTGAGGTTGTAGGGCAACGAGAGTGGGAGGCTGCTGCTGGAGGAGCATAGTTTGTTTGTGTGGGTTTGCAGTGGGCAGGAGAGGTACAGGATGGGACTCCTGCTCGAGCTGGAGTGCTGCAGCTCTGTACAGTCGCCAGAGAAGTTGAGCCCTGAGGTTGTAGGGCAACGAGAGTGGGAGGCTGCTGCTGGAGGAGCCTCTCTCCGTTAGATGTGTTTGTTGTGGACAGAAAGCTGCATGCTGCTCAGGAAGGGTTGCCCAGAGCAAGGGAAGAGAGATCTTGCCACAAGAATGCTGGGGTCGCTACGTGAGGGACCGTAGGCATGTCTGAAGCTGCATGACCAGTGCAGCTGAAGCATCATGATGAGAAATGATCTGGGCCACTACTGGAGGGGGCCAGATCCTAGGTGGTGTAATAAAAATTAATTATAGGATCTATACTGCTCTCATTATACATTCCCAACGAAAACATAGACGTTTCATCTAGTATTGCATGCGGTTAGAGCTAAGCTTGCTATCTGCCATATTGTTGTTAAAAATAGGAAAGAGATAAGATAGAATACAAATATTTTACAGTACCTGTATAGTTGTTTGTTGTTAATGCTGTTGGGAACAGTGGACATGACCAACCTATCTGGATGCACAAATTGAACTGGAGATATTCTGATGAGGACAGAGGGATGTCCTCGCCCACCTTTAATTTGATTGGATCGTGCATCAACCTATAGAATGGACGAGGAATACCCCGCTGGTGTTGACTGCGGAGTACTATAAAGGGTATGATATATAATGATCATTTTCAGCTGCCGGCCAACCTCTAGGTGACACACAGTATGCTTTCTGAATGTGAAACAGTTCAGTCTCTCAGTCCATTTTTAAGGTTTCTACCAGCCATTCCTGAAGAAACATAATAGGGTCCCCTTGAGCCCTTCTGGCAACCCTAAGATTCTAACAATTGAAGATCTCATTTAGTTTTCGAGGGTTTCCAAACAAGCCTTCAGCTCATTATTTTCCCTAATAGTCATTGCACTTGATGATGCCGAGACTTGCTTCTGCAAGTCTCCCATTTCCAGTCTGTCAACTGCTTTTTCTACTACGTTGACTCTATTATTAAATCCAGCCATTTTCTCACTCAGGGTGACACCACTGCCTTTTGATTCCAAGAGACTAATCTTTCCCCAGCATCTTGCTCCACGGAAGCTTGGACCTCAGCTCCCAAACGCATGGATAGACCTGGAACACCTGGTTTACCTTTATGTCTTTGGCACTCATTGTATTTTCAGAAAGATTCCCTATTTGGCTAAATGGAGTATGTTGAATCAGAATATGAGGAGCTTTTTTCTCTTAAGAAAAAAAAACAGCAGTTTTTGAGTATTTTTCAAGCCAACAATGCAGACTTGTGATTTTTTGCTGCCCCTCGGCTCGGACTCCACAGTGCCCCCCACAGACAGAGAGCTTTGACCTCTAGGGCCATTAGAACAAATCTGGCTCCCTGACGAAGACCAATAAGTCGAAGCCCCAGGGCAGTTTACTGGTGGTCTTCAGCTCTGTCTTTTTATTGCTTCATTTTGTCACTTGACAAATAAAACATTTTGCAAATATACTGACAGTCACAGGTTTTTCTTCTAAGAGTGCACAGGTTCTCGTATTTTGTGATTAACTACAGGGCTATTAGCCCTTATAACCCCTTACACCCTCTCCTCACAGATGCAAGTAACAGCTCCAGGATCTGCCAATTTGTGACTGACAATTTGCACTGCAATTGTTTCTAATCATGACCCAAGCATGGCCTAAGACAAAAAGGCTCAAAATTGTACCCAAAAAATATACACAGTGTATGACCCAAATTACCAGAGCTGGACGCATGGACACTCTATTACTCCCCAGATATAATAGCCATCTTAGAAACTTGCCTCATACCTACAGTGCTAACACATGAAATTGCACTTCCAGGATACTCAGTCTTTAGAAGTGATAGAGTATCTAAACAGCGTGTGGTGTACTACTTTATGTCCACTCACACCATGCAAACCTCAAATTAGATATACTTTCCATGAAGGACTTCCCCGGGGAATCCATCTTCATATCAATCACCTTGGGCAATATTAAGACATTACGTATTGGTTGCATCTACAATCTCCAAACCGTGCATCTCAGGCATTGTCCTCCCTCACCTCCTGTCTCTCTGAGCTGCACCCAATGGAACTCATTGTGTGTGGTGACATCAGTCTCAACTGGTTCGACCCAAACCAGAAGACCTTTCAGTCATCTCTGGATAACGCCCACCTTACCCGAATAATTACTGAACCCACTAGACTCAATTTAAGATCCAGCAACCATACACTGCTTGATTAGATTCTAGCAAGCAGGGTAGATAGAATCAGAGCCTCTGGGATTCTCCCCGATACCCTTAGCAACCACTCTCTGGTCTACTGCATATGGAGAAACAATGCTCCCAACCCCCAATATATCGAGGCCAGGGACCTCTCCCGCTTATCGAGTCAGATTTCCATAAGAGCCTTATGGAAATCTACTGGAGACCAATAAATGACCTCCCCGCTGCAGACCAGTCATATGACTACTTTATACACAATGTCACTAATGTTGTGAATAAATTTGCTCCCATAAGATGTCACAGGGCAAAAGATCACTGTGTCCCGTGGCTCAGCAGGGAGCTCAGAAAAGCCTTCAGACTAAGGGATAAAGCCTGGCTACAATACAAGCAATCTGGGCTACTCTCTGACTGGCACTTCTATAGAGCACTCCAGATTAAGAAGTGCTAAGCAAATCTAACTAAAGTCCCTTCAAACTCAAAATCTCTCCTCCCCTAAACATTTCTGGTCCCAAATAAACCAGCTTCTCCATGGTAAAACTACTGCTTCTGACTGTGATATTTGCTGTGATGACCAAATTCTATCTAAACCCCAAGCCATAGCATCTTAATATAATAACTTTTTCACTGACCTAGACAGATTCAAGTCCCCCCTTCCACACTAATCCAGACATCCCCCAATCTCCCCTATCCCAGCAAACACCTGAAAACATTGAACCTCCTCTACCTCCTCCCTCTAATGGAACATCTGCACCTAAATTTTACCTTAAATTAACAACCAGACTGGAAGTACTTAAGCAATTAAAGAGACTCAAAAGTGAAGGCTCTCCAGGTAGCGACACTCTGGAACCGCATTTTCTGAACATAGCAGCTCCAGTCATAGCCACCCCAATCAGGAACCTTATTAATAAATCCTTCATAACTGGCACTGGCCCTGACAAATGGAAAATGTATCTTGTGCTGCCCATACATGGGGGGGGGGGGTTGTCGATAGGACAAGTTAGAAAATTACTGTCCTATATCTTTTCCTCTGTGCCATTGTCAAGCTCCAGGAGAGGTTCCTATATGAGCAACTCCTAGTCTACCTCAAACGAAACAATACACTCACACATTTTCAGCATGGATTCCACAAAAACTATGGCACCGATACAGCCCTGGTATGGATCACCAGCGACATTATCAATGCCATGAACCTGGGAATAGCCACTGGAGCATTTTTGTAGACTTAACAAAGGGTTTTGATCTGGTCAATCATAACCTGTTACTCACTAACCCTCTGCACTGTGGTTTGGATGACCTCTCTTGTAGGTGGTTTCAGAACTATTTGAATGGGCATAGGCAGAGTGTCAAATGGGAGGGTATGATCTCACCCCCAAGGTCAATCACAGATGGGGTACCCAAGGATCAATACTTGGTCCCCTTCTGTTTTCACTGTTTATCAATGAACTACCCCAGAACTGTGGGGGAGCCTCAGTACAGCTATACGCTGATGATGCCATTCTCTATAGGTCCTCCTCAGACCTCTCCCTGATTAATACTCAACCAGAGCTTGACTTCAGTTCACTAGAAAATTGGTTCCTGGCCAACAAACTCCTCCTCAATGCCAAAACAACAAAAGTCATGTTGTTCAGTCACAAAAAACTCGGCACAGATAGCATCTCCTTAAACTTACCACTTGATCCGGAGACAACCTGGAGGTGGTCCAGGACTTTTATATACCTAGGCATAGCTCTAGACCAAACCATGACCTTTGACACTCATGTGGATGCACTAACAAAAACCTTAAACCTAATACTTGCGCTACTCTACAGACTTGCTCCCTACCTGACTAGTGAGGCTGGCCGTACCACTGCTAACAGCACCCTCCTCCTCCTCTTATTCTATGGTGCCACAGTATTGCAGACTGTCTGGGAAGCTACCCACACCAAGCTTAAAGTACTATACCACAGGACGGGATGCTTTGCAAGAGGTGTGCACCCTGGAACACACACTTGCACAGTGTTAATCCTGGGGTGGCCCTCCTTTGAAGCTAAGCTATACTACCCCCTGTGCTGTTTTACCTTCAAGCTGTTGCAATCCCCCTCCTCACCCAGTCTATATGGCATTAGACAATGCAAGCAGCTTACCACACCTCTCAGAACTGCAGCTCTTCCACTGCTGGATGTCCCTAAACTTCAGTATGAAACAGGAAGAAGGTCCTTCTCCTTTTCTTCCCCATACCTGTGGAACTCATTGCCCCCGTGGTCCTGACCTGCCCTACCCTAGCACACTTTAAAAAAAGACTAAAATCTGTCTTCTGGACTACAGTCCCCTGTAACTGTTTTCATTGAATCCTATGACCCCACCCTGTCCCTTCCCCCTACAACGCTGCTGCTAGTAGAATCCTCGCCAGTTCAAAACTGTCATCCCTAGTTGACTGCTCACTTCCCTCACATAAATGACAATTGCATATAACATACTAATATAACATATGAGATGCCAGCAGAGTAGGCCTATTGGTCTATCAAGTCTGCTTGTGCTTCAGCACCCTGATTAGGTACTGTAGCCCTCTATCTGTCTCCTTCCACTGTTACTCCATCCCCCAGTCCTGCCCTCCCTCAGGCAAACCAGCCTCTGCTCCACCCCTTGCCTGTACCTGTCCCACCCTCTTTTGAATCCCTCCACCGTAGCTGCCTGTACCAGCTCCCCGGGCAGTGCATTCCACGGTTCCACTACCCTCTCGGTGAAGTACCTCCTCCTCCTTTCCCCCCTAATTCTACCACCCTCAATCTTCCAACTGTGTCCTCTGGAGATTCCACCCCCCTTCAGTCGAAAGATTCTATCTCGATTTACCTTATTTACTCCCCTGAGGTACTAGAAGACCTCAATCATGTCCCCCCGGTCCCTCCTCTTCTCTCCTCCAGTGAGAACAGATTGAGTTCCCCTAGTTGTTCCTCATATGTCATATTCCCCAGGACCCGGATCATTCTGGTTGCTCTCCTCTGAACCCTCTCTAGGAGTTGGATGTCACTCCTTAGGTGCGGCCTCCAGAATTGCACACAGTACTCAAGATGTGGCCTAACCAGGCTGTTGTACAGTGGCAAAATCACCTCCCTGTTCCTTGAGGTAATCCCCCTAGCAATGCATCGCAGCATCCTATTTGCCCTGACCGCAGCCCTCCTGCACTGTTCTGAAATATTTATGTTAACATCCACCAAGACTCATAGGTCTCTTTCCCCTGCCGTGGCCTGCAACTCATTCCCCCCCACCGCAGGGTGTACACATCATTGGGTTCCCACTCTAGGTGTAGCACCTTGCACTTGGAGGAGTTAAATTTCAATTTCCAGGTGCAGGACCACCTATCCAGAGTATCCACAGTAATATTCACAGTTAATGAAGGAATGACTATTTAGAAGGTATCCATCCTTGTATGTAAATACTCTTAGTCTTTGAACGAGAATTGTTGGAATGTAGTTCTTTGTTATATTGTGTACCTAATCTAAAATGTCTATATATGTAGTCATATTCTTGTATGATATTGTATACCTATGTCATCTACTGTCTGTAATGATGTTAAATATTGTATACCTATGTCATCCACTGTATGTAACTAATTCTGGGTCACCCCTGAAAAAGGGACATCTCAACTCAGATGGCTTACCTGGTCACCAAAATTCAATAATTAAATAAATAAATAATCATCTTATTTTTGCCTTATCCAATTTGTTTCTTTGTCTGCTTTTTGTCTCTGCATTGATTACTGAACTATGTCTTTTCTGTACCTTAAACTATTATGTATAACTGGCAGCTTGTGAAAAAGGGCTATGTAGTTCATCTTGCTCTCCGATATAAAAATTAAAAATGAAATGATATGACTCCACCTTTTGAACCAGGTAGGTGACATTTTTTAAATGTAGACCAAATGGTGATTTTGTAGAGCAACTGCGAATCACCTTTCAAGCTCCTGGTTCACGAAGTGGGGTGATAAAAAGACTATGTTGAAAACCTGGGGTCAAAATATTGAAACACAGGAAAGTTACAGCAGGTAAACATTGAAAAAAGTCAATGTTTCTTCATAACTGCTGTTTTTTTAAGATTTTGACCCCAAATTTTCAAAACATTTTTTATGATCCCACCTCATGAACCAGGTAGGTGAAATGTTTTAAATTTGTCCCAAAAAGCGATTTTTCTTAGTGAAATCACCTTTCAAGTCAGATCTGAGAAATCTCACCTACCTGGTCCAGGAGGTGGGCTCACAAAAAAGACTGTGTTAAACATTTAGGGTCAAAATATTGCAAATTAACAAAGTTGTAAGTAAACATTGAAAAAATTGTTTCTTTATACCTTTGCTATTTTTCAATAATTTAACCCCAAATTCTCAGCATAGTCTTTTGATAATTTCACCACATAAACCAGGTATGTGAATTTTTTTGTATTTAGCCCAAAAGCTGACCACGCAGAGAGTGTGAAATCACTTTTTGAAATAAATTTTAAAAATGTCATCTAACTGGTTCATGGGTTGGGGTCACAAAAAAATGCCACATGTTGGCCACAAATACTAAAAAATGACCAAATTATTAGTAAAAGTTGAAAACACATTAAAAATCCAGTGACTCCTCTTACAGTGCCTTGTATTCAGTCAGTTCACAGTCAGCCTTGGTAGCTGTAGGACAGTTTCCTAATAGGTAAGTGAGGGGTGTGGGAGGGTGTGGGGCGGTGGGTGCTGAGTAGGGTGGGGGGAGTGGAGACATGATAATGGACAGGTTTTTTTTTTCAGGTCTAAAAAAAAAGATGACAGCCATCCCAAGGGTGCCGAGGGCTAAGGCGCTAGAAGGCTACATCGCACCACACCAATGACCCATGTTCAGGAATGAGCACGGGATGTCGGAGGTCAGCGGAGGGCATGGAGCTGGATGGAGCCACTGTGAGGCAGCTCTCCTCTCCAGGGAGGGAAGGTGGTATCCCTCTGCCCTTGACTGCCTCATGATGGAGGCCAGGACACAGTACAAGCCAGAGAGAGCACCAGACACTAGGCTGATGGGTGGGTGGAAGGGGCTGTCACCAGGGCTGTATTACGTATGCATGCCTCCACACGCATACGTCTGTACTCCTGTGGACCTGGGGTAACTGCAGAGAAAATTGAGAAAAATGGATCCTCCAGCCGCGGGATGGCACTGGACCCTCCACAGACTCCACTCTCGGGCTGGGCAGAAGATAAGCCCTGGTAATTCCGGAATGTCAGGGCTGGGGGGGCTGGTCGGGCTGAGGGGTGCCGGCGGCAGAACAGGCGATAAATAGTCACCAAAAAAAAAAAAAAAAGATGGTAAGAGCCTTTTTTTTTTAATTTTTTTACAGGGACAGGATTGGGCACCCCAATGTCATGGATGTTTGGCTGCACAAGGGGTGGGTGACCCAGTGTCACATAGGAGAAGGTGCTGGGGAGAAGGTGGCATGAGAGAACAGAGTCGGGTTGGGAGGGAGGAGAGTAACAAAGCGGAGAAGGGAGATTATTTTTTTACTGTGAAATGGAGTGTGGAGGGTAGAGATGCAAAAGGAGGGAGCAGGAGTTTCTTTTTTCTTAAATGCACAGCAAAAACAGATCCTCCGTGTAAACAGGTACTCGAGTTAGAACGTAGAAATCCATCAAAAGCAAAACTCAGCACTCTGTAGTTGGCGTTATTACAGGCATGAGTTTAATAAAACATTCAAATGCCAAGCCTCACAAAGAACAGGTAGCACAACTAGATGATTCCCAACCGGTTTCGTGCACACAGCACATCATCAGGGGGTGGTTACTAGTAATACAAAACACATATTTATAGGGAGACACTTAAAGAAACAGCTCCTCAAAGAAAGCTTTTAAATCAGACTACATACTATACATACATATAAATACATGAAAAATGATACAATCTATAATACACTGTAATGCAAGTTCCACAACTGTATCCATACTAGTGTATACTACTATTTATACATAAAAACACATATGAAAATCATGTTGTAAGCTCCCTATATCTTAGACAACTGTGTTTGTTTTTTAAAAGAAAGGAAATGTGCAGCAAAACTAAAGAAAAAAGCAATTCTATGTGGATCTCATCAGCCAATCACTGCATTCTTTTGATACTATAAAATATATTGAAAGTGAATATGTTATACAATACTAGGCAGGAAATCAGCTCCCAGCCATCGGGACACACCGAATGTTCCATGTCCAGGTATTTTGTAAACAGCAACATTTATCTGTGAAAAAAATCGAGATATATATTAATGTTGTAACAATCAAACATTAATACAACACTACAAACATTTTTTAAAGAGAAATAGACAGGAAAATAAGAAGAAAATAGACAGGAAATAACAAGGAAGGGGGTTTGTGTTATGGGGTTGGGGTTGTGGGGTGTGGGTTTTGGTATGGGTTAGGAGAAGGAAAAGGAAAAGAAGAGGGGTAAGGAAAATGAAAGGAAGAGAAAACTGAAAAAAAAAGGAAAAAAGACAGAAAAAAGGAAAAAAGAAAAGTATATAAAAAAAGCAGAAATGTATATTTATTTCGGCTTCAAGCAACTCAACAATTCCATCTTGTCATTCAATCCTGGGGCAACAAGAGCCCCTAATGTATAAATCCAAAAGGACTCTCTGTACTTCAACTTAGCATCCAAGTCTCCTCCCCGAGGCCCTAACTTAACTACTTCAATTCCACAAAATCTAAATACATGTGCCAAATTTGTATTAATACACTGGTCACAATGTATCGCAAGTGCACTTCTGGTATCTTTATTCGAGATAGATCTTAAATGTTCACCCATCCGTACCTTTAATGGGCGTATAGTTTTACCCACATAAAATGCTCCGCATTGACAAGTAGCTAAATAAACTACATACATAGTGCTACATGTAATGAAATCTCTGATTTCATAAGTTTTAACACAATTACAGCTGGTAAAGGTCTTACACTTTAGTACGGACTTACAGAATTTACAATTGCCACAATTATACATACCACACGGAACATGAGAGGAAACCTTGTCAACACCCACACTTGAAGGCACAGTATAACTATGCACTAACCTGTCTCGGAAGTTTTGGCCTCTCCTATAGACCATCCTAGGACTATGACAGGTGACTTCCAACAACAGTGGATCACCCAACAAGACATTCCAATTATTCTGTATAATCTGCTCAATAGCTTTGGAATGTCTAGTATAGGTGGCGACAAAATTTGCCCTCTGTTCCTTAGGTATTTGTGTTTTTTTGTTTAACAAGATCAATCATTTTCACACATGCAGCTTCTTGAAAAGCCTCCTGAACTGTACTATAGGCATAGCCTCTTTCTATAAATCTGTCACACAAGTCTGACCCCTAAGTGATAAAGTCCACATCTTTACTGCAATTTCTTATCACCCTCAACATCTGGGCCTTCGGTATACTGGACACTAAATGGTGTGGATGGCAACTAGATGCGTGTAAAAGAGAATTCCTATCTGTCTCTTTTCGAAACAATCTAGTACTAAGACTACCATCTCCTTCCTTAGTTATACTCACATCCAGAAAGGATACACATAGAGGATCCTGTTGTAAAGTGAATCTCAAGTTTTCATTACTTTTTTCTAGATATTTTACAAACAACAAAAGTTCTTCCAAAGTGCCACGCCACACCATAAAGATGTCATCAATATAACAACGCCAGATGTCGATATTATCATAGAAAGGATTAATATCCCTATCATAAACAATGTTCTTCTCCCATAAGCCCAAATACAAATTAACATAATTGGGTGCAAAAGTAGCGCTCATAGCTGTACCTTTAATTTGCAAGAAAAACTTATCCTGAAACAGAAAAGAGTTTTTTGTCAGTACATGCTCTGCGCATTCCAGTAGGAAATTCTTTTTTCCATGGAAGACTTGTGTATCTTGTAACAAGAAATGTTCTAATGCATTAAGGCCCCCCTTATGTGGTATATTGGTATACAGGGATGTAATATCCATGGACACCAAGAGCCACCCAGGTTCTGTCTGCATGTCATTCAAAATCTCCAAAAAGTGTCCTGTATCCCTAATAAAAGATGGTAATATATTGACATATTTCTTAATGTATGAATCCACATATTGAGATAGGGGCTCTAAAAGTGACCCTATCCCTGCCACTATAGGGCGCCCAGGTGGATCCCACAAATCTTTATGTACTTTGGGTAACATCTAAAAACATGCCACTACAGGATTTTCCACTTCTAGGAATAACAGTTCACTATGTCCAATTAGCCCTTCACATTCGGCTGAAAAAAGAAAACTGTCAATTTGTGCCTTGCAGACCATAGTGGGATCAGTGCTTAATGGCTGGTAGAAAGTCACATCTTCCAGTTGTCTCTGCTTCTTGTATAGCTGGAAGTATTCATGACTACCACCGACCCACCCTTGCCTGCAGGCAATTGTCAATTCACCATTTCTCTCCAAGCTCTTAAGTGCCTCAAGTTCCACCTTAGAGATGTTAATGTAGGTGGAGGAGAGTCCTGATCAAGTAGGGCTCTAAATTGTCTTTCACAAATTTTTTAAAACACCAGAACTGCATCACTATATGGAGGCATAAAAGTAGATTTGGGTTTAAATTGGCTTACCTCCACTGTAGTAGATGATATATCTTGAACTTCCTCCACTTCATTGCTCCGTCCAAAACACATTGTGCTATTGTTGTAAAATGCTCTCAAATTCAAATTCCTGGTGAATCGATGTAAGTCCAAATACAGTTGAAATTGTTTAGAGTCCTGTGTAGGCACAAACGAAAGTCCTTTCTGTAGAACTGCAATTTGGTCCTTATTCAAAGTTACACTGGAGATGTTAACAACAATATTTTGTGGGGCTATCTGCCCCTTCTGCCACTTGTGATGATTCTTATGTTTCCTCCCTCCTCTTCTGATGGATTTTCCTTGTCCAGATGGTTCCCTGATACCAATTTCCTTGCCCTCGTATTCCTCGGTTCCAAAACTGGCTCCCGAAATTGGACCGACCGTCGTTTGTCCAGAGGGGCCAAGTCCTCCTCGAAAAAATCCTCCTGTTCTGATTCGCTAGCCGAAGTATAATAAGGTGAATTACCTCTATTACGCAAAATAGATTTGGGCTGATTGGGAGAGACACCTTTATCCCTTCTATGAACAACAGGGACCGGTTTAGCAGTCTGATGTTGTGATTTATGTTGATTCCAATCCCAGACTCGATTATTCTGATAGTCAAGTCTATCCCTCTCAAACTTGTGTAATTTAATACGTCTAATTTTATTTTCTTCTTTCTGAATGTTTTCTTTGAATTTTTTATCAAGTGTATTATAGTCCGGATGATCCTTAAAGCCAGCAACAATATCCTCTTTACTCTTAATATCCACAGTTACCTCTTCTCTTTGTGCATCATAATCTCAAATGGTAGAATTAATCAGTGCATTTGTTCCAAGTTGTAATGAATTTTGCCAGTCTGTAATAAATGACTCTCTGTCCCAACTATATCCTGGCTTGTTAAGGACATGTAGTCCTCAGGGAGAGTGTCCCACCTTTAAATAGGCCTCCAACATAGTTTGGCCCCAGTAATGACGATGTCCTCTCACTATATCTCTTTCCAAATCAATAAAAGCTTTTTTAATATCAGTAGTTAGGGTAATCCCATCACCTACTACAAGATCTATATTGTTAATAGTACCAGCAGAGTCCTGAAAGAGATCCGCTTCACCTGCTGCTGAAAATACAAAATTAGCATATGCTCCTGTTGAACTGCCCAATAACTTATCTCCAAAGGCTCCTGCAGTCATATTATGCTGTGGTTACTTTAAACTTATGCACCGACTTGTTCACAAACCTTAAAAAGGGAAAAAGGAGCCAGTAATAATCGTGACCGAAATTGAAAATATATAACTTCAAGAACTATTAACAATATAAATCTTGTAGTAGGTGATGGGGATTACCCTAACTACTGATATTAAAAAAGCTTTTATTGATTTGGAAAGAGCTATAGTGAGAGGACGTCGTCATTACTGGGGCAAAACTACGTTGGAGGCCTATTTAAAGGTGGGACACTCTCCCTGAGGGCTACGTGTCCTTAACAAGCCAGGATATGGTTGGGACAGAGAGTCATTTATTACAGACTGGCAAAATTCATTACAACTTGGAACAAATGCACTGATTAATTCTATCATTCGAGATTATGATGCACAAAGAGAAGAGGTAACTGTGGCTATTAAGAGTAAAGAAGATATTGTTGCTGGCTTTAAGGATCATCTGGACTATAATACACTTGATAAAAAATTCAAAGAAAACATTCAGAAAGAAGAAAATAAAATTAGACGTATTAAATTACACAAGTTTGAGAGGGATAGACTTGACTATCAGAATAATCGAGTCTGGGATTGGAATCAACATAAATCACAACATCAGACTGCTAAACAGGTCCCTGTTGTTCGTAGAAGGGATAAAGGTGTCTCTCCCAATCAGCCCAAATCTATTTTGCGTAATAGAGGTAATTCACCTTATTATACCTAGGCTAGCGAATCAGAACAGGAGGATTTTTTCGAGGAGGACTTGGCCCCTCTGGACAACGACGGTCGGTCCAATTTCGGGAGCCAGTTTTGGGAACCGAGGAACACGAGGGCAAGGAAATTGGTATCAGGGAACCATCTGGACAAAGAAAATCCATCAGAAGAGGAGGGAGGAAACATAAGAATCATCACGAGAGGCAGAAGGGGCAGATAGCCCCACAAAATATTGTTATTAACATCTCCAGTGTAACTTTGAATAAGGACCAAATTGCAGTTCTACAGAAAGGACTTTCGTTTGTGCCTACACAGGACTCTAAACAATTTCAACTATATTTGGACTTACATCGATTCACCAGGAATTTGAATTTGAGAGCATTTTACAACAATAGCACAATGTGTTTTGGACGGAGCAATGAAGTGGAGGAAGTTCAAGATATATCATCTACTACAGTGGAGGTAAGCCAATTTAAACCCAAATCTACTTTTATGCCTCCATATAGTGATGCAGTTCTGGTGTTTGAAAAAATTTGTGAAAGACAATTTAGAGCCCTACTTGATCAGGACTCTCCTCCCACCTACATTAACATCTCTAAGGTGGAACTTGAGGCACTTAAGAGCTTGGAGAGAAATGGTGAATTGACAATTAAGCCTGCAGGCAAGGGTGGGTCGGTGGTAGTCATGAATACTTCCAGCTATATACAAGAAGCGCAGAGACAACTGGAAGATGTGACTTTCTACCAGCCATTAAGCACTGATCCCACTATGGTCTGCAAGGCACAAATTGACAGTTTTCTTTTTTTCAGCCGAATGTGAAGGGTAATTGGACATAGTGAACTGTTATTCCTAGAAGTGGAAAATCCTGTAGTGGCATGTTTTTAGATGTTACCTAAAGTATATAAAGATTTGTGGGATCCACCTGGGTGCCCTATAGTGGCAGGGATAGGGTCTCATTTAGAGCCTCTATCTCAATATGTGGATTCATACATTAACAAATATGTCAATACATTACCATCTTTTATTAGGGATACAGGACACTTTTTGGAGATTTTGAATGACATGCAGACAAAACCTGGGTGGCTCTTGGTGTCCATGGATATTACATCCCTATATACCAATATACCACATGAGGGGGGCCTTAATGCATTAGAACATTTCTTGTTACAAGATACACAAGTCTTCCATGGAAAAAAGAATTTCCTACTGGAATGTGCAGAGCATGTACTGACAAAAAACGTTTTTCTGTTTCAGGATAAGTTTTTCTTGCAAATTAAAGGTACAGCTATGGGCGCTACTTTTGCACCAAATTATGCTAATTTGTATTTGGGCTTATGGGAGAAGAACATTGTTTATGATAGGGATATTAATCCTTTCTACGATAATATCGACATCTGGTGTCGTTATATTGATGACATCTTTATGGTGTGGCGTGGCACTTTGGAAGAACTTTTGTTGTTTGTAAAATATCTAGAAAAAAGTAATGAAAACTTGAGATTCACTTTACAACAGGATCCTCTATGTGTATCCTTTCTGGATGTGAGTATAACTAAGGAAGGAGATGGTAGTCTTAGTACTAGTTTGTTTCGTAAAGAGACAGATAGGAATTCTCTTTTACACGCATCTAGTTGCCATCCACACCATTTAGTGTCCAGTATACCGAAGGCCCAGATGTTGAGGGTGAGAAGAAATTGCAGTAAAGATGTGGACTTTATCACTCAGGGATCAGACTTGTGTGACAGATTTATAGAAAGAGGCTATGCCTATAGTACAGTTCAGGAGGCTTTTCAAGAAGCTCCTTGTGTGGAAAGGATTGATCTTGTTAAACAAAAAACAGAAATACCTAAGGAACAGAGGGCAAATTTTGTCACCGCCTATACTAGACATTCCAAAGCTATTGAGCAGATTATACAGAATAATTGGAATGTCTTGTTGGGTGATCCACGGTTGTTGGAAGTCACCCGTCATAGTCCTAGGATGGTCTATAGGAGAGGCCAAAACTTCCGAGATAGGTTAATGCATGGTTATACTGCACCTTCAAGTGTGGGTGTTGACAAGGTTTCCTCTCACGTTCCGTGTGGTATGTATAATTGTGGCAATTGTAAATTCTGTAAGTCCATACTAAAGTGTAAGACCTTTACCAGCTGTAATTGTGTTAAAACTTATGAAATCAGAGATTTCATTACATGTAGCACTATGAATGTAGTTTATTTAGCTACTTGTCAATGCGGAGCATTTTATGTGGGTAAAACTATACGCCCATTAAAGGTACGGATGGGTGAACATTTAAGATCTATCTCGAATAAAGATACCAGAAGTGCACTTGCGATACATTGTGACCAGAGTATTAATACAAATTTGGCACATGTGTTTAGATTTTGTGGAATTTAAGTAGTTAAGTTAGGGCCTCGGGGAGGAGACTTGGATGCTAAGTTGAAGTACAGAGAGTCCTTTTGGATTTATACATTAGGGGCTCTTGTTGCCCCAGGATTGAATGACAAGATGGAATTGTTGAGTTACTTGAAGCCGAAATAAATACACATTTCCGCTTTTTTTATATACTTTTCTTTTTTCTGTCTTTTTCCTTTTTCTTTTCAGTTTTCTCTTCCCTTTCTTTTCCCTTACCCCTCTTCTTTTCCTTTTCCCTTCCCCTTTCCCCATACCAAAACCCACACCCCACAACCCCAACCCCATAACACAAACCCCCTCTTCCTTATTTCCCTGTCTATTTTCTCCTTATTTTCCTGTCTATTTTCTCTTTAAAAAAATTTTTGTAGTGTTGTATTAATGTTTGATTGTTACAACATTAATATATATCTCGATTTTTTTCACAGATAAATGTTGCTGTTTACAAAATACCTGGACATGGAACATTCGGTGTGTCCCGATGGCTGGGAGCTGATTTCCTGTCTAGTATTGTATAACATATTCCCTTTCAATATATTTTATAGTATCAAAAGAATGCAGTGATTGGCTGAAGAGATCCACATAGAATTGTTTTTTTCTTTAGTTTTGCTACACATTTCCTTTCTTTTAAAAACAAACACAGTTGTCTAAGATATAGGGAGCTTACAACATGATTTTCATATGTGTTTTTATGTATAAATAATAATATACACTAGTATGGATACAGTTGTGGAACTTGTATTACAGTGTGTTATAGATTGTATCATTTTTCATGTATTTATATGTATGTAGTCTGATTTAAAAGCTTTCTTTGAGGAGCTGTTTCTTTAAGTGTCTCCCTATAAATATGTGTTTTGTATTACTATCAACGACCCCCTGATGACGTGCTGCGTGCACGAAACCGGTTGGGAATCATCTAGTTGTGCTACCTGTTCTTTGTGAGACTTGGCATTTGAATGTTTTATTAAACTCATGCCTGTATTAATGCCAACTACAGAGTGCTGAGTTTTGCTTTTGATGGGTTTCTTTTTTCTTACAGTGGGGGCCAGGAAACAGGAGATGGTGGGAACTCAGAGGGAGGGAGTGGGAGAGGTTTGTTTTCCTACTCCAGGGCAAGGAAATGCAGTGAGAGTTGGCCACCACACAGATGGAGGGGTCTGTTTTCCAGTGCTGGGGCATGGAAATGAAGGGTGGGGTTGGTGCGGATGCAGAAGGAGAATTGGGAGGGGTTTGTTTTCCTACATCTGGGTCAAGAAACAGAAACTTCCTTTAAGGTGAACTCAATTTGTTTACAATAAGGATGTTGCGAGGGAGCTATCCAGATGCATATGGTGTGCAAATACAGCTAGGCATATTTTGAAAGGTTTGGTAAATTGAGGCCCCCCTCTATGCCTCAGAAGTTGTAATGTTGAAAATTTAATCTATTGGGTTTCCCCATTCCACATGAAATGAGAAATTGCTCTGTCCCTTACTCTAAAGTATTGCTGATCTGGCATTATGAGCAGGGGTTACAAATAGTACAGTATACGCGGTAGTATGTTTTGGCGTATTGTATCAATACGCTGGAAGAACCTCAGTGAAAGATGGATCCATTTAGAAAGGTTTTCCATGATTTGTATAGTTGAAGGTTCATAATTCAGGATCTCAAGATGCTCCAGGATACGTGTAATTTTAATTCCCGAATATCTAAATGATGATTTATTCCACCTAAACAGAAACAGGCTCTTAAGCTGCGTGAATGGTGTGTAATTATACAGGATAATTTCTGTTTTGGAGTTATTCAGTTTGTATCCTGAGAAACTGCCAAACTCATCAAATACCTTCCAAACTGCAGGGATCAACTTCCCTGTGGAGGTGACTGTGAGAAGCAAATCATCAGCAAACAATCAAAGTTTGTATTCTTTGCCCCCCACAGGGATTACCAAAATTTGAGGTGTTTGCAGTACATGTATAACCAAGGGTTCTAAGTAAAGGGAAAAAAAGAAGGGGTTAACAAGGGACAACCCTGTCTGGTTCCCTGTTCAAGGGGAATAAGTCCGATAAGGAGCCATTTAGCTTAACATAGGCTTGGGACTCTTTATAGATGTTTTGTAAGGTGAAAACAAATTCATCAGGAATGCCAAACACTGACAGAGTGGTCCACAGAAATGGCCAGGCCACTCTGTCAAAGGCCTTTTCAGCATCCAGACTTAATAGGGCCAATGGGATTGACCGAGTTGTAGCATAATTTAATAATAGGAAGGTCCTTCTCACACCATCATGTGCTTGGCAGTTCCCCACAAAACCCACCTGGTCTTGATCAATTAAGTTGGGCAAAATGATTTCAAGCCTACGAACTAAAATAGACATACATTTTAAGTTCAGTAAAGAAATAGGCCTATAGGAAGAAGTGTGTTTTGGGTCCTTATTCATTTTTGGGAGTGCTGATATCACCGAACGATGCCAGGTAGGTGGAGGGGGATTTCCGTTCTGGACAGCATGAAAGACTGGGAGAAGGATCGGAGAAAGCAATAAGTTGAACTTTTTGAAGAATTCTGCTGGGAACCCATCCAATCCTGGAGCTTTCCCAGATCTCAAGTCCCAGATCACTCCTTGGAGTTTGCCAGATGTGATAGGAGCTTCCAATCTTTCAGCCACCGACTCATCTATTTTTGGATATGGAGGGAGTTTAGATAGTTTTTATATCTTGAGGTGGTGCTTCTTAGTCGGCTGTGTACAATTTTTTTTAATAAAATTTAGCTAGTATAGCCCAAATGGCTGATGGGTGTGATGCCAATTTTTCTGTATCCGTGTCAACCATTTGAGTGATGCATGCCTGAGATTTTTGTGCGGGGAACGCCCTTGCTAAATTTCTAGCCCCCTAGCCCCTCCCTCATAGTAATAATGTTTAAGAAGGAAGAGGAACTGTTCTACTTTAGCGCCTAAAATTTTTTGTGCTTTCCTTTTGAATTGGTTTATCTGCAGGGAGATAGAATTGTCTCCCTGCATATTGAAGGATTGCAATGTTGCAAGTGGAGCTTGTAATTTCTAAAGTTTCCCTTCCCTTTCCCTTCTTTTATTGGAAGGATACGCTATGATCTCTCCCCTTAACATCATCTTAACAGTATCCCATAGAATAGATGGCAAGACTGAGAGGGGTCTGAGTTGTCTTTTATTATCTGCAGAAGTTTTTCTTGAGCCAATTATACAAATTCAAGGTCTTTTTGTTTTTTACTTTCTTTTTATCCCACCTGTACTTCCCTCTTGGTCCACTCCTTCAGACCAGTCATCCCCCAGACCACCATCACAGTGTCTGCCCCTAGAGTGCCTGGCCTCTCCATGTATTTCTTTGATGTCCGGATATCCCCCCCAGGTGGGGCGAGGGAGGGCTACACTTCCTTGTCCTCTTATCCAGAGAAGAACCATCACAGCGAGGTCTGCCCATAGAGTGGTGGCCGGGAGGCACGGATTGGTCCTCATCTAGGACCGAAGAGGGGGCTTTTCCTTTTTTCTATGTTCCCCTCTGCCTCCCCTGAGGACACCAGCTCAGGTAGGCAGCGTGCTGACGCATGTCACTACCAAGTGCCTAATGGCGTCCTCCCTTCCCTGACTCCAACATCACTGGAGCCGCCAAAGTCCCAAAAGTTGGTGCTCCCACCAACCCTCAGGGGCATCGGGTGCATGAACCACCCCCTGGAAACCCACCCCGAAGGAGGAAAGCATCCGTTGGGACACTTGATCCTCCTTCCCCCTGCCGAACCACACGACCAATTCATTCCTGAACCTGGTGCATGCATGCAGGTGTGGCGCTCCAGCAACTCAATCCTCAGTGCCACCAGGCTGGCTAAAATTCAAGGTCTTTTAATAACGCTTGGTTAAATTGCCATGGGGCCCGGGTAGTGAGTTTCCCCAAGTTGATTTTTATCTGCACTTGTGCATGATCACATAACAATATTGAATCGTGTCTAAATGCTCAGTCATTGTAATTAAGTAATCTAGCAGTGCCGATGACCCTGTCCTTGAGGATCTACACATGAAAGTTGGAGTGGTAGGGAAAAAATGACGCCACACATCAATGAACCCCAAATGAGGTAGTGTACTACACAGGTATTTTTGCCTTTGTGTAGCTCTATGGAGCGGGGAGACTGTTGTGTCCAATGTGGGGGAAAGGGTAGTGTTGAGGTCCCCTCCCATGATTAACTGGCCCTGCAAGAGGGGCAATAATTTATTGAAGAAACATTGGGCCACTACCTTGTCAGCTCCTGGTGGAAAATAAACACTCGTCAGGGTGACATGTGTTGCACATAGTTTTCCAACAGCTATCATATAGCACTCTCCTGGTTCTGAGTACTGTTCTTGAAGATGAAATAAAATAGCTGGTCCGGTGGCACTGAGGGTTGAGGCGCTGGATGCCACACCTCATGCTACGCTGTCGACCCCGGTTCTGGAATGAGCTTGGGTCATCGGGGGTCGGCAGGGGAGGACTGGGATTGAATGTTGGGAGACAACTCTCCTAGTCCTGGGGTGGGCTGGGACTCTACACCATGCAAGCAACCCCTAGGGATACCCGGAGGTACCGCAAGCATTGGTGTAACTGAGGGGGGACTGCGGTGGATGTCTGCAAGTATGTGCATGGATGTCATTGCATGTCCGCGATCCCAAATAGGGGAGAAAACAGGGAAAAGATGGCAGCACGGGTCTGTGGCAGCTTGATGGCCAAAGCTCTGCCGGCCAATGATGCCTGGAGGCATGTGCCGGTACTGGTTTCCTCGCCGGGCGTGGGGGCCATAGGGGGGCCTCTTTCACAGGTGTAGCTGCATCTGCTTACTGGGCATGCGAGCTTCGGGGTCAGAGGCGGAGTGGAGCAGTGGCTGGATGTGGCAGGACTGTGGCTGCATGGAGAAAAACTGTTAAACGATAAAAAAAAAAAGAAGATGAAATAAAATGCTGTTTGGGATTAATATAGCTACCCCTCTTCTATGGCCAGTTCTGTGAGAGGCTGCTATCACAGCCGAGTATCCCCTAGATTTAAATTTGTCATGCTCAAGTTGAGACAGGTGGGTTTCCTGCAGGAAAACCACATGGTTTATCTCTTCCTAGTTGTTGCAATAATCGGGTTTGTTTTATAGGACTATGAATGCCATTGATATTCCAAGATACAGTGCGAGAGGAGTCATCCATTAGGACAGAGGTGTGAGGTATCCGAGTACATCTGGGGGACATCCTTTCTGCTAAAAGAGTTAGTGGGGAAAATAGAGCCAGTGTAGGTTAAGAAAGAGATAGAATGGGATAGATCCTGGTAAAATAGCGTCAAATACTGTATGGGTATTATGTACTGGTAGCAAAAATAACTTACAACATTTCTATACAGAACACACCCAATTAAATAACCTTTAACAAATGCCAACAGGGCAATCTTAACTAATGTGTGTACCATTTGTAACTCCATTCACTCCTGCCACACCTCCTGAGATGTGAGGTGATCAAAAGAGAGAGAGAAACAACAGAGAAAACTAGTACTTCCAAGATAGGGAGATATTATGATTTCCTAAATAAGGAAAGTTGGAAATTCCCTGAGGGATAGTTCACAGAGGCCACTGTATGCTCTTGTAGCAGTAACTGCTACCTAGTAGGTGAAGGGGGGCAGTAATAACTGTTCTCCTTCAGGCTCTTACAAGAGTAAGTGACTGCAGGGGGTACCGGTAAAAAGAGTAGGCCTCTACAGATCCAAACCCCTTATCAGTCAGATGGTTAGACTTATGGTCTGGACAGGTGGCTATTATTGACCTCTAAGAGCAAACTGATACACAGAAGATGCAGGTTTGAATAATTTAGGGGCACTGCTAATGATGGGGGATTTATTGTTAGTCTAATAGGCAGAATTTGCATGAATAATGCCCAGGTCCTTTGAGATAGCCCAAAGCTATCAAAGGGTTCTCTTCAGTGCACAGAGAGAGCAACTCTTGTTGCTCTTAATAGAAGTCCATGGGTGTGGGTGTTGGGGGGGACAGTTTTATAAATAACTTTGCAAGGGAGATGGGGTCAGGATTTATACCTTCATGCAGGTTCAGCTCTGTGTTTGTTCAAATACAGAGTGGTAATTCCCTGTCTGGCCACATGAGTGCAGCAGAGGATTACAAATATCTGTGTGAATGCTGAAATGTTTTATTAGCTCTTCCCTCATATCGCTGATAAACTCAGAATCATCAAAACAAGGGAAAGAATAAGGGAGAGCATGAGGCCACTAAAAATGTGCATTTTAAGTACCCCCCCTTTTCAGTGTATCCCATAGATGTGGAGACCTCAATTAATCCTGCATGTATTCACATAGAAATAGAGAGAAATCCACAAACAATCTCATTTGATACATTGCTTTTAGTAGCAACTACCTTTCCCCAGTTACTTATATACATAAGGGGGCTTTCACCACCCCCATGGGCCGCCCTGGTACCTCATCAGTAATTCAAGGTGACTTAAAGTAAATTTGGCAGCCCCAGGAGGCGATGGCCGCCCTCTCCCCCACACCCCCGACACCCATGACAGCAACGATCTGCACATAGGTTAAAGCCACCGCCCCCCACCACCACCACCATGAAAAATTCTGCACCTATAGTTTATCTGTTGTATGGATTGTTAGTTAGTTCGATAATCCACATTTGCTTAAATTGGGTAGATAACAGTTCCCACAACTTCTGTCATGAGAGAGGTGAGGGGACAGCTTGATTTTCACAACCATAGATGCATCCATGTTTTGTTGCTCTCGTAAATGAGTCATCAGGCTTCTGCCACTTTAACTGTTCATTTGTTGCTTGGGTAAAGCATACTTTATTATTTCACCAGGATAAGGCTCATAAAATGTCTGGGCTTGTAAAATGTGCATTGTCTGTGAGATGCAGAATTTTCATCTCGGGAGTAGCTCACTGAATGACTTTAGTTCATACCTGCCCAGCGCAAGTGCTCCCAAGAGGAACAATGAATCACAAGTTCTTTCCTGGCTGGCTGTTGCTCTGTACCATTATTCCCTTATTGTTTCTTTATTGTGCCCATATTTGGAAGTTCAGACATTAATGTTGGCTGACCATCAAGCCCTTCAGAATTTTCAGGAGAATGAGTCAAAACTGAATGTCGGCGGCTAATTATAGGACACATTTTTTCCCCTTCCTGGCTATTTCAGTCAGTTCTTTATAGCCCAGAAAAGATGAGCCCAAACTCATTTATTCAACTCTGTACATAGTACCTTCAAAAGACAAAAATCCCCTCACTGGCAAAAACTCATCAATTTACTATAATATTCAGCCTGCTGTATGAAAAGGCCACTGCATTCGTATGTCACAAAAGAAAAAATTAGTCACCGTTGCAATACTGTTTCTTCCAAGGTAATCTTTAGCATGCTTAAAAGGTGCAATATGCCAGCTGGGTTCAGCTGCCCTGGAGGAGGAGTTAATGCTAATGATTTTTTGCCATCAGCTAATCAGAGAGCAGGACAAATAGTGCTGCCTGAGCTAGAGTGGGAGGTCAGTCAGATTCATTTCAAAGCTAAAGGGCAAAAAACCCCAACAGTTCTTATGAAAAACAAACTATAGGATCAAGAGCAATACGTACAAACTATAAAACACCCATACAGTAACTATAAAGCTCTAAGGTATTAAGTCTAAACAATAAAATGTGGCCAAAGTATGGACCTCAGAACTACTCAGTCAGGTTATGAAGGGGGGGATTGGTGGTAGGTCAAACATACTGAAGAAGACCTTGGAAGAAATAATATTACTACAGCGAGTAATTTTTTCTTCTCACTCCAGGAATTCTTCAGTATGCTTGACAGGTGCAGACTACAAAGTAGTGCAGATGGGAGGCAGGTACAGAACCTACTTTGGAAAGAGGTTCTGCAGGACTGCTGTGCCAAATCTGGCATCTGATGTGGACTGTACATCCAAACAGTAGTGTTTTGTGAAAATGTGCAGTCTTCCCGGTGGCTACTTTGCAGATATCTAGAAGGGGATGCCCCTTGCAGCTGCCACTGAAGCAGCAGTGCTCCAAGTGGAGTGGGCCCTGAGGCCTTGAAATGGCTGCTTGCCAGCCTTGCTGTAACAGAACTGAATGCATGAGACTATCCAGCAAGGAACAGTCCTGTTAGAGGCAGGCCTGCCCTTTCCTACCTCGCCATAGGTAAGGAAGAGCTGAGTATGCAAAGTCCTGAGCTGCTTGGTGTGCTCCAGGTAGTAGGTCAGTGCACTTTTCATATCCAAACTATGAAGCTTTCACTCACCAGGAGTGGATTTGTCTGTGAAGAAGACACAGAGTGATATGGGCTGGTTCAGGTAGAATTCTGACACCACCTTGGGAAGGAATTTCCTATTTGTCCTGAGAACTACCTTATCCTTGTGGGAGATAATGTAGTTAGGTTCAGTGCAGAGTGCCTGCAGTTCTGAAATCCTTCTGGCTGAAGTTATTGCCACTAAAAGGATAGTTTTCCAAGTGTTATACTTTAGCTCTGCTGTCGTCACATTGACTCAAAAGGAGGCTCCATGAGTTTGGCTATAGAAACATAGAATTTGATGGCAGATAAGGATCGCTTGGCCCACCTAGTCTGCCTATTTCCCTACCTAATGGATAAGCTGCAGATCCTAGTTAACCAACAGCCTATTTCCTCCTATGCAGAGGTTCAAGTCTCAGGGAGGAATAGGTTCCCTAAGTGGGGGTTGAAGGTGTAACAGGACCTTGAAAAATTTCTTAAAGATTGGAAGAGAAATTATAGACTTTCCTTTCTAGCTGAAATATAGGCAGAAATGGCTTCTAGGTGGACTTTCAAGGATGAGACACTTAGGCCTGAGGCCTGTAGATGCACCAAGTAGTCAATCACTGAAGAGAGGGAAGCCTGCAGTGGGTGAATATGCCTGCTCTTGCACCGTAGGGAAAATCTTTTCCATTTGGAAGCATAGGTCTTTTCAGTACTAGGCTTCTTAGCCAGGTGAAGAGTCCTTAGGACTTGTTCCAAGTACTGAGAGTCAGGGTATTCTTCAAGTACCAGGCTTTGAGGTGAAGAGATTCTATGTTGGGATACGTTATTTCCATCTGAGGTAGAGTCAGAAGACTGTGGCTCAATGGCAGTCAAATTGGCTGTTTGGCTGTCTGGGCCAGGAGCAGGGAATACCAAGGTTGTCTTCCCCAGTCTGGTTCCACCAGAATCATGGTGGCAGACTGGGTTCTAAGTTTCAGGAGGATCCTGCATATCAAAGGAAAAGGATGAAAGGCATACAGGAGCTTCCCTGTCCAGTCCAGATTAAGGGCATCCACTGGTACTGTGCCCAGAGCTGGAGGCTTACAGCAGTTCAGGGAATGCTGGTGATTAAGGCTGGAGGCAAAGAGATCTAACTCTGGAGTGCCCCACCTCCTGAAGACTGTTGCCAGCACTTGGCCATTTAGGGCCTGTCGTGGTGGCCCTGTCTGATGTGGCTCAGAGCATCTGCCAGCACGTCCTTGACTGACAGGTGAATGGCCGAGAGCTGTATTTCCAGAGAAAAGGCCAGAGGCCAAATTTTCATGACCTCTGTGCAGAGCTTTCTGGACCTTGTTCTCTCCGCTTGTTGTTGTAGAACATAGCTGTGGTGTTGTCTGTTCTGATCTGAACAGACTGACCTTTTAGGAGAGGAGCAAAGGCTTTTATTGCCAGATAAACCGCTTTGCGTTCAAGGAGGTTGATACTAGGTAGGTTGATACTAGGTAGGTGGACTCCTTGGGAGACCATGTCCCACTGATGGACTGGTCTGCCAGGTCAAATCAAATCATATTTTATTTATAAAGCACTTTTCTAAAATCAAAGCTTATATAAAATATTAAAACACACAAATAAACAGTTAAAATACTCAAATTAAAAAAGCGGCTGATATGAGACTAAATATCCTCCCTGAATGCTAAGTAGAAGAAATATGTTTTCAGAGAGACTTTTAAAGTTTCAGAGTTAGATCTCTTTACTCCCCAATCCTAGGAGGGAGGCATCTGTAGTGATTACTGTGGAAGGTTCCCTTTGTTGAAAGGGGACCCCTTCCCTGAGATTCTGTAAGTCTTTCCACCAGTCTAAGGCTTGTAACAGGATCCTTCTTGTGACTGGAATGAGTTTTGACATAGAATCCTTTTTCTGGGACCAGTGAGCCCTTAGATAATACTGCATGTCCCTCATTTGAAATATGGCACTTAGTACCACCGCTGTGGTAGAAGCCATGTGGCCTAGAAGCCTCAGGAAGTGTCTTGCTGGTCTTGGTTGACCCTGGGCAAAAGAATTTGCCAGATTCCGGAGATTATGTGATCTGTTGAGAGGGAGCAGGGCCTTTCCCCTCTGTGTGTCCAGTTCTGCCCCAATGAATTTCAGTAACTGTATTGGTTTAAAATGGGATTTCTGAGCATTGAGTAGGAAGCCTAAGGATTCCAGAGTACTCTGGGTTAGGTTGAGAGAGTTTCTGGCCGCTTGTGGAGACTTGCCCACTATTAGCCAATTGTCCAGGTAGGGGAAGACAGATACTTGTTGCCTCCTGAGATGGGTCGCCACTACTTCTAGGCACTTTGTGAAGACCCTGGGCGCTGATGAAAGGCTGAATGGCAGTGGTGCAAACTGACAGTGTCCTGAAGGCAGTTTGAATCTGAGGAATTTTCTTTGGAGCTGCCTGACTGGAATGTGAAAACAAGTGTCTTTTAGGTCTAGAGAGGCTAGCCAGTCTCCCTTTTGCAAGGATGGAATCACCACAGCCAGAGTGGCCATCTTGAATTTGGGATTGAGTAAATGTTTGTTCAGGTAATAATTTAATAATAATAATAATTTTATTTAATATAGCGCCTTTCGAGTCATCAAGGCGCTTCACAAATACAAAACATACACAATTGAACAATTAATAAGAATAAAATCAGTGAAAATCAGGAAATGCTTTAACCCAAAGGAAGGTCTTCAGTGCCTGCTTAAAACTCCCCACAGTCCTGCACTCCTGTAGCTGACGAGGTAGAGAATTCCAGAGGAGTGGGGCAGTGAACATAAAAGCCCGAGTCCCAGATGACTTCAATCTAACCCTCGGAATCTCCAGCAACCCCTCATCAGCCGAGCGGAGTTATTGCACAGGGGTGTAAGGAATCAGAAGTTCTTTCAAGTAGTCAGGACCCAGTCCATGTAGGGTCTTGTAGGTTAACAAACCTACCTTAAAGGTGATCCGCCACTGAACTGGCAGCCAGTGCAGATTGCGCAGCACTGGGGTTATATGAGATCTCCTTGATGCCCCAGTTAATAAATGTGCAGCCACGTTCTGCACTAGCTGCAAGCGGCAGATATCAACCCCAGGAAGCCCTAGGTACACAGAGTTACAGTAGTCAAGGCGCGCGGTCACAAAGGCGTGGACCAGAACTGGAAAGTCGCTGGACGGAACAAGGTGCTTGATCCTGGCAATGTTCCTAACATGGAAAGGCTAACTTGACAACCACCGACACCTGATGACGGAGGGTCAGACCATCACCAAGTATCACTCCCAGGTCACGCACCTGTTCAGAGGTAAGGATCTGCTTGCCCCCCAGAAATAAACCAGAGGGCAAATCAGTCCCTAACCCCTCTATCCTGTGACCGGGGTCCACCACCAATACCTCAGTCTTTACCGTGTTCAACTTTAACCCACTGGAACTCATCCAATCTTGGATTTCAACAAGGCAGCTATTAAGTACTGAGAGGGCACACATCTGGTTGGGTGCAAAAGACAGGTAGAGCTGGGTATCATCAGCATAGCAGTGAAACCTCAGCCCATACCTTCTTAGAATGTCTCCGAGGGGCAGCATGTACACTGCAAACAACATGGGGGACAGCACTGAGCCCTGGGGTACCCCACAAGGCAGAAAGAAAGACTCAGAAGTAAATATTTCTGAGACAACTCTCTGAGTCCAACTGGTGAGGAAAGATGAAAACCATCTGAGCGCTGTATCTGTCAGCCCACAGATGAACCTCAGGCGCTCAAGCAGGACCCCATGGTCGACAGTGTCGAAAGCTGAAGAGAGGTCAAGGAGTACCAAGATAGAACGGTTCCTCCGATCTCTCGCCATCAGGAGATCATTGAGCACCCGAATCAGAGCCGTCTCAGTACTATGCCTCTTACGAAAACCTGACTGGAGAGGCTTGTATAAATTATGGATGGTTAAATGGTTCTCCAGTTGAAGTGCCACCACTTTCTCGATAACCTTTCCCACAAAAGGAAGGTTCAAGATAGGTCTGTAGTTTGCCAGAGACTCCGGGTCCAAAGAAGCTTTCTTCAGAAGGGGTGTCACCACCGCTTCCTTCAGGGAGCTAGGAAACTCACCCGATTCCAGGGAGCACCGGACAATCTGAGCTAAGACCGGGCCGATAACATCACTACAACCTAAAATTAGGGAAGTAGGGCCTGGGTCTAAACTACAGCACGTGGGGTGCATCCCCTGGACAATCCTCATAATATCAACGAAATCCAGTAGGTCAAAGGTACTCCAGGAGATACCAGGCATAGTGACAGAGCACCGACCAACCATATCTCCCATAGAACGGGGATGGACGGGTCTCTTGCCTGATGTCGGCCATCTTATTCGTGAAGAATTGAACTATCTCATCACACTCAGTTTGTGAAAAAGCTCGACGGAGCTGCAGACAGGTTGGGTTGCACAGCCTGTCCACAGTTCAGAAGAGTTGAGCCAGTCGGTTCCCAGCAAGAGCGATTTCCCTGGACAGGAATTCTGTCTTCTTAAGGGAAATCGCTGATTGATAGAGCTGATAATGCTCTAACAAAATAAGATGGTCGGTGTCCAAGGCAGATTTATGCCAGCGACATTCTAACCTGCGACCCAACTTCCGCATTTCCCCTCAATGACCCATCAAACCATGGGGTACGAGGGCGAAGTGGAAGGGGGATGAACACAGATCAGAGCAATCCAGTCCAGAGCTAAAGTAATAGCCTTATTATAGGCCACCACTAAGTGCTCTGGATCAGTGCTGGTCTCACCGAACACCGAGAGGTCAATCACCGCCACCAGGTCTTCAGGGACCACATCCCGCAAAGGGTGGTAACTGACCATCTCCATAGGGGCAGACCTACTTAGGGGGGAAGAGAAATTGAACCTCACGGTGTAGTGATCAGACCAACCGACAGGTTCCACCCCCAAATTGGAGGCCTCGATCCCCAGGAGGAAGACCAAGTCAAGAGAGTGAACACCATTATGGGTGGCTGAGGAGACAACCTGTGTGAAGCCCAGTGATGTCATCAGCTGAAGGAAGTGTTGTCCAATGTCCGTGGTACCTGAGATCTAAAATGGATCACCAGCTGCCAGTTTTTTTTTTTTCAGTTAGGAAGTATCTGGAATAAAGACCCTATCCCCATTGGGGAGGGGGAACTCTCTCCACTGCTTTTGCAGAAAGAAGGAACTTTACTTTAACTCCAACAGTAGCTTTTCTGTAGGAGTTAGAAATTTGTTTTTGCATTATCTATTTATCCACCCCTGCATCCGACTGGCCTCTCCTTCGGGCCACCAGAGACTGTCTCACCTCCCCAGGAACTCTCGTCACCAACTTGCACCTCATATTGCAGCCAATCCAGGGTAACCCGATGTATCCTTTCATCGGACGGGTTCTCCTCTTCTGGGGAGAAAATGCCTTGCTGCTTACTTTTCTTGCTGCTGAGGTCAGTCCCAGCTGTCCAGCGCTCTGTGGTGGTGAGGGTCTTGGCAACCGTCATCCGGTCAATCAGAATGCCATTTTCTCTGGTTTTCTTGGCTCCCCAAGCTTTGCACTGCATCTGTAGTGCTCCCAGTCTCCACCAGTGGCTGCTACAGAGCGAAGCGATCCACAGCCAACCCCAGGAGAGGAGAGCAGTCCTCTGGATGCTCAATCCTCTCCTCCCCCTGCCGACCCCTGGCGTCCTGAGTCCATTCCAGACCCCGGGTTGCTGGCGTGGTGTGAGGTGTGGTGTCTAGTGCCTCAACCCTCAATGCCACAGGGTTAGAAATTTTAGTGACTTCTGACCCTGTTGAGTGGGACATTTTTTGAACTGAGGGGTAAGTCCCTGACTCACTACCTCAAGTACCCATTTGTCTGCAGGAATGAGGTGCCACTAGTGGAGGTAGTGGGTCAGCCTTCCTCCTACTGGGGGAGGTGAGGTGACCTGGCTTTTGCAGTCAGGAGATCTGCTTAGACTGAGAGTTAGAGGGAGCAGAGGGACCAGTCCATTTCTGAACTCTCCTACCTTTTCCACTGAAAAAAAATGTCATTTGAGAGTAGTCCAGGGGCATGAGCATTGGCACAGGGTAGAAGGCCCTGGAGTAGTAACCTCTGCCTCTGTACCCTCTACTCTGAGATCTCTGGGAAGTGGAGGCTTTTTCTTTTGCAGCATTACTTTGGTAGGCACTTTTGTATTCTTCCACCTTTTTCATGTAAGCTTCAGTTTTGTCTCCGAACAGTGAATTATTTCCGCAAGGAAAATCCATAGCTTTAGTCTGAGTTTCCTACAAGAGAGTGGTTGTTCTAGCCAGGCATACTGCCTAAGGGAGATTGCCTGAGCCATGGCTCTGGAAGCAGTGTCAGCAGTGTCATTAGTGTCCAGTACCCTGTGAAACTGGTACTTTGTAGCTTCTAGGGCCATTTTTACAGTTTCTGCCAGGTCATTGGCTACGCTGATCTGGGGCCTACTGACTGACAGCTGGCATAGAGTTCCAGAGAGCTTTTTGATGGTGTGCTGCATAGGCCATATGAGTAGATAGGCAAAGCAGCAAAGAAGCTATTGTGTAAGATTTTTTACCCATAAAATTCAGCCTTCTAGATTCCTTTTTAGGAGGCTGTGAAGAAAGGGGCACTTTAGCTTTGTCACAAGCAGCAGCCTGCACCACCCCCTCGTGATCAGGGTGTGCATACAGAAATTCAGCATTATTCCTCCCCAGTTGGTACATTTTCTCAATTTTCTTCACTCCAGACATGGAAGTGGGATTCTTAAGTATTTTTAAAGTTGCTCTGCAAAGTGATTTATGTATGTACAAATGCAACTTTTTAGAGGAAGGGAGACCCATCATCTCTAAAACGTCTTCCTCCTTCTCCTGGGTCAGTGGTCTCTTGAATAGTGAGATCCAGAGTGTCCACCATATGCTGAATGAAGGTACACTGACAGGAAAAATCCTCCTGACCATTAGAGGGAGAGCCAAACTGTTGGTCAGCGGATACATCAGGTTCTAAAGGCTCATCCTCTTGTTCATCATCACCCTCATAATAAAAGCCCTAGCAAGTCCAGGATCTGAAGTGTGAGGGGAAGAAGGGTCAGGAGGAGCATTAACGAGATTGCCCATAGCCTGTAAAGTTGGACATAAATGCCAAGCCTTAGCCATCTCTTCATCAGAGGGCATATCTTTTTGTGTCACTGACATCTTCCTTTGCTTTTCAGCAGGAGGGGCAGTGATATGTTTTTCTTTTTACTACTTTTTTGCAGGCACTGAATTAAGAACCTGCTCATTATGTCTTCTTTTGGCTTGGTCAGAATTATTTTTATCAGGCTTATTTTCTAGGGAGTCCTTTTTGGACTTTTCTTTAGATTTATGGGAGGATGACCCCCTTTTCTGGGTTTTTATTTGAGCGGAGGCAGACTCAGAAGCCATAATCTCCAGTCTTTTGGCTCTTTGTTAGCTGTTTTAGAACAAAATTTAGAGCAAAGTTCACAGTTATGGTCTGGACCCAAACAACTTAAACGCAGATCATGGTTGTCTGACATGGCCACTATTTTAGCACACTTAACACAATTTTTAAAACCAGCTGATCCAGTTTTCTTTTTAGGTCTGACATGCCAATTTATCAGAAGACCTCAAAAAAGTGTTTCCAAATGGGAAAAGAAATAAAATGTGGTCGGTTCCCAAGCTCTATGGAACTGTGAGTAGTTCAGTGAATGTTTATTTGTTCATAACATTTTACAGTTTCCAAGAAATTAAAAATACAAAATATGTATGAAAATTCAATCAGTAAGCAATGCATAACACCAGGCATATCAGGCAATAATGTCTGCTAATCAATGAATAAATATTGCATTTCCCTGATTAAACAATTTATAATAAACATCAATAAAATCAATTCAATATAGAATGCTTAGAATCCAGATTAAGTTTCCCTTTTAACAAGTTAATGCTTTTTTATTTAAAGGGCTATAAACTTCAGGATTCCCCCAGTCTATTTGTACGATTCCTTCTGGGACCTCATTCTATCAGAGCACTAGTAAAAACACAGCAGAGGGTTACATCTAAATCAAGTTCCCAGCTGATCCCTTAGTAATTGTCATAGTAATCAATTGCCATACGTAGTTATATCATGTATTAATCATAAAAACCAGAATACAGGACTTTGCACAACTACTCATAACATCTTTAATTATCGGATACATTAAGTGCCAATACAAATGAAACAAGGTGGTAGTAACAGTGTTTATAAAGTAAATCGCTCATTGTGCATGCATATGAATTCAAATTTCACTTCATTTAAGGCAGATTTACGTAAAACGCACGACGCAGAGTATTAACCCTGTTGTAAACCCTAAGGGGAAATAATATCTTTTATCTTTTTGCAGCACACTTCTTCGTAGATGTATTGCTTATAAAAATTTAGCATTATGAATAATAGCTAAAATTGGCTGCTTTCTAAGTTTAAAAAGTAATTCAGTAAACCTGTTAAGTTCCGGTATACAAAACTGTCCTAATGATGCAGTTGTAACTTGAGACATGCAGGTGAAACGACTCTTTTTTTAAAAACATATAACACAACAAAAAAACAAAACAATTTAAAAATTTGTGCCTTTAAGCCTGTTCATTTACAGAAGTAGTTCAGCTTGTTAAAACTTTTTATAATATGCATTAACGGATCCATCCCAACTTGGCTATTAGAAGCAAATGAAGCTTTTGTACTCTTATCTTCATAACAATGGCTCCATAGCAAGGAGTCCTGTACAGAAACCCAAGGCCAGAGGAAATGCATTTAGTGACTCCATACCATTAAGGAGTCCTGCATAAAACTTCTGGTTTCCAAACTAAATATCTCTCAAACAAAATGCCCAGATGTCGTGTCTCAAAAAATAGGTTCACTCAAGGGCAACCAGAATTTACACAACATGCAGCCAGAGGGCCAAGTTTAATAGTACTTACAGAAAGTTTGAAAGTTGTAATGTTCCGTCTTAGATGCCTGGTAAAATAAAGAAATAAAGAAAAGATGGGCTATGAAGGTACAATAGTTTGAAGCTTAAAGGGCTGAAATACCCACAGTTATTTTGCTTCATTAGTTAGACTTCATGTAAAATCATTGGCCATGAATGAGGAAAAAGTGAAAGAATACCTTATTGTGGGAAATTACCCCACCACCAGTTTCCAAAAATCAAACTACAATCTTGTGACGTTTAAAAGAATCCACAGCTGCAATAACACTGTCAGATTTGGCTCCATTCTCATAAGTTGGAGTCCATGGCATCAGAAAAAGCTTTAATTGGAGTCCACTGATAGCCAAACCTTGTTCTTGTCAATGTTTTTAGCCATATGGCTGAAGAGAGTCTCTATCTTCCACAGTCTCAGGGTCTGGCAGCATACGCACTCTGTCCCATCTGGACTCGAATCAGATTAGAGGCAGTCAGGCAATCTGAGGAAAAAGAAAGTGACAAATGTTCCACTGAGCATAATAAATTCAAGAGATCAAAAGTAACACTGAAGCCCACCCAGCCCTAGGCAACGCCAGCATACCTTTCATTAATGTAGGACAGGCATTTCAGCACATATTGTGTCCCAGTGCATCTCATCCTCCTTGCGGTCAACGAACCTTGGATCCTCTTACGAGGCAAGAGACCAGCCTGGTTAACCTCCTCCAATCCTCCACACACCAGAATCGGTCAAAAGAACACAAAAAGTAAACAGTCCGCCAACTCAATCGAGCGGAAAAGTTATGTTGGTATCAAACAACCAGAAGCAAAGCTCTCCAGGCCGAACCAGACCAGCTCAACTTATATCTCCCAGGAACACAACTCCCCAACAGAAGACCATCAAGAGGTTTGCCACTACAAATCCAAGGTTAAAATAACATTAATTTAATTCACCACATTCTGAAACAATACAGTGTAGTGAAAAACAAAAGTAGTTGGAAGCTCAAACAAGCGACGGAGCAGAGGGGAGCAGAGCCGACCACATCCATCTTGCAGCTCCACCCAACCCTTCCATACAGGCCGAATCACGAGTAAACAGTTGCAAAAGTGCTAAAAATAAAGAGACTTTGTCTGAAAATTGTGGTTCCGATAAAAAATAGGGAACCGCAAAGTAAATAAAGTAAGAGAAACAAAAAGCACTTTATTTAGTTTAAAAGCACTAAAATTTTACCTCAGGAAAAGAGTGGAAACCACAGTAGGAACCGTTGAGGTCAAGTGAATTTGTGGTTCCTGGGAACTGAAGGAACTGGTGTAAAAACCGCAAAAAGTAAGAAAAATACCTCCAAAAACACTAAAGTAGCCCTAAAAAAACAATCTTTCACCACCTATTAAAGAAATAAACTTCTTCAAGTGAAGTTGTGAAGAGAGGACTCCAGGGCAGTGTTGTCCAGTCAGCAGAGAAATTAATCTGACTGACCTCCCAGTCTAGCTCAGACAGCAGTCTCTCTCCTGCTCTCTGACTGGCTGACGCCGAAAAATCATTAGCACCAACTCCTCCTCGAGGCCTGCTGAACCCAGCTGGCACACTGCACTTGTCAAGCAGACAACAATTCCTGGGGTGAGAATTAATGTTGCTGGCTGGCATTTACTCAGCTCCTCCTTGGTAGTGCAAACTTTAATCCGCAAATGAAATTCACAAAATGGCGCCAGCAACTGTGACATCATACAGTTGCTGTGGAGAAGGTGAAATTTACTAAATGTCAGATGCTGACTGTCAGGTATACGTTTCCCCTCAATGTGATAATATCAGTGTTTATACAATAATGGGAAACAACCCAAGACACTAATCACTGGATTATGTTTCCCCATGGTGCCGATCCATCTAGGTCATCATATTGTATTTATTACTGTAGGGGTGTCTGTCTGTTTGTGTATCAGGGATGCAACCATACCTGAGGAATCATGGTGAAGGATTTAGAAGCCCTCAAAACCAACTTGCTCCTGGTAGTCAAGGGACCAGTTCCAAAATATTATGTCCGCTCTGTGCATCGGGGTGCTCCAGTTGCTGAAAGGTCTGCAGAAGTTGCTTTACCTGAGCCAGAGTAGCCAGGCCATGCTGTCATTTGTTGGATCCTGCAACTGTCTTAGTTCACATGGTGTCCAAATTTGATTTAGCATCCCGCTGGTCCATCTGTCACTGGGCAAAGGTGACTTCAATGCCTCTTGTTTGAATATCCTCCACCGCTTCTTCTGGAGTGGCAAATCCTTTGGGGCCATCAGGAAACATTACCACTAACCAAGCTAGGTACGGAGTTTAAAATTTTAGTTGCTGTGATTTCAATATTCGTAGGATCAGCTCATAGGCTCTTCTTTAGGTGAGACCACCATGGAGTATTCATTGTCAGAAAAAAGCCTGGTGCTTTGAAACTTCACTTGCCCCATTCTCCGTACCCTAAGCAGGATATTTTGTTTTGTCTGATAGCTTAGGAATTTTATTACAACTGATCACGGTTGATCTTCAGCTCTTCGAGGCTTTGCTGTGAGGGCACAATGCGCCCTCTCTATATCCAGCAGGTATGTCAGATCAAGCCTTAATGTGTCTCACAGAAGTCCTTCTATAAAAGCTCCCATGTCTTTGCTCTCTACATCTTCAGGTAAACCAGAGATTCAGAGATTGTTTCTCCTCGATCTTTTTTCCAGATCATCGCACTCATCTTGGATGGCCAGACACTCATGGAGTGCATGCAGAACCGCCCACTCCAGTCAGTCCATTTGGGAGTCAGTAGCACTTACTTGTGTTTCTAGTTCCTGAATTTTATTTTTGATTAGAAAATGGGATTTAAAAATAAAGAAACCTGATTGGCTGGCATGAGGTACATTAACTTACAGTGAGAGCCCTGTAAATTAAAAGTGCCAGCCATGCCAACCTAGTAATGTATCATTGTGCCTATCCTCCTCTCTCATTGGATGAAACATCTCATTTCAAATTAAAATCACCGCCATTTTTTTTCTCTCACTAAGCGAGACATAGAGCTCCCCATCTGTGACAGCATTTTTTTTGTTTCGCTAATGGGTACATAGTGGCCTCCCTATGCTTTCTACTGCATAGTCAGCTGGGCTAATCTATGTATTGTGTCTGTTCATATCGCAACTCTGACAGCTGACTGCATTCTCTCTCTCTCTTTCATCCCTCCTCACTTTAGCCTGCCACTCGTTCAATCCTGAAAATATAAGTGCTTGTGGTTTCCCCCGAACGGCTGAGCGAAGTACCCCCCACCACACACACACACACACACACACACACACACACAGAGAAGTGCTCCCGTCAATTTTCTTTTCGTTTTTAAATAAAAATAAGCAGTGAGCACACATAACAAAATTAGTAAAAGAAAAGCCGTCTGACAGATCGGCTTCAGGAAACCGCATGTCGTCCAGTTTGCAAATCTGTAGTGCACACTTCTCCCTGGCAGCCATAACCGACTGCCACCACAACAATACTACGGTATACAACTAACGGGCACTGTAGAGGTTTGCAGTTTTCTTTTCTGTCTCCTGCTTCTACTGACAGTACATTTAAGAAAAAGAAAAAAAATCACCAAAAGAGTGACAGAAAAAAAGGCACAGACCAATGGAGGTGGGTGCAGCGGGGGTTGAAACAGCACACTACCAAATGTACAAGGACTACTTTACCTAATATTGAAGAAAACAATAGAACTGTAGTCATTTTTTTTTTAATTACTTCACATTTTTCTTTGTAATTCTATAAAAATGACACAGTTAGCCCATTTTCTAAGCTCAATAATACCCAAAAGGGTGGCCGGTATGGGCAATACCAGACCTTCCATGGGCTATAAGGCCCTCTGCCTGTGATGTCGGGCCTCATTATGCCCCAGGGTGGTCTGGTAGTGCCCGATACTGCCCACCCTGTTGGGTATTATTGCTTGCTTTTTGTTATGTCCGTTTGCAGATCTGCTTTGATGTGTCAGACCTCCGATCTAAAATCATGTAATTCTGCCAGGATTGTGGCGTTGGTGGGCTGCTGCATGGCCTGCTGTATGTCTGATGCCATCTCTTCAGTACTTGGCATGGAGGGCACCCGTTGAATGATTGAGTAGTCTTGCCCTGGATTTACTACAACAGCCTCCGATTATTTTTCTCCTGCCTATCGATATTGCTGCAGCTCTTTCAGGTAAGCATCTGGTTGGTTTTCAACGAAAATAATGTAGTTTTAGAGCTTATTTAGGGGGTCTGGATCTGGAGCTATAAAATTAGCATGCCATCTCTCTCTCAGCTGAAAGCAGAAGTCCAATTGCCCTCCTCTTGACCACCTCATCTCTGTCTATGTCCTTCTAGAGATGTGGTCTCCTGAACTGAACACAGTATTCTAGGTGGGATCTTACCAGTGATTTATTTAAATAGCAGAAGCGATCATTTAAAATATGCTCCCAGGTTGCACCTGTAAACAAGCTTTCAGCTGAGTGTGTCACTCCTTGTTAAACAATTGAAAAAGAAAATATGAGAAAGTTCTGCCCATCAACAAGCTCAGGAGTGTCATCAGCAGCCTGCACACCAGTGGACTATCACTTGCATGCCTCCTAGACACACAGATCCATTGGCCTGTTTGAGAACACACCTCCCCTGCCACTATACTGCCGTGGCATCAGAATATGTTTGCTTTTGCACATGCGCTAAAACAAACATAAAAACAGTACCTAAGTACACATAAAACATGACACTTTCCCTTCTGAGGGGGAAGGATCACTTGTCCTGCCATCGATCCATACTCAACAAAAAAACTGCAGTTATTTACTACCAATGCAATGTATATTAGTGACGCAAAAAAGAGGACTTACTCTATTTTGCAGGCATCTTTTGGGTCTAAATATGCTCTTAAATTTGAGAAGGCTGTTTCCCAGTCTGGCACCAGAGCATCCTTCAGAACAGTGAGTGCTCTCAGCAGCCACATTCCCTGTGGAACATGTTAGGTACATAACTGACTTCACTAAACTGGGCTTCTGTCTCGAAATCCGAATGAAAAATAAAATGTATGACAAAAGCAGGACCTTGTCTATTGGTTGTGTGTATTTGAATTTTGAATTGGCTTTCAGGGCACATTCTGTTTGTGTACAACTGGTACAGAATATGTTAAAAATCATTTGCTTTCAGGGTATCAGCATAACAAAATAATGTAAAGTCTCTGAACACTCAGGTTTTGCCACTGCTGCTTCTTCCCAGAGTTCTCAGAGATACAACATTCCACAGCAAGTCAGGTGATGACAGTTTGGCATTTTTTTCTCTTCCTGCTAAGGAGAGCAAAAATGAACCCCTTATTTGGCCCATAGGTGCTAGCGGTAGCGCACTGCACTCCTCTGGGATCTAGAGTTGTATGAAAAGCTTGTCCTCTCACCACCACGTTGGTGGATTCTCTAGTGCTGCTGCTGAGGCAATGAGTTTAGACTCCATGGGGTACAGACAGTGCCTGCTGCAGCCATCTGGATGACGTTTTGGGACAGGCTAACACCCCCTCTTACTCAGTCATGTTTTACCCCGTCTCCTATCCCAGTCTTTGAAGTCACCACAGTCACAACATGTCCTCTGGCCAGGAGAATAGTTGACTTCAAAGTCACTTCCACTATGCCATTCCATGGCCAGGCAGTTGGGGGTGTGCTAAAAGGCCAGGAAGTCTGTGTCCTTCATCTGATTCAAGGGGCCAGTCCCTATGATAAATGGACAACCTTGCCAGTCGTATGGTGGGAAACCCAAATCTGCCTGTGAACCTAAACTGGGGTGGGGGTAAGACAGCACAGGGTACTGCCGCCATGCCAGTAGTCCAGCCCATAGGAATTTTGTTATCAGTAAACGTTACTAGTAACGTTATAACAGCATATAGTTTACATGTCCTGTGATCTTAAATAATAGTGATGTACAGCAATTTAGAAAACATTGTACCCTGTATGTAAATGACTGTTAGCATAAAAAACACACATACAGCAGAGAGATGCCTACCTTATTAGTTTTGTTTTTACATCCAACTTCACCACTGTGAGTCCACATCATAATCCATTATCATGAGATGCCCCCATTATGGTTTCCTTGTTGCAAAGATTAATACTGATTATCCAAGACTGACGTCTTATGGCCCGACAGAGAATAGAACTGCAAGATCTTATGTTTGACTTGAGAGTGTATTTACCCAGGACTGGCCACTGTAACGCACCATGTCAGGTCTGATTCTAAATCACACAGAGGGGCGGTGCAAAATGGACACTGTACATTCGCATTGTTGAGCCACTACCTGAAAGTGCAGTACACAACATGGGCGGCACACCGCTGGGGGCAGGGGTCCCCCTGCAGATGACGTGTGATGTAAATCTCCATTTTCAGATGTGAGAGGGTACTAGCCATTTCTGGATAGTCCTGGCAGGGGAGAACTTTGTAGTACTGCAACATGTACTGTACTTAACACATACCACTGCTGAGCCACTCACGCCCGGTTGGGGAAGGCTGGAGGTTGTGCAGTATAACTTCAAGTTGTTTATAGATTGCTTTACTTGCACTGAAACATAGCTTAAGGTTGGACGATGATGGTTAAAACAGCTTTGGTACTTTAAACTAGAGGGAATTTTGCTGGTGTCACGGCCAACATTCTCTTGCCAATGAAACAAGTTAATGTAATCCCGTCCCCCTGGATTCTCCTGGAAACCAGCTGTAACAGCTCCGTACACCATTCCTAGTCAATTACAAATCAAACAAAGAACACACCAGAGGACAGGAAAGGTATGATAAGGCCAAGTGGAGGTGATCACTGGATAGCATGGCTGAAAGGAGCTGGGGTGGGGATCAGAGCACTGGACCCCAGGGGATGTACATACTGAGATGAGGAGAGGGAAGAAGAACTGTTTTTTGTAAATGGGATACGGTTTTTCTCTTCAGGGAGGAATTCGATTGTGGGAAGGGGTTATTAGATTGCATAAATTGGCAGTATTAAAGAGCTAGTGTAATAGGTCTATTTTAAAACACTGTTGTGACTGGGCTGTGTCCTTATGCTCATTCATGTAAAAACAAAATATACACAATGTTTGTATCTTGACTTACTGAATATTTTTTAATTGGTGCCATGCATGAGAGTCTGTCCAGTTCGGTCCTAAGCTGTGTACCACGTGCACCGGCAGGTCCGATCAGAGATGATGAGGTGGGAGGAAAAGTTTGGGCTGTCCTGGGGAGTTCTGCCATTGTCTGGTGGGGTCTCTTTGTTGGACTCAGAACAGTTAAGGAATGTTCAAAACACCATTTGATGAAATCTCATTCGGTGTGTGCTGCAGTGGTTACCTCTTTTTTTTTTTATTGAAGAGAACAGCAACATTTGCAGAAGTACTGATGGCTGGCTCTGGCCCAGGGCGATTCAAGAGGCTTTAATGTGGAGGGCCTAAAAAAATTCAGTAAAAGGGCCAGAGGTCTGGGGGCTGCCTAGGCCCCCAGAAAATGTTACAATTTTTGTTGGGATTCAGGGATTCTGTGGCTTTTTGATGTCACATGGTGTTCATTTCATAAAAATAACATGGCATGGCTAGAACTTATTCTTGATCAATCAGATTAAATTTATTACGCTGAGTAGGTTTGGGAGCCAGGGGAAGGGTGAAAGATGGGCCATTCAGTCAACCATGGGCTCCACAGTGAGCACTAAACTCTGAATAAAGATGGTGGAGGGGCACCACTACTCACACTAGGGCAGCCAGGAGAGGTGACTGCCCCCCAGCCCCTTTTAGCTCTGCCACTGCTCCCAAGTCAGTGAAAGTTCCTATGCCCCTGAAGCACCACAGGCCTCAGTATTTACAAATCTCATATGCATGCACACACTGTGCCACTTTGCATCCCTCCCCATCCTCTGCCCCAATACACAGGACCACCTCCAAGCTAACATATGCATACACTGTAACCCTATCCCCCTTCCCAATGCACACAATAGTCCCTTCAGGGCCCCCAGACTTCCCATACAGTGATGATCATCAGTTTCTCTGCTCAGGTGGGCTTCACTATTACTACCCCCAATCACCACCCCCCACACACACGAGCTAGCACACACTGTGCCACCCTGGTCTCTTCACCCTCTGCCACTCCAAATACACAGGACCCTCCCAAAGCCCACACACACAAGCATACACTACGCCACTCCACTTCCCCTAAATACACAAAGCGGGCCCATCAGGTTTCCCTGTCTGCACACACAGTCAGTAGTACAGGCATAAAAAAAATGAAAGGACCTGCTGTCTGTATTACCACTGTGGATTTTGGACTGTGGAGTACAGAGCAGACCTGCAGTAAAATAAAAGAAGAACAGAATACCACCAACAACTTAAAATCTGATTTAATTTCGGTTGGCATCTATCTGTATCCCCCTTCCCCCTGGGATAAGGCTGGAAATAGACAAAAATTGTCTAGTCCTCCTTCGTGGTCAACAAAAACAACTAAATAAATAAATAGCTGACAAAGTTAAAATGGAAGAAAGAATAAGTGCTGTCCACAGATCCACATTACCACCAATTAGCATCAGTGGCTGATACATGATTTCCTGGGCTAGTCGGTGTACTTCCAAAGCTCAAGAAAGCAAACCCATGTCCATTCAAAAATTAAAAAGCTCAGACTACATGAAGTCCTGCTTCAGCACTGAAACTGCTGAACAGGAAGGTAGAAATCTCTATTTTGCTCAGTTGGTCTGGGCTTAGCACTGAAAGAGGCCATGACAAACATCAGATGTGAATGCAAGCCAATCAGCTCAGATTTGTTGCCAACAGGAGACAGTAGTGGCATGGGCAACACTTGTTTTAGACTAATTCTAACCTCATGTAAATCCCAACCACAAAAAATAGGAGAGAGAGAGAGAGAGAGAGAGAGAGAAATTAATCTCTAGTCAAGCAGGCATCCACAGTGTACGTATCTATAACTGACCAAACCATTGCTGTATGTGACAAATGTAAATGTTTCACATAAAAAAAGCAACCTCAAAACCCATTAGGAACAGATCAGTCTTTGGCTTTTATGCTTGTTTGGTTTCCTCTTTACCTCAGCACCGTTACAGGGCCCTCCCACCATATCTCTGAACAGAACTGGTAGAAAGTATTCACCCGGCACACAGCAAGTTCAGCTGTTAACATAGGATTCCATATTCCTAATTAATGCAGCAAAGTTTTTGAGGGAAAAAAGAACAATTTACAATTCTTTACGCAGCAATACAATCGTAGAGACTGGTAAGAATTTCTCGGCTTAACCGCGACGACTGCATCAGCTAAACAACTTGCAGAGCTCCCGCTCAAAGTGGCCACGCTCACCTTTTTCATTGGCATGAACAGAGAAAGTGTTTTATTGGTTCTCCACCAACATTACTATGGCGAGGACTACATTCTGCCGTAGTTGCCACAGAAATACTACAAAACTGGGAGAAGCAATAAAATTCCGTTTCCATTACCAGTTGCATGGCAGGCAGATTAGCAGATTACTGAAGTGCCGTAGTCAGTAGCTGTCCAGGACCATTTTCTTATTGCAGCTCTGATGGCACATTTAGTGCAAATATCAATTTCTCCTGTTTTGCATATACTAAATAAGAACAGATACAGCTGCACAGTCTGTGAATGTATTTAAAAAAAGAAAACTAAATTGCATCCAAAAAAAAGTGGGTGGGCCAAAATACACGTGTGCCCCCCTTGAGAAAAAGTGGGAGAGTCCTGGCCTGGTGGCACCCCCCCCCCCATATTAGCTGCCACTGCTCTGTTCTGTTGTGCACGGTAGTCTGGAGACAGTCACCGGAGAGGAGCTTCTTTACTTTGGTGCGGCTCTTTTCTCTAACGGGAAGGGGGGAGAGTTACTGCACCACATATTGACTGCTTTAATGTTCCCTGTCATTGCCGAGTTTGGGAAAGAGATACTGGCGGACAGTTATGGAAAGGTCTGGGACAGTTCAAAGGTGGTGCTCATAGCTAATACGTTCATAACACTGGCTGTCTTTCAAAAAGGAGCTGAAGAAGGCCATCCGTTACCTTTCTGCTGCTGTCAGGCTCATAGCAGTCTCTCACTCTCTCTTTCTGTGTTCTGCCCCAGAGTGTGTTTTCAGTTGAAACAATCTCCCCCCCCCACACCATACCAGTTGAAATGGTCTCTCTCTCTCTCTCTCTCTCTGCTCTGTCCCAGGAGCATGTTTCCTGAGCCAACATCAGAGCCAAAAATATGCATCTCACTGGGAATATTGCCCTAATGCAGCAGGCACTACACTAACTCCTAACTGGACCTGTAAGAACAGTTCATGTTTAAGTGTAAATTTAAAACAAGCTCCCAAGACATCTCCCGATAGGCTGTTTCTCACTGACACAAAAAATAAAAATGGCCCCTACACACCAGCCTCTCTCCCTGCTTGCTCTGCACTACAGCATTTATGGGCACAAAAAAACAGAGTAAACACATAGAAAGTAAATGCAGTGGTCTTTCATGTGAGATTAAAATTGGGGACATGCTGGCAGCCCCCATGTACACTTACCTCTCGTACTGTGATTATCTGGTGCTGCAAGACTTTTCAAGCACCTGGTGTATTTTGTACTGCTTCAGTTGCCAGATGATTGATGTGGTTCCCTCAATCATGTCATTATCGCCATTCAGGTGTCAGTATGGTGAAGGTCACCTCCCGTAGTTCTGGAGATGAACAAAATGAGTGAAAGAAGAGTACAATACCCAAATATTAGCCTGCTGCTATTACTGTCACAAATGACTGCTGTATGACACAGAAGAGTGAGGCAAACTGTATTATACTGATTGTGATACACTAGCTCTTTAATAGATTTTGGGATGGCAGTCGGTGATGGGGGGGTGGCCCTAGACACTAGGGACTGTTGAGGATATGACATGGGGTAGGATCCCAACTCCACAGGTGTGGAGCAACAGGGAATTGCAGTGTATGAATTTGTATAATGCCTTCATGTTTGAAAAACAAACACAGACCCTGAATCAGACCTCACCAAGACCGGCAATCGTGTGACCATGCCAAACGGAATAATTAACCTCTCCAGCCATTTGCTATCACGACCAGAAGAAACAATTACTTACCATAGTAATCTTGTTTCTTCCAAGGTATTCTTCAATATACTTAACTCTTGTAGTCAGCCTTCAGAGTAGAACTGTCTGGAGAATGGAATGTATGTAAATGATGGAACCCATCATTTATTTATTTATGTAAAAGTTGGTAACTGGGAAAGGCACCATGAGCAGAAGCTCGTTTCCAGGTGTGACCCAGTGGAGGGGGTACAGATGAATAAAATACAGCATTGTTAGCAAAGTTGTTACAGTAGGAATTTTTACATAATAAAAAAGAATGTTTTATAGAATAAGGAAATATCTAATAAGTACAAAACAATATTTACATTGTTATATACAATGGGTTGTAGTGAGAGGAGAGGGGGGCTATGAAACAGAGGTAAGTGAGTGCTAGGAAGGAGAGCAGATACAGGAAGAAGTAGGGGTTGGTTTGAGTAGGTGCTTGAGGGTAGGGAAGGAAGGAGAAAGACAGATTTGGAGGGGAATGCTGCTCCAGAGGAAAGGAAGTCTAATAGAGAAGGAAAGTTTACCAACTGATGTGCATACACATGGGAGGGAAAAGGTGTGGGCGCAGTTTGACCATGAGTTGCAGGGTGAGGGGTTAGCTGGATTAAGGAGGGAGGTAAGGTAGGGCAGAAGGGTTCTAAACCAGTATTTAGCGATGAAGTTGGAACAGGGTGAGAAGCGACTGGGTGGAAAGGGAGGAGTATAGGTCACAATGGTGAGTTAAAGAGGGGGAGTTAGAGGTGAATCTACAAAAGGCATGAAACAGGACATCAAGTTTGTCAAAGGAGGTGGCTGGGGCAGCACTGTAAACTATGTCCCCATAGTCAAGAACTGGGAGGATCCATTTAACCACGAGATCACGTCTTACTGGGAGGGAGAGACTGGCTTTATGGTGGTAAAGTAGCCCAAGTTTAGGGTGCAGCTTGGAGTGTAGAGCACTAAAGTGGGAAGAGAAGTCGATGGAGGGATTGAGCTAAACTACTAGGTACTTCTAGTTGGGGTGTTGTCTAGAGGTGTGTTGGCAGCAGAGAAGAAGACTGGGAGGGAGAGAAGCCTGGTGAGTTTTTGTTTAGAACCAAAGATCATGGCTACATTTTTTCTGATGTTCAGTTTTAGGCAGCTGGCATGGAACCAGGCTGTGACTGCTGTGAGGTCGCTTTGAAGAGGGGATTGAATTGCTTGGATGGATGGGCCAGAAAGAAAAAGTATGGTACCGTTCACATATATATGAATATTGGCATGGGTGCATACTGAGGGGAGATCGTTAATAAAGAGGAAGAAAAGAACAAACCCAAGGATGGATCCCTGAGGTACACCTGTGAGAATGGGAAGGGAGAGGGATAGGACATTGTTACTAGAGACTGACTGGGAATGACCAGTTAGATAGGAGCTGAACCAAGACTCTGAAGCAGGGGAAAGGCCAACAAGGGAAAGTTTATTTGGTAGAAGGGCATGGGACACAGAGTCAAAGGCCTTGGCCAGGTCAATGAAGACAGCTGAGGTGATCTGGCCAAGGTCCATAGTAAAGTGAATGGTGTCAGTAAAGCGTAAGAGAGAGGAGGTGATGGAGTGAAATTTCCTAAAGCCTGATTGGAAAAGGGGAGAGGTTGTTGGAAACAAGAAGGAATTCACTGAGTCTTGAGAGAATTAGGGACTCTTGGACTTTGGCAAGGGAAGGGAGAAGAGAAATAGGGTGGCAATTTCCAGTGACAGTGGGATTACCACCTTTGAAGAGGGGGAAGACTGTGACAGACTTCCAAGCTGTAGGAACAGTAGCTGTGGAAAGCAAAAGATTAAAGATGAAGGTTAAATGGATAACAATAGAGGAGTCCAAGAGTTTGAGGAGCCAAGGGTGCAGGCCATTGAGACTTGACTTAGAGGGGTTGAGTGAAGACAGAGCTCTTAGAACTTCTGACGGCAAGACTGGCGGTAGTTTAAAACCTGATATGCATGAGTGGGGTTGGAGCGTGCAGGATGGAAAAGTGGGGGGCTCCTGGGGAACGGCACAGGATGTGAAAAACTTATTTAGGGTCTCAGCAACAAGGGAGAGGTCAGAGATTTGTGAGTCTGTTACATGACTAGAGGGAGGAGGGGATTCAGCAGGGGTGCAGAAGTGAGCGGAGATCCTGTCAGAAGGAGGAAGCGGTACTATTTGAGGGGTACAAGCGTGCCTTAAAGAAGTCAGATTTGGCACGGCGGATACTGTTAGTACAACTGTTGTAGATGGTGTGAAAGGCTTGTAGGGAGGCCTGGTTACTGAGGATTTATAATGGCGCCAAGCGAGATCATGCGCTCTGCACATGGCCAAAGTAACAAGGGTGATCCAAGGATGGTGGCTGCGTTTTACTCATATAGTCTTAAGTGGGGCATGGGCATCCCAGACTTTTAAGAAGATGGATGTGAAGTGAGTGAGGGCAATGTCGACTGAGAGGGAGGAGAAGATTGGAGACCAGTTTGACCGGTTCAGGTCGTGGAGTAGTTTACTCATGTCAAGGGATCTGAGGGGTCGATACTGTATATATTTTGTGGGGTGGTGGGGGAAGGGCAAGACTTCCTTACACAAAAGGTTGGGCAGTGGTCATTGAGTGAGTTGGGTAAGATACCAGCAGAGCAAATACAGTGCAGGTGGGTCGAGAGCACCCAGTCCAGTAAGCATGAGTATTAGATCTGGGATTAGGACGGGTGGGCTCTTTGATCAGCTGGGAGAGGTTTAAAGCTTTGATCTGGTGACAGGAATTAAGTGACAAGAGGGAGAGCCAGTCAAGATTAAAGTCACCAAGCAGGATTAGTTCACCAGCAGATGCGAGGGCGGAGACTGCGGAAATGCAGGAGATAAGAGATGCTGAGGGAAGTTTCAGGGAGGCATATAAAACCCCCACTAAAAGGGGTGAGGATGCTGGAAAAGCTAAATTAGCTAAGAGGAGTTCGTGGGAGCTAGGGATTGCTTCACCATGGGAGATAGTGCACTTTAATGAGCTGCGGGAGTAGATAGCACCATTGGCTCATGCAACTATTCAAATGCTGCCCTTACCAACTGCTGCATTCTATAACACTTCAGATTTCATGGGAGCCTGCAAGGAACGGCCCTTCCTAAAAACTATCCTAACAACTTGGTACCTATACCCTATTATCTACGATAATGATAATAGTAATAATAACAATAATAACTCTAACACTAATATTAACTATTTATTTATTTATGTCTTTGGTGACTGGGTAGGTGCACTGATCCAGAGGACTGTTTTCAGACATGACCTGGGCCCACAAGGTGGCAAAAGATAGGTACAGGTACAAACAGTCAATTATAAAATACCGTACATGCACGCCCAACAGCTGGCAGCGAGAGTGGAGAGAGAGAAACAGTGGTAATGCAATGACAATGTGCAGACAGGGTAGACAGGTAATGCTACAGTATATCAGTATGTACATAAGCATAGCCAAGATACAGACAGTGCAAGACACAAGCAGTGATGGTACACAGGTACATGGTCCAATTCAATTACAAGAGAGAAAAAACAGTTGCTGTAATAAAAATTCAAATAGGAAAACTATCACAGTTTATTACATCGAAGGGGAAAGACAGGAGGAATGGGGGCAGGGGAGGTTTAGGGGTGGGGGCAAGAAGGAGAGAGGTGGGAAAAAGGGGCAGGCTAGTGGGGGCAGGAGGCAGGTATAAGTGTTGCAGGGGATAAGGTGAAAGTCTGCGTGCTATTAGAGCATATTTGCGTTGTAGACCTTAGCATTGCTGAACAGAACAGTGAGATTTTACAGCAGTGAGGAGCCAGGTCTTCAGGTTATGTTTAAAAGCTAGGTGGAAGGGAGACGTGCGAACAGATAGGTAGAGCTTGTTCCATAGGGAGGGTGCTGTGACTGAGAAAGCTCGAGTTCCCATGGTGGTGGAGGCACAGGGTATTTCTAGCGGGGGGGACTGAGGATGCCCTGAGATTCCTATGGACCACTCTACCTGTCAAGAGGGGTGAGTAAGGGGACATATGTTGGTTCTTGAAGGAGTTGTCCCCCAGACAGCCCATCGCATAGTCAAACTAACTCCCCTCCCAACAGAGGAAAACCCTTCAAAATGTCAGAATAACCTGAAGAATGGAAACAATACCCAACAGGGCTAAAAAGAATGTGACCAAACAAATGCGTAGCACCTTGTCATACAGGCACCTAGCTTGGGATGCAGAGGCCACTAGATCTGGAAGGGGAGGCAGGGTGGGAGAGTTAAGAATATTGAAGAATACCTTGGAAGAAACAAGATTACTATGGTCATTTTTTCTTCTCACCTCAGGAATTCTTCAAAATTCTTAACTCTTGCAGTCTATGAAGCAATACCTTTGGAGGTGGGCACATAACCTATTTTAGGATTAGATTCTGCAGAACTGCTGTGCCAAATCTGGCATCACTCCTGGACTGGGTGTCCAGACAGTAAGGCTTTGTGAAAGTGTGTACTGTTCTCCATGTAGCTGCTTTGCAGATTTCCAATAATGGGACATCCCTGGCAGCTGCTATGGTAGCGGCTGTGCCCCTTGTGGAATGAGCCCTAAGTCCTACTGGGGGCTCTTTCCCTATTTTAAATAACAGAATTGGATGCTTTGAACTATCCAGCTACAGATAGCTCTTTTGGATGCTGGTTTCACTTTGCCCACATCCCCATAAGTCAGGAACAGCTGCTATCTGTCCTGCCTATGGTCCTTAGTGTTAATCATGTAGTAGCTCAAGGCTCTCTTGACATCTAGTCTATGAAGCCTGAGTTCACCTGAGCTAGAATGCTCTGTGAAAAAGACCGGAAGGGTGATGGACTGATTCAGGTGGAAATCAGAAACCACTTTAGGAAGGAACTTCCTACTGGTTCAAAGCATTACCTTGTCCCTATGGAATGAAATGTAGTTCTATTCAATGCACAAGGCCTGAAGCTCACTAATCCTTCTAGCTGAAGCAATGGCCACCAAAAACACTTTTTTCCAGGTAACATATTTCAGGTGAGCTGAAACTGTTGGCTGAAATGGGGGTTCCATGAGCTTGGCGATGCATACATTAAGATCCCATGCAGGCACCAATTCCTTATGAGGAGGGTGCAGATGAGACAGACTTTTGAAAAACTTTTTGAAAATGGGATTGGAAGCTATGGATAAACCCTTGCCAGCAGAAATATATGCTGAAACTGATGCCAAATGTACCTTAAGAATAGAGGGCTGCAGACCCAAAGAATGCAAATGGATTAGGTAGTCCAACAAGGCTGGCACCCATGCCTGTGAGAGAATTACCTCATTAGCAGAGCACCATATGGAGAATCTTTTCCACTTAGAGGCATAGGTCTTCTTGGTGGAGGGTTTTCTGTACCCCCTAAGTACATTTAGGACACCTTTGGAGAGATACAAGTCTGCATACTCTATGTCCTCAAACGCCAAGCCTTGAGCCTGAGGGATCTGAGGTTCAGGTACAGGAACCTGACCTGGGATGAGATTAACAGGTTGTACCTCTGTGGGAGGTGTATTGGTGTGGCCACAGACATGGAGAGCATCAGGGAGTACCAGGGCTGCCTGGCCCAGTCTGGAGCTATCAGAATCATTGATGCTGGCTGAGATCTCAGTTTGATCAAAACTCTGAGAATCAGGGGAAAAGGACGAAAGGCATACAGTTGCTTCCCTGACCAGTTCAGTGCTACAGCATCCAAAAGTAATGTGCCTCTGGCTGGTGGTCTGCAACAGAACTGTGGCACCTGGTGATTTGCGTATGATGCAAAGAGACCTAGTTCCGGAGTGCCCCACCTTTTGAACACCACTTCCAATACTTGCCTGTTGAGAGTCCACTCATGATGACCCTTATTGATTCAACTCAGGGCATCTGCCAGAGTATTGTCCTTCCCTGGCAAATGAATGGCTACCAGTGAAGCCTAAAGTGAGTAGACTACTCTCCATACCTTCATTGCCTCTGTGCACAGATGGTTGGACTTTGTTCCTTCTTGCTTGTTTATGTAGTACATTGTGGTGGTGTTGTCCATCCTGACCTGTACCACCTTGCCCTGTATCGTGGATTAGAAGGCCTGCATGGCTAGGAATACTGCTCTCAGCTCCAGCAGGTTTATGTGCTGGAGTGACTCTGCATTTGACCAGGTGCTGTGTATTGTATGGTCCCCAAGATGAACCCCCCCCCCCAACCTAACAGTGATGCATCTGTTGTGAGAACCACTGATGGGGACACCTGCTGGAAGGGAACTCCTTCCTTTAGGTTTTCCCTTACCTGCTACCATTGAAGGGTTTGCAGTAATGTCCCTGGTACTGGAACCAATTTTGAGAGTGAGTCTCTCATTTGGCACCAATGTGCCCTGAGGTGAAACTGTATGTCTCTCATTTGGAACCTGGCACCTAGGACTGCGCCTGTTGCTGAAATCATATGTCCTAGAAGCTGAAGGAACTGCCTTGCTGGTTTTGGTCTGTTCAGTCTGAAGGAACCAGCAATCTGTGGGATGTTGCTTACCCTGTCCTGAGGTAGGCAAGCCCTCTCCTTAGTGTGTCTATTTCTGCTCTTATGAAGTGCAGCACCTGCACTGGCTGTAGAATGGATTGTTTGAGGTTTATCAGGAATCCTAAGGACTCTAGAAGGTCCTGGGTTGTCTCTAGGTGGTTCTTTACTTGTAGTGAGTTTCCCTCCCCACCACCAGACAATCATCCAGATAGGGAAACATTGTGACTCCTAACCTTTTGAGGTGAGCCACCACCACTGCCAAGCACTTTGTGAACATTCTTGGAGCTGAAGTGAGGCCAAATTGCAGTGCGGAGAACTGGTAATGACCTAACAGGAGTCTGAACCCGAGGTATTTTTCTGTGAGACTCTCTTATGGGGATCTGGAAGTACAGTAAGCGTCCTTTAAATCCAGAGATGCCAACCAGTCTAATTTCTGTAGGGTTGGTAAAATCATAGCTAAGGATACCATTTTGAATTTGGGCTTTGCCAAGTGTCTGTTTAGTAACCTTAGGTCGAAAATAGGCTACCACTCCCTGTTTTTCTTTGTGGTCAGGAAGTACCTCGAGTAAAATCCCTTTCCCCTTTGCTGTGGAGGAACTGGTTCTGCTGCCCTTGACAGCAGGAGATTTGCAATTTCCTCCTCTAGCAAGTTCCTTTCTGAGTTTGAAGCTGGTCTGAATGCTCTTATTCTTAAGGATGGGAAAGATTTAAAACTGAGGGACAAACCCTGACTCACTACCTCCAGGACCCACTTGTCTGTGATAATGTTTTTCCAAGCCTGGAAGTAGTGAGCCAGCCTGTCCCCTACTGATACATGGGAGGTGACACTGCTTAGACTGGAGTTGGGCCTGACTAGTCTGTGACCCACATCTTGACCCCCCTTCTACCTCTAGCTCTGAAATACCCCATCTGCTGGGGGTACTGTTGGTACTGCTGAACAGCCTGAGCCTGAAAGAAGGGTCGGCTATAGCCTGACCTACCCTTGTCCCCACTTCTTTAGGACCTGCTAGAAGTTGAAGGTTTCTCCCTGGCTGAATTATTCCTGTAGGTAGTTTTATATTCATACACCTTCCTCATGTATGCCTCTGTCTTGTCCCCAAACAGAGTTATTCTCCGCAGGAGAACAGGCAGAAGTCCTAAATTAGTACTTTGCCTCAGTTTTTACCTGGGTGGGTGGAGGGGCTATGTCTTGCAAGGGGAGTGGGGGTAAACCGGAGCAAGGGGTGGGACCGGTAGAGACCAGGGGCCCTGATGGGTCTGGGGAATGGGAATGGCCACCACAGACAGGTGGGGGCCCAGCAGTGCAGGGTGAAAAGGGGGAGGATGTGGAGGCTGAAATCCCAGTAGAGAGAGTAATGGAAAGCCCTCAGGTCCCTTCGGATGGAGAAAGCACCTGGGCCAGATGAGATACATCCCAGGGTGCTAAGGGAACTGGCGGATGTCCTGGCAGTCCCTCTAGCAGAGCTTTTCAACATCTCCCTGAGGACTGGGTGGGTGCCCCAAGACTGGAGGGCAGACCATGTCATCTAGATCCACAAGGGGGGATCAAGAGAGGAGGCGGGAAATTACAGGCTCATTAGCCTGACATTAGTGGTTGGCAAAGTGATGGAGGGTATTGTCAAGGAAAGGCTAGGGGGTTACTGGAGCAAACTGAGTACTTGGACGATAGGCAGCATGGCTTTGTCATGGGAAGATCGTGCCAGACAAACCTTGCTGAGTTCTATGTCTGTGTGACGAGGGCCCTGGACCAGGGTAGGCCAGTGGACGTCCTCTTTCTGGACTTTAGCAAGGTGTTTGATTTGGTACCCCACAGTGGCCTGCTAGCTAAGCTGAAGGAAATGGGGGTAGGGAAACAGTTGTTAAGATAGATAGGAAATTGGCTCTCTGAGCATACTCAGAGGGTGGTGGTTGGAGGGTTAGCCTAATCCCCAAGGTGGGTTACTAGTGGGGTTCCCCAGGGGTCAGTGCTGGGGCCACTCCTGTTCAACGCCTATATCTCAGACATCAGGAGGGGGATCAGGAGTGAGATGAGTCTCTTTGCAGATGACTGAAAGCTGGGTGCAGCGGTGGATGGGGAGGAGGGAAGGGTGGCCTTGCAGGAGGATGTGGAGGATCTGGAAAGGTGGTCAGGAAAATGGAAACTAAAATTCAATGTGGGGAAGTGCAAGGTTCTGCACCTGGGAGTCAGAAATCCAGGCAAGGGGTATATCTTGGGAGGAGACATGAGTCAAGTCACGGAGGGTGAGAGGGACCTAGGGGTGGTGGTAGATGTCAAAATGAACAACTCAGAGACCTGCAGGAGGACAGCAGTAAGGGCAAATAGGATGCTGGGATGCATCGCCAGGGGGATTACCTTCAGAAGGGCGGAAGTGATCCTTCCACTGTACAACTGCTTGGTTAGGCCACACCTCGAGTATTGTGTACAGTTTTGGAGACCACATTTAAAGAGGGACATTACACTGCTAGAGAGGGTACAAAGGAGGGCAACCAAAATGGTCTGCAGCCTGGGGAGAGGACCTACTGTATGAGGAGAGGCTCAAGGAACTCTACAAGTACACCCTGGAGGAGAAGAGGGATGGGTGGACATGATAGAGGTCTTTAAGTACATGAAAAGGATCAATAAAGGAGGCCCAGTCAGGGTGCTCCAAAGGAAGGAGGGTGGGGCAACAAGAGATCATGGGTGTAAGCTGGAAGGGGGCAGGCACAGAGGGGAGAGAAGGAGGTGTTATTTCACTGAAAGGGTGGTGGAGCCATGGATTGTCCTGCCCAGGGAGCTGGTAGAGTTGGAGACTGTGGACAGGTTTAAGAGGGGATGGGACAGGTACAAGGGGAGGGTAAATCTGACCAGGACCAATACATGTGGAACATCTGGGACTGGGGACAGTATAACCCAAGGGGTAGGAGGGGACACCAAAATCGGCCCTCAGTGCAGCTGCTGAAATTTGAGCAGACTCGAGAGACCATTAGGCCTATTCTGCTGGCATTTTAATATGTTAGTACATCCATGGCTTTTGTCTGGGTATCTTGTGTGAGACTGGTGACTCTGAGCCATGCAACTCTCCTGAGGGCCACTGTGAGGGCCATCCACCTGACAGCAGTATCACTGGCATCTGCTGCTGTCTGAAATTGATATTTGGAAGCCTCCAAACCAAACCTAGCAGTTTCAGCCAGATCAGCTGATAGACCAGGGGGAGCCTTATCAGTCATGGCCATCACTGATTACCACAAAGATTTCTGATACTGGGCAGTGTAGGCCAAGTAATTAACTTACCTAATGGACAGAGAAGCTGACAGGTAGCCCTTCTTAGCCATGCTGTCAATCTTCCTTGAGTCCTTGTCTGGAGGGTGAGGAAGACACATAATTCAGGGTTTGCATTATCTTTATAATATGCTTCTTGAAAAACGTATTTATAGAAAGCAAAAGTTTCTTTGTTGGAGTAAGCCCCATGACGTCGAGGTACTCCATCTCCTCCTCATCTTCTACCACTTCATTAGTGGTGATATTCAGTGCATCCACCATTTTCTTTACAAAAGTAAAATGTGAGGAAAAATCCTCAGGTGGTCTCAGTGGGGATTCGAATTCTTGATCTGGGGATACCTCAGGCTCAATTGGTTCCCCATCGTCCTCATCATATTCCTCATATTCCTCACACTCCAGTATCTCCTGGAGAGAGGACTGACCTGGAGGTACCGCTTGCTGAACTGAGGACTGAACCGGGAGACTGACTGGTGTCTGTGGAACTGGAACTGGTACAATTCTCTGTAGAGCCTGAATAACCTTAAATGCCTGAGCAATGGCCTCAGGTGTAGGCATCTCACTTTTTTTCTCCAGAAGTCCCATTGTTCATTCCAGCAGGGGGTTGTGTGTGTTTGGGTTTCTTTAATTTCTAAGCCGGTTCCAGTTTCTCAACCAGTTCGCCAGTTTGCTTATGTTTAGGAGATTCACCCTTGTCAGGAGTAGTTGGCCTCGGTTCAGCGGTTTCACCTGAATTGCTAGAGGGAGTAGGCTGGCCAAAGCCATTATCTCCCTGATCTGTTATGAGAGTCAACTTCTTCTTAAACCTTTCCAGCCTTTTTTCTACAATCTTTGCTGGGAAAGTCTTACAAATTTCACAATCAGCTGTGAGGTGGAATTCATCAAGACAGACAACACACTCATCACGTTTGTCTGCCTTGGCAAAAACCTCTCCACACTGTGTACAGTTTTTGAAGCCCAAAGGCCCAGATTTCTGCTTTGGATTTTCTGACATTTTAGTTAAATGACAAAACCAGAAGTAACCACAATACAAATCCCCCCTTTTTATTTTGTGGTTTTAAGATTGGTTTTGAAACCATGATTAATTCCTGTGAGGAACAGCGATCGTGAACAAAAAAGAACCGAAAAGTGTTGGTTCTGACAGAAAACAAATAAGCAGTAGACTAAGTTAAACTAAATAATGACAATAGTGGAAAAATTATTTAAAATCTAACAAAAATGTTGGTTCCTCAGTGATTACCAGGAAACGAGAGGAACCGCTAAATAAGGACTTCTAACACTAAAATTAACTAGCGCTAACAATTGAAACAGAAAGTAAAGGCAGCAGATGAAATTAAAACAAAAGGTTACTTATTTTTGTTGAAGTAACAGCAAAAAAACCAACTGTGAAATTCATGACTATGATGAGAACTCTCCGAGGGGTCTTGACTTCGAAGGCGAAGAATGAAATCTGAAGCATTATAGAATGCAGCAGTTGGTAAGGGCAGCATTTGAATAGTGGCCCATGCCAATGATGAGTTCCATCATTTACATATGTTCCATTCTCTGGGCAGTTCTACTCTGAAGGCTGACTGCAAGAGTTAAGAATATTGAAGAATTCCTGGGGTGAGATATGTCAGTTCTCAGTTTGATCCGTCCCTTTACAAAACTTGATGAAATACAACTGTACTCATATCTGGAGGAATTCTTTAGAAGGTTACAACCGAAAGATTTTTTTTCATGACCAAGAGGGGTCATCTGATGGAAGTTACAACCACAAAAAGAAGCACTCTCACTTTACTTCACTAAGTGGGCGTAACCCTAAACTGGACAGTTATATAGACTGTTTTAGACACAGGGTAAAATCACAAATGTTCAGGAAACAGAAACAAATTTTACACAGTCTCTCACTTTTGGAAAGAACAGCAATTGGTAACCTACAAAACAATAAAAGCATCACAATTAAACCTGCAGATAAGGGGAGGGGGTGCAGTTGTGATCATGGATACAAACAACTACATCCAGGAAGGCTACAGGCAACTTTCGGACAATGCCTACTACAAGGAGCTGACCTCAGACCTTACAAAGAAATTCATTAAAGAATTAAAACAACTAATTAGCACATTTCCAGAACATACACACAATGAACTGGAAAATATGATACCAACAAAGCCAACACTAGGAACCTTCTACATGTTACCAAAAATGCATAAATCTAGAAACCACGGCAGACCAATTATATCAGAAATTGACACATTAATGGAGGGGAGTTCTGGGCTCATAGGGGTATACTCAAACCACTAGTGCAAAATACAAACAGCTTCATACAGCATACAACAGACTTTTTAAACAAACTGCACAGTATTTACCGGTTACAGTACCTCCTGACACTATTTTGATCACAATGGATGTTGAATCCTTATTTAGCAACATCCCTCACAGAGGTGGCATAATGGCATGCTATGAATACCTGTGAAAAGCAACCACAGACAGCAAATATCCACCAGATGTGATAGCCAGACTTATTGAATACATTCTTATACACAATTATTTCAGCTTCAACACTGGTATTTATCTTCAAAATATGGGGACAGCTCTGGGCACCAGGATGGCACCACAGTACGTAGACCTTGTCATGGCAGATCTAGAAGAACAATTACTAAGTGCACAACACCATAAATCATTAAACTTTTATCGCTATATTGATGATATCTTTATGATATGGACAGCAGGAGAGCTTAAAACAATTTTTTGACAGCTTCAATAAATGTCATTCTTCCATAAAATTCCAAATAAATTACTCACAGTATGTGCATTCCTGCATACTACAGTCACACTAAAAAATGGAACACTGCAAACATCTGTGTACAGAAAACCTACAGACAGATACAGTTACCTTCACAGCTTGAACTACCATCCCTCACATACTAAAACATCCATTATACACAGCCAGGCCATCCAGGACAGATATCTTAGTACACTAAAAGAATTATTCAGGCAGAAGGGATATAAATACAATATCATTGACAGGAATATCCATTCTGCGCTTCACATGGCTGGAGAAGAACTACGAAGGTTTAATCCACAGAGAACATCTGAATGCACACCTCTGATAGTGTCCTACAATCCCAAACTGGAAAAACTATGGAAGATAATTAAAGATTTACAGCCACTCTTGTTTGAAGATGGGACTCTAAAAAATATATTTCCCACTCCACCAGTGCTTGGCTTCTGCCAACCACCAAACCTGAAGCAGAAACTGATGTGAAGCAAACTTCCCCACAGAGCCTAAGCTAGGTGACAAAGGTACAAAACCATGCAAAGCGTCTCGCTGCAAACTATGTACACATACCTCTCCAGATACATGTGTCAATCATAATGGAAAAACATTTAAAATCCAAAACTCATATTTCTGTTCCTCTAGCAACGTAGTATATATGGTGCAATGTAGAAAATGTGAGGATGGCTGCTATATTGGTGAAACTGGATAGAAGCTCAAAATAAAAACGAATCACCACAGATTCACAATCACCCACAAAAATGAAAATACACCAGTAGGGGAACATTTCTCAAGACCAGGCCACTCCCTCAGTGATTTTACTGTCAGAGTGTTAAAAGGTAACTTCAAAAACAGTCAGGCATGGCAAACATTTTAACTAAAAATAACACCATTCTTTGACATGAAAGAAAAAGGACTTAATAAAGATGTTGGCTTTATAGCACATTACCAGGGATGATGCCCAAAACAGTGCTTCAGAGTTTCTATTTTCATACCTGAACCATCACATCAGCATCCTCCCCTGGACTAACATGCAACTATCACTCACTTTGATCTTAAGGTTGGCTCTTTTAACAGGTACCTTCTAATGACAATGGGATTTTATTCTGTCTTTTTTTTTCTACTGATGTAAATTGATGGTCCAGACTAAAACGTAACTGCCCTTTGATCATATAAGGTGAGTTCCACAATGGGCACACTCCAATGACAATTAGAGTCTTCCTGCCTGTTGGTTAGGAATGTGAATTGACTGTAAAGCTGATGTGTAAACTGGCTACTCCATGTCTCGAATCCACATCCAACCTGTCCCCACCACCCATGTTAACAGACTCACAGCTTCCCAGTCCCTACGTCACTCGCCCAAACTTCACAGGTTAGCTCTTCTGCGGCACACCCTCCTCCTACTGCTACTATCTGGTAATATTCACCCTAACCCTGGACCACCCTACACAGCGGTCTCATCAAGCAGCCCACATGGTAGTCTCCTGCTGGCTACTCTTAATATATGCAGTCTCCCAAAAAAACACCCCCCCCCCCAGGGCTGGATTGCCCAGCACTCACCCGACATCCTAGCTCTATCTGAGACATGGCTCTCTGATAGAATACCCATTGGAACTTCTCCCTCAGTGACTACACCGTCTTCCATGCAGACAGAACTAGCAAGAGAGGCGGTGGCTGTGCCATTTATGTTAGATCCTTGCTAAATACCACAGAGGTACATACTCCACCACCCAAATATGGTGCCCAGACCCTCACAGTCAAACTCAGCCTGGACCCTGAAACCATCCGCATCACAATGGCTTATATCCCCCCTAGCAACCAAAAACTCACTTTTGAATCGATCCTCCACAGTATCTCCAACCCCCCAGGAGTGAAGTCATCCTACTGGGAGACTTTAATGTCAATTGGCTATCACCTGCCTCATTCAACTGCAAAGACATAGCCCTTGCCTACGATCTTACCCAAGTCGTCAACTCCCCAACCAGAATGGATTATAGAACAGGGACCTCAACCCTTATAGATCTCATCTTCACTAACAGGCCTCAGAATCTCTGTCAAGTCACTGTGCTCCCTGACTCTATTAGCGACCATTCCCCGGCGACCTGCCGGTGGTCGGCTAAAATTCCCCCTGTCCCCCCCCCCCAAAGTTACTATACATAGGCAACTTAAAAAAGGAAGCCTAGCGCATCTCAAAGCTCATCTAGCCTCCAGCAACTGGTCCCCCATGCACATCGCTGAGTCTGTAGACATGGCACTCTCCCACTTTATAGCCATCTTCAATGAGGCCTGTGACATTTTCGCACCCTTCACTAAACAAGTAGTGAAAACCAGATGCACACCTTGGATCTCACAATCGCTACTTGACCAGCTTCACCATAGGGACAACCTATGGCACAAGGCCCTAGACTCCAAACTCCCACAGGATAAGCAACTTTACAAAGAGGCCCGCAACAAATGTACCTGGGCCATACGGCAAGCCAAAGCTGCATACTATCAACAAACCCTAACCTCCTCCTGGGGCTCCAGTAAACAATTCTGGAACAATATCAAGGAACTCAGTGGGAAATCACACTCCCCTACCCCTGCTCAACTCATAGAAAATGGGGATTCCACTCAGGACCCTACTGCTATCGCCGAAGCCATCAACTCCTCCTCCTCCTTCTGGATCTCTCCGTATATAACCACGAACTTCTTCAACCCTCCCCCCCACCCCCGACACCTCGAACAGCAACAATACAACACCCTTTAGACTAAGAGTCATCTCCTGCTCCGAGGCAAAACGCTACCTCTCCAAAGCTCTGGCTAATGCTCGCTATAGCAATGACTCCCTGGATCTCAAACTCATTCAGCTGACCCTGGATGTGACACTACTACATCTCACAAAAATTCTCAACCTGTCACTATGCCTTAGTCAATTCCCTTCAGCCTGGAAAAGAGCCGTAATCACCCCTATTCTGAACAGCGGCAACCCCACAGTCACAAGCAACTATAGACCAATATCAATCCTACCACCCCTCTCCAAAGTCCTTGAAAAGATAGTATCGGACCAGCTTACTGACTACCTAACCAAACACAACCTACTTTGCCGAGAACAGCATGGATTCTGGAGGGGCCACAGTACTGTCACTGCCCTTACTGAACTCACCTCATTCATCCATGAGGCCCTAGACCAAGGCTCCGTGGCTGAGGCTATTTACGTGGATCTGACCAAGGCATTTGACTCTGTCAGTTATGAGCTACTGCTCTGAGCCCTTCCACAACTCAACCCAGGGGCGTAGCCAGGATTTGGTGGTGGGGGGTTTCCTAAACACTTCAAGGGGGTCTTGACCAGGCATGCCCCCGGAAAAATTTTGAAATGTAGGTGTTAAATGGTGCAGTTTTGCATTTAAGCAATAACTGTTGAGTCACAAAAGTATCAAATTCAAATCATCACTGTCATCCATCCCTGCAGTCCCAGGTATTTCAGCCAGGTGTTCCTTCTAAATTTTTTTTTTTTTGGGAGGGGGGGTAAATTTCACTTCCCCAAATTTAATTTATGTGTTCAGCTCTTGCCTTGCCCTTTATGTCCCACCTTTCCCACCACATGTATTCCCCTTTTAAAAGCTGCCCGCAGTTTATATGATTTCTGTTAATTGTCTTCCCTCCTTTGCCTCTACATTACATGCATGACCCCCACCTTTAAGTCAAATAATGCTCAGGTACTTTTTATTTTTAAATGTTTACTGTTTGTGTGCAGCTCACATATTAAACATTAATGCATTAAAAATATTTAAACAAGTGCCCGGCTGTTTATATATGTTTAAATATTTTTAATGCATTACTGTTTAATATGTGAAGCTACTGACTATAATACTGACGCAGCAGGATACACAGCTTGTCCCATCAAAAAAAAAAAAAACCAGAAGTCGAGAACCCTCCCCCTCCCCATGTTCATTTTTCCATCACCCCATATCAACATTTTTATTTAGCCCTCTTAGTTGATGTTGTTCACGTGATCAGCCAGCCAGCCATGTTTTCATTTCCTGACCTTAGAATCCCTGGTCACATCAGTCCCAGTGTGATGAATCAGCACGGAATTATAGAAATCCCCACTTCTAGGTCACTTTTAGTTTATCAAAATTGCACCACCTTGTAATTTTTCCTTATACCCCACCAAATCATGTTTGTGTTACTAGTAAGCCCCATCTAATTGCCTGCTTAGCTGCCACAGCACTGAAAATTGTCAGGACCCCCCCATGGGTAATTTTTCCTTTCCCCTGGACCTGAATCCATGTTTAGTCTTAGTTTTTGCCCCATTTCACCTCAGTGCTCAGCTGCAGTGCATTTTTATTTCAGCTACCTGAATATCCTCCCTCCTGACTTCACTGCTGCACCCACTCGGTCACCGAGTCCGCCTCCAGGCTTCTAACACTCAAGGCCTGCAATTTTGCCACCCGTGTTCTAGTGAGTACGTTGGCCTGAGTTTCCTTTACTGCAGCCTTCCCCGAGATGCCCCCTGCTGCTGAGGCTGTCCGTTACTCCTCCGTCTCCTAGATTGCAGCTCTGCCACATTGAATCTGCTTTTACTGGCATTGAACATACTACAGGCAGCAAGCTAGCTGCTCAGCACCTCCGCGGCAGGTCCGGAATGAATCTGCCAAGAGAGTGTGTACATTCGGCGTGCAGCAGCTCTCAGCATCATGTGACTGCCAATCTGCAATCACATGTGATGCAGAGCCGAGGATCTTTGTGAGCAAGCCGAGTGCTGCCGGTGGAGTCCGAGGCAGGGCTTCATCAGATGACTGACGGCGGGTGCCCTGCCCCACATGCCATCATTTTTGTTTTTTTATTTAAATGCCTGGGAATCCATTATCACGGTGCCGGTCGGAAAAGTTACAGTGATGGGCAGGGCATCCACAGCCTTGGTTTCAGGAGGCAGATCGACTGTAAGTAAATCCGGGGGGGGGGGTCACAATGACTCGACTCTCTGTGCAGATTCTCTGGCTAAATGAAAGATTTTGGGATGGGCACAGTCGGCAAGTGGGCGGTGGTGGGGGGGGTTCTGAGCACTCAGGAAACCCCCCCTAGCTACGCCCATGCAACCTTGTACCTGAGGTCACCGCCTGGTTCAAAGACTAACTCTCAGGGCGGACACAACAAGTCAAGATCAACACACCCTCTCCTCGTGCAAACTAGTATGCTCTGGTGTCCCACAGGGGTCCATACTTGACCCCCTACTTTTCATCCTCTTTTTAAACTCTCTCCCCAAGTCTTGGAGTGGTCACCTGCTACTCTACGCTGATGATGCTGTAGTGTTCTGGAAACACCCTCAGCCTAGCTCTCTCCAACTAGCCCTGCAGGACTTCTTTAGGGAGCTAGAATCATGGTTCTCTGAACATTGTCTTATTATCAATTACAAAATAACAAAGTCCATGATCTTTGTGCACTGACAAAGTCCCCACTGTTTACTACTAGTAAAAAACTCTCATGGCTCCCCTCTAGAACAGGTTTCATGTTTTAAATGTCTCGGAATCACATTAGACACCTCCCTCTCCTACCATAATCACATACAGCTTCTCTCCTCCTCCGTCAACGCTAGATTGGGGGTCCTTTACAGGCTTAAACACTGCTTACCTCTCCAGGCCATGTAACTTGTGGTCTCCTCCTCTATCCTTTCTTTGGTGGACTATGGGATAGTCATTTATGGATCTGCTGATCCAACCGCCCTACGCTACATCAACACTGCCCATAACAAAGCTTGCCACCTAGTCACAGGCTGTGACAAATTAACACATACCTGTGAGCTTTATACACTGACTGGTTGGCTTAACTTCCAAGGAAGGCTAAAGTACCACACCTGCATCCTTGCCAAAAAAATACAACTCCAGCTAGCACCCATTGGCCTCCACCCGATTATTAGCACAGCCCCCTACAGACGGACTAAAAGGCTCACAGCCAACACTTCCCTCCTTGTCCCCCACTGCAGAACATCTCTTTGGCAAAGATCATTCCGCTACCGCTTCCCACTATGGCTTAACAGCCTACCGCCCCCAATCTCTATGACCCATAGTCTCTTCCTATTTAAAACAGGTCTCAAAACACTACTCTTTGACTCCACAGTATGTGACTGTAGATAACACTCTTTTCTTTTGGGGCCAGCCTTCCCCTCTTGTCCCTTAACTCCTTCTCTCCTGCCCAGATATTTGACTCGGGGTCACTCTAGATCCTACGAAACTGCATCCTGCACTTCTCTGATAAGGGACATCTTGTATGCCCCCAGTTACTGTCACCATGTAAATAAGATTAAACTATGACTGCATAACCCTGTACTGTTACTTTAATACAGTATGTGTATGTTTTTTCATTACTGTAAATGTATTTCTTCCTTTCTTTGTAACTGACGTGGAGCATTTGCAAAAGAGTCTATGACTCAAAGGATTGTAGTTCCAATTCTATTCAATAAAAAAAAAAAAAAATCTGTCATGCTTTTCAGCTCTGTTTTTACTGACCTGACCTGAAGAAATGAATATTCTCTCTCAAAGGTTAGTCCCAGAAATATTTTTTTTAGTCTAATAAAAGGTATCACCCTCAACGTGTTTGTTGTTTTTTTTTCCTTTATAATACCTTCACAAATCCAATAAGAATCTGAGATTCTCATTAAAATATGATGTGGAGTCTATTTCTTTTAAAGATTTTATGATTTCTAAAAGTGACTTGAGGATTATGGAAGATCTCTATCAAATTATAAGGAGGCAGTATAGCGCAGTAGGTTAAGGCTCGGAGCTGCAGATCTGGAGACCTGGGTATGAATCCCACAACCATCTAGGTGCAGACAGTGTGATCCTGAGCAAGTCACTGAACTTCCTTGTGCTCCCAGGTCACATCTGGAAACAAGCTTTGGCTTAGTGTGCTACTCCTGGTTAAACAATATTCCTTTCCTTCCTTCCCTTCCCTATTGTAAACCCACAGATACGCTTTCCTTTTAGCACGTAGTTGTCACCCTCCTCATCTAATAAGAAGTATTCCTCTGGGTCATTTTTTGAGGTTGAGATGGAACTGCTCAACACAGGAGATGTATCAGGAATGAGCTAGAGGAACAGAAGATTGTTTTTTACAAAGAGGTTACAATAGGCAAAATGTCTCCAATGCCTGTAATTGGGCATTTGCACAAAAAAGAACTGACCTCCTTATTCCTAGGCAACATAGAGATGAGGAGAGGGACCAAAGGGTTAAATTCATAACTTCTTATACACTAGAAGCCTATGATATTAGACAAATATTGTTAAAACATTGGCACATCACTGGGGCTGATCTTATTCTTGGTAAAGTTCTAAATGGACCAACACAGTTCATTTGTAGAGGAGCACAGAACCAAGGAGATATCTTTATACACATATTGCAATCATATAAACAATTGAGACAACAACATTTGGGAGAAAGTGCACCTAGGGGGTTGTGTACCTTGTGGTCACTGTAAATTTGACAAACAGATTCTCAAAACAAAAACCTTCTCACATCCAAATACGGGCAGGATCTTTCAAATTAGAGATCTCATTACATGTGATGCTTGGAACATCATTTATCTGGCATTTTGTAAAGGTGGCTCATTCTATGTTGGCAAAACAAATAGAACATTTAAAACCCATGTAGGAGAACACATGTGGGATATTGAAAGTGAGAACTCGGCTGGCCCAGTGTCACTGAGGGATGAGGTGGTGGATGCCACACCTCGTGCCACGCTGGCAACCCCAGTTCGGGAAACAGCCCGAGGCGTTGAGGGTCGACGGGGCGGGGGGGGGGTGAGGCCAGGGAGATGGATGTAGTGGCTGTAGGCTGCTCTCCTCACCCAGGTAGGGTCGCAGTCACACCTGCTGCAAGGTTGCCCCTGGGTGGAGACCCAAGGGTAGTGCAGACGGGAGGAACAAGCACAGGGAGGGTGCTGTGGATCACTGTGTGTCTGCATGCCTCCACAAGCAAGCAAGCAGTCACAGCAGGGGGGGGCAGAAAAGTGGAAAATGGAGCTGGCAGGCTGCATGTCAGCCCTGCAGTGCTCATTCCAGCCCCTCCCCGGAGTCTGGATGTTTGTCTCCAGGGAGGGAGAAAATTGACGCCTTTTGCACTCAGCCCTGTCATGGGGGGGAGGTGACCCATGAGGGATTACCTGGAGGGTCTGGGGCAGGAGAATTGGAGACTGGAGAGTGAGCCCATCTGAGGAAGGGGCCAGAGCCACCTGCCAGCTACTCGGGGAGTATAAACAGAAGACTGAAAAAGACAAAAGAACAAAATAAGAAAGTGAGAACACAAAAAATATATTGGTGGTGCACATTAAATTCACAAGGGGCCGGGGATGAACTCTGGTCTTTTGTGGATATTGAATTGGTTAAACTGGGACCAAGGGGTGGAAACATTGAGAATTTCACACTGAAACATGAGGTGATCTGGATATATACTTTTGGCGCCCTGTACCCCCCCAGTCTTAATGCCAGGTAGGAAATGTCCCTGTTTTTGTGAATTACTCTGTGGCCTTGATACTTATTATTTGGGGCTACACGGAATGTGAGATCAAATGGGAACTAAGTTAGATCATTTTCTGTTAATGGGCCCTGTGCACAAATGGGTGGGTTATACGCGCTGGAGGTGCGTAACCTGCCCGCATAGCTCCACACCTGCGGAAAGATGCACTCCAGCTGGAATTCACTACCGGCCACCACCTGTCCGTGGCCCCACTCCCCACAGTGCAGGTCCATGCAGGGTGGCTGGGGGAGGTGATGCGGACCCAGCTGGGCATCCAATTGGATGCCAGCCCTGGGTCCATGGAAGATCACCTGCACAGTTGGGCGTGTGTTCAAGTGCAGGTATTGCACCTGCAGACACCCAGACCCGCATGACACTGCTCCTTCTGGTGCTGTGCCATTGTCAATGCCCCCAGTGCACAGGGGCCAACTGAGCCACACACCTCATTCCAGGTCACCTTGGCCCCTGAGGAGCAAGGCATCCCCCCAATGCACAGACCTCACACCGGTGCACCCACTGACTCATGCAGATGACTCCCGAACCCTGTACCCCTGACCCAACACATGTGTCTTGGTGCCCCCCCACAACACCCTACCTGTACCTGTAGGTGGGGTACCGGATGCCTGACAGACAGCGGCACAGCCCTCCACACACCCTCACAGCTGCCGGCCATCTGAGCTCCATGGGCACGCATTGGCTGCATGCCCCTGCCTAGGTCAGAAGGCAGACGGCCATGGGGTATGCAGAGGGTTGTGCCACTGGCTGTTGGGCACCCAGTATGCCACCTGCAGGTATGGGTAAGATGATGTCGGTGCCAGTGGGGTGGGTGTGGCCATGCCCCTCTGTAGGCTTTGTGGCACTACTGGGCACTGGGCTGCATGGGCGCTGGAGTGAAGCCGTGGGGGGAGGGGTGGTGGAGATCACCCTGTAGAGTGCAGGGGTGTCTGCCGGGGGGGGAGGGTTCAGAGTCAGGCCTGCCACAGCTATGTGGGTGGGGGCTCTTCTAACCTGCTTGTGGGCCCCTTCTCCAGTCTGGTGAGTGTGGTGACTGGGTGCATAGAGGCACTTATGGCAGGGCTGTCCATGGCGTACCTGCCTACCCCCATGTGCCCTAGTGTGCAGCCCTACTCACCATGATGAATGGTGTGTACAGCTGGCATGCCCCCTTACCCATCCCTGGTGTGTTGCTGTTCTTGCCCTGGGGATCAGACACATGCCAGCTGAGCACACCAGTCATGAATGCTGAGTGGCTACCGCTCCACGGCATTCCAACTTAACTATGCCAACGCGCCCAGTTTACACAACGCGTTGGCATAGTACATAGGGCCCAATATTTGCATACGCTATCTCTCATACAGTAACCATTTGATGTGTGTATATTATGTACTAGTGGTCCTTCTACTTCTGGGTTTTAAAATGTTATGTCTAGCAGCTGTGATTTGAAAACTTTATGCATTTTGCTTTACTCTTTGGCTGTTTTTAATATTTAACAGATACTGGGCAACGTTATTTGGCATCTGCCTTTGTGGGTCCCTCTGTTTCACCCCAGCTTCTGCACCACATATACAAGATGTCTTATTTCTGCAAACTAAAATTAATCCTGGGCTTGCACCATATTGGTTATACGGAACTCTTAAGATCTGTGACAGCTGAGATAAATGGACTATTGCCCTGAGACTGTGAAACAATTGATATGGGACCATGCAGTGAGTAAAAAATTGCTTGCTTGGCTTCAATGAAATTATGATCTAGCATGAAGAAATTTGACTTTGTGAGAAATTACATCTTTTTAACAACTTCAGCAGCACACGAGTTAAAACTATGGATCCTGTTTTTTCACTGAATGTGGGACGCTATAGAAATTAATTCCATCTCGCTGACCAGTCTACTTTTGGTATGAAGTGATATCTTAAACTTGATCTATATTCTATGAGCATAAGTTATACTCTTGGTTGCTTTATCCAATATGGGACTCTACAGATAATAAGCTCATGTGGTATGGAATTAACTAGGGGGTTAGGGTTGGGTGTCATGAGAAGTGGTTTAGATAGCTGTTTTGTGTACTGGATTATATTGCTTTATTGCACTTGTATCTTGTTATGAGGATGGGCATGTTGATAAGATGTCATCATACTAACATACTAAAATGCCAGCAGAATAGGCCTAATGGTCTTTCGTGTCTGCTCGTTTGGTCAGCCCCCACCCTGGGTGCTGACCTTGCTGTTCCCCTCGCCTTCTCTGGCTTCTCCCTTCCCAGTTCCGGATATTCTTGCTGCATTGGATTTTGCTTCCAGAACCCTTCCCCTGTACCTGTCCCACCTCCTCTTGAACCCCTCCACTGTCTCTGCCTCCACCAGCCCCCTAGGCAGTGCATTCCATGGCTCCACCACCCTCTCAGTGAAGTAGCACCTCCTCCTTTCTCCCCTGAATCTTCCCCCCTCCAGCTTCCACCCATGCCCTCTAGTGGCCCCTTCCTCCTTCCACCGTTATTAAAACACTGTTTGATGTCAACACTGCAGCCCTCGATAAAGCTGTGTATGTGGGCGTGGAATGCTGTTGGACTATTTTTTTGTGGGATGGCATCTATTCAGCTCTCTTGGATATAGCTGATGAGTAGATATATTTAACAAATAAATCAGTGTTTTATCTCTACATATCACCTTTGGTTTGCACTCTTTTGAACCCAAGATAAAAACAGTTAAGAATAAGGAGTACAGCAGATGGTTAAAATCCCTGACTCTATACTCCGTGGAATACAGATCCCTAAGAGGTGATTTGATATATCTTTTTAAAGCGTTTCAAGATGAGTTATTACTTCTTACTATTTGCCTAGAGAAACAATCAATTCAGAATGCTACTAGGTTGCATAAATTTCAATTAAAATCTACTACAAGCAGGACCACTTGGCGTAAAACATTTTTTAACCAGAGAGCTCCAGCAGTATGGAATTCATTACCTAGTAGTGTTGTTTTGAGTAAAACAGTAGAGCAGTTTAAACTAAGTCTGGATCATTATATAGAAGACAAAAAAATGTCACTACCATCACTAATTCGTGGTGGTGGGTTCGTTATGGGCCTTGGCCTTTTGAATCTGTACAACACTATGAGACTATGTTGGGGTGAGTTGCGAGGCTTTTGGGCTTGGTAAGCTCCTAAAGACCAAAGGGTGAGGCTGGCGGTAAGTATCCTGGAAGCAAGTGACTTTCAAGACAAAAGATAGCATGGGTCAATGAGTTCTCTTTTTCTATTCTTTGGCAACCAGGTAAGGCCCACTGGGCCACATGGCCCATTTACAGGGGTGACCTGGGAGTACTGGAGAGGTTAAGTGACTTGATCAGAGTCACACAGTACACAAGTAGATGTAATGAGAATCAAAGCCATTTCTGCTGGATGTACCAAACTCATTCACAGATTGTTACTCTACTTTCTAGGCTATACTGCCACCCCTTGCAGTCAGACAAACCTGACAGATTCCTTCAGTTGGCTGATAAAGGTAATAGACAAGTGGTAGGCAAAGGGGAAAGTGGTCTGCAGTGTGTTCCAAACACTTTCCATTCATCAGCATTAAGGGCTGTTATTTTCATTGGATTTACGTGTGAGTGTGCTTTTTCATTTTTCTCTGGAGAGCAAATATTGCTGGAACTTGTGTACGCAGAGTACACACTGTAGCTTGACTTCAGTAAGGCTTTTGACTCAGTCCCACATGGACAGTTGGTTTAGAAGACACACGACCTTGGGGTGATAGATGAAGTGCTATTGGAAATTATAGCCCCAATTTTGCTCCTTTGCATCCAGGCCAAGATCCAGGAGTAGCTTGTCTACAACCAACTCCATGACTATCTGGAAATGAATCAAATGCTGGTAGTTAATCAGCATGGGTTCAGATGAAATCATAGAACTGCCACTGTGCTTATTAAATTCATGACCAACATCCTCAAGGCCCTCGACAATGGCACCCCCACTGGTGCCATACTTATTGACCTAACTAAGGCCTTTGACTTGGTCAAGCATAATCTTCTGGTAGACAAGCTAAAACTCATTGGCCTTGACCACCACACTCTAGCCTGGTTTGGGAGTTACCTGTCCCTCCGCACCAAACAGGTCAAATGGAGGGGGTCCATATCCGGGTGAATCCCTATTAAGTAGTGTGTACCCCAAGGTTCTATCCTGGGACCCCTTCTGTTTTCCCTGTTTGTAAATGACCTCAGTAATAACTGTGTCGGCAGCTCATTAATTCAATACGCTGATGACGCTGTACAATACAGAACTTCAGATAGCATATCAGTCCCCGGGGCTCAGCTACAGTAGGACTTCAAGACCCTAGAAAGATGGTTATTGGCTAATAGGCTGTTGTTGAATGCAAGAAAAAAAACATAAGTCATGTTGTACAGACCTAGAACACTAGGCTCGGATAGAACCCTGCTTCTCACCCTCGTATCCTCAGCTGGTATGCCCATAGAGATCATCAGCTCCTTCAGGTACCTGGGCCTTGATCTTGACCAAGGCCTCACTTTCAAATGCCATAAGGACCAAGTGACCAAATCCACACACCAAAAGCTAGGCCTGTTCTACAGACTGAACTCACAACTTATCCCGGAAAACAGGACAGCTATAGCGAACAGCATCCTCCTACCCAACCTTACCTATGCTGCTCCAGTCCTGCAATCACTTACAGTAAGGAAACTTGGAATAATGCAAATACCGTATAATAAGATTGCTCGATTTGCTACCAAATCCCACCAGAGGTGTCATCATGTGAGGTACCTGACTCCCTAAAATGGCCGTCCCTTTCAAAACAGCTCCAGCACCCTCTGCTGTGCACCACCTACAAAATAATAAGTGATTCTCACTTGACTGGCCTTGTTGGGCTGCTGGACTCAAAGCGCCCAGGTAGACTGCTCCACACCTTGAGCTGGAAGCTCCTGGAGGTCCCTAGGGTAAGGATGACAGCACGTAGTAAGTCCTTCTCCCATGTGGCTCTGATGCTCTGGAACTGTCTCCCTGATCATCTGAAAAATGCTGGCTCCCTGGTTTCCTTCAGAAAAGGGCTCAGAGAGCACTTACTGGAAAACAGTCTCTGCACATGCCAGGGATAGTTTTGCAATAGACCCCTAGCAACCTACACCGCATGAGATGTATAAGCCCCAACAAGATAATGCACATCTACATAAGCTGAAAAGTGCAAAAATGGACAGTGTGGTTTGATGTCTGTTACCTGTCACCACAGTAACTTGCATTAACACGCTGTCATTGTTGAAAGCCACCTCCTGTCTAGCTGTATGTGACTATAAAATGTCTAGGTATGTTCTTCTAAAACATAAGACACTTTGAATTGCCATGTTTGTTCCAAAAACTGTCTTGTCTCACCGAAATGTCCTATATCCAAACAGGTTTTTATATAATTAATTCCTTGGTCGCCCCTGAAAAAGGGACCTCTTGGACCCAGTGAGCCTACCTGGTCAACATAATGAAATAAATAAATAAGTCATAAGATGGTTGGGAACCTGGTTAAGTGGCAGAACCCAGAGGGTAGTAATTAATGGGGAATCCTCGGGTTTCAGCAGGGTCACTAATGATGTACACCACAGGATAAGTCTTGGGACCAGTCCTCTTCAACATCTTTATCTGCAACATCAGGTTAGGGATAAAGGGCAAGATACATCCTTCCCTGATGATACTATGATCTGTGGCTGAGTGGATAGTGATGAGGGGGGTAAGAATTATAAAAGAGGACCTGGGTAGATTACAGAACTGGTGAAAAGTACAGCAGTTAAAATCTAATGGCAAAAAGTGCAAGGTGATGCACATCTTGGATTTGAGCCATGACACTGGGCTTGTGCATTTGCATACGTGCATACCCAGTGTCAGGGCTCAACTCTGAGACCGTGTTTTCTTCAATTTCTAGCCCTCGGTTTCCAAAAAAGCCACTTCCCCAAGTCCAAGTTCAGCTGTCTTTAAACTATGAGAAACAACCTTTAGCTGAACTCGGGTTTCAAAAATCACTGGTTCATGCTGCCGACAGAAGCACAAGTGCAGGCTGGTGGTGCGGGCTGTTCAGACAGCTGTACAAAATGGTGCAAAATGCCCGCACCACTAGGACATCCCAAGAAAAGAGGGATCACAGTCAGAATGGAACGCTAACCTGAAACGGCAAAACTGTGGAGTTCAGACATGCACATTGGCAATGATCTTGCTGCTGTGCATCATCAATAACATCACAGAATTGCCCGTGTGAACGGGGCTAGAGATAAGAAAGAAAAAACTCTGGGGGAGGAGAGGCTGGGCTTTGCTGTGGAGAGAACAAAGAGGTTTGGAGAACCTTTTATGACACATCCTGGTGACTCCCTTTAATGCTCAGATCCAGGGATGCACAAGTACTGGAGATACAGAAAAAGGATGGATTGGGGGGATGGTCTCCAGCCAACTCAAATTTGATTGGATTGTGTATCAACCTATATGATGAATTGGGAATATCCCCATGGTTTGACTGTGGAGTACTATAAAGGGGGCAAGATGTATTGTAATCTTAGCTTGAAGTTTTATTTATTTATTTGAAAAAGTTTAATCAGGAAAGACATATTGAGCTATAATAGCTCATTTCCAGATGCATCCTGGGGGGAGGGAGTACAAATTGTATACATAATTCAAGATGCAAAAAAGAACAAAATAAGATTACATACTGTGATGCAAATTTGAGACAAGTATAGCATGAACCAAGATAAATTAACATATACTGTGAAATAGATCCGAAGCAAGAAAGGCTATGACCCACTTATTATTTGAAAATGTTCAAGCAGTGGAAATAAAATATTACAGACTCAATACATGAGGTTAAAGTGTAAGCCATTTGCAGAGACAGAATACTTGGAGGGAGAGAAGGAGAACACAGCCAGGCTGACTGAAGAATGGCGCAGGAGGAGAAGGGATAGAGTAAAGGGGAGTAGACCTTCAACCCACTGGGATGTAGACCCCCCATGGGTCAGTCTCAGCTGGAAGCAACCTGAAACCAGAAGGACTGGGTATCCATGTCTGCAGGAAGAGAGATAGTGTAGGAGCGAGTAAGGCAAGCACTTTTCACTTTCTGGAATGGAAACTCCACTAGTGTCCAACACTGCTCTATATTAGCACAGTCAATGACGTGGGGTACCGACTTCCCCGGGGAAAGGTAGACGTGGTGATCACCCTTTTACCTTCACAAGAGAGTGAGGGTAGAAGGGAGAGAGGCAAGCCTCAACCCTCTGGAGTGGAACCCCACAAGGGTCTGAATACTGCTCAATGCAAACCCAGTCAGTGTCACGTGATATCGGCCTACCTGGAGAGAGGAAGGAAGAGGGGGAAAGGGAGGAGAAGATTAGGCACAGCACTGAGAGAGAAAGTGGGGTGGGGTTATTGAGAAGTGGGGACCTTCTCCTCAAAGCAGAGCTGAGAAAGGTGGTAAGAAGGCCACTTGTGTAGTTGTGGTACCTGGGGACTCCCAGAATATGGTGCAGTGGAGGTGGATGGGCAGCTGCTCAAGATTAGGTACTGTGGATACACTTGCAGGGACTAGCGGCAACCAGGGCAGGCTTATGTCTTCTTCTGAAGCCCAAAAGTGAGTGAGGCAGTGAGAAGCCACCCTGGCTTGTAGTCGGGGTCTGTGGCATCTATTCATTTCAGGGTTGGAAACAGAGGGAGTGACCAGACGACTAGGAGCGGTGGACAGACCAGAAGATGTAGAGAGGCCAAACAACCAAACAAAAGTGAGAGCAGACCCACAAGGCTACAGTAAATAGTGAAACTACTTGTGCAGCAGAGAGTCAAGGAGCCAGACAACCACAGCAGGATGGAAAATCAGTGGCCATGGACTACCCATGTCAGACACGAGGTGCCACACCTCAATGGAGGTGCTAGGGAGTCCTTTTTGTGATTTACTCTAGAGTGTTGCAGCCCCCTTCTGTTGAAAGTTATTTAAACTTTTTCTCAAGTACTGCTTGAGCATTGGATGGGATTGTGTATGGGACTCTGTACTTAGTATGACCTCCCCCACTCAAGATCCAGCCATATAGTCTATACATCTCAGCAACTGATAGAATGGGGTGAGTGTTAGGGTTGACAACCCTGAGGAACACTTCAAGTCTGCTTTGCGAAGACTCAGTAGAGGTGAAACCGTGATGTTTTCTCCTATTGCTGCCTGTAGGGTGGGGGTGGGGTGTTAGGCTTGGGAATCCTAACACCACATTTCCCTACTTTTGTTGCTTTAATCTGAACCCTAACTAGTGCATTAACAAAATTTTTTGCAAAGAATATACAGTATATATATATATATTATAGTGACGCAGCAGCGCCATTGTAGTTAGGGTTGAAAAGGGGGGGTGTTCAGTGTTAAACTTCTAACTTTGCACACTAATATCTTTGCCACCGTTTGACAAAATGAGCTCAAATTGTGCGTGTGTTATCTAGGAGGAAATGTCTTTATCTGTGGAAATTTTTGTGACTGCAGCTTATGTGGTTTCTGAGATCCGCATACGTCAGGTTTCGTAAAAGGCAAACTTTTTTCCTATACTTCATATGAGTTTTTTTTTGCTCTCGCCTACAGCCAACATGGAGTGGAATGTTTTCCCTAAATGTGCAGGGGACATATGTCATGTCCTAAGCTAGTGCTTGTGATAGGTTTGGTGAAAAAAATATTAAATGGTTCCAGAGTTATAAGGCTTTAAAGTTAGTGTGTTCCCTTCAGAGCATGCGCAGTTGGGATTTTGAGATACGGTTCTGGTGTAAAATGAAATAACTGATGTTGCAGAAGCCCATTTTTGATTTCTCGCCAGTTGCTTGGCAAAGCACCAAACTTTTTTTGTGCTGTGCCAACCGCCATCATGTTGACTTTTTTCCACAAACTAACAAGCGTGGAAAATATATAACAATGCTTGCATTTTAAAAAAACAAACATCAAAGCCTAGCTAAACAGGATTCGTTTAGCTAGATTCTGATGTTTGTTTTTTAACACAATGGCCACAAATACCTTTTCTGTGCACCCAAAATCCCAGGTGCCCAGCTTAGTGAGAGGTGCCATTCCCCATGTCCTCTATATGAGAACAACAGGACATCTTGACTTCTGCATCTGCATCTGGAACTCGTGCTGGGGGTTGCAGTGTGAGCTGGGATCCACCATTTCCCTGGTGTTTGGTGGTGCTCCCCACTCCACTGCCATCTTTGTCAATGTGCAATGTTGCCCTGGTGTCTAGTGGCATCTCTCCACCCTTCCGCTCATCATCCCTGTACTAGGATAATCTTTCCCTGATGTCTAGTGACACCCCACCTGCCTCCGTTCCCATAATTAAATAATATATTTCCATGGTGTCTAGTGGCACCCAATACCTGCTGACTGCTGTCCCCATAACAAAATAATTTCCCTGGTATCTAGTGGCACCCCCACTCGCCTCCGTTCCCATAATTAAATAATATATTTCCCTGGTGTCTAGTGGCACCCCATACCTGCTGACTGCTGTCCCCATAACAAAATAATTTCCCTGATATCTAGTGGCACCCCCCCACCCGCCAATCACCATTCCTGTAATAAAATAATATATTCCGTGGTGTCAAGTGGCACCCCTCCACCCGCCGATCACCATTCCTGTAATAAAATAATATTTTCCCTGGTGTTGAGTGGCACCCCCCTACCCGCCAATCGCTGTCCCTGTAATAAAATAATTTTCCTGACATCTAGTGGCCCCCCTCACCCAGCGATTGGCATCCCCATACTAGAATAATACATTCCATAGTGTCTAGTGGCACCACCCACCATCACCATCCCATTGCTGACAGAATCTGAAATAAAGAGAACAGTCCCTCAATTTATTTCCTCAAACATGCAAAAAGAAAATGGTCCTCACTGATCAGCCCCCACCCACCCTCCCACTTCCTACTAGCACCCCCAGTGCGCCTCCTCACACCTTCACTTACATGAACAGGCCCCAGGTTCAAGATCCACTCTCCAATCGAAAACACGTCTTGCTGCTGGATCCGCCAACTGCAATATGAGAAAGCAAGGTAAATGTGGATCATTGTGTTGCAACGGGGTTTTCAACTTTGATGCATAACTCAGACATTTTTGCATATTTTGACACCAAATTTTCAGAGTGGCCTTGTGGGGACCCCACCTCATGAACAATGTCAGTGGAATTCCGCAAATACAGGCCGAAAGGTGATTTCACATTTGCTTGGCAAAATCATCTTTCAGGTGGGATGTGAAAATTTTCACAGCCCTCGTTTATAAGGTAGGGTCATAATATAGTTATGTTAAAAATTCGGGGTCAAAATATGTTAAAATGGTAAAGTTATGTGCATGCACTGAGATTTTACTACTCTTGCTCGTAACTTTGGTAATTTTACATATTTTGACACCAAATGTTCAGCGTGGCAATTTTTCCATACCACCTCATGAATGTGACAGCTGTCATTTTTCAAATCCTGGCCAAAATGTGTTTTCACAGCAGTGGTGCCAAATGATGTTGCAGTGGCGCAGAATGATGTTTTGGCGGGGATTTTAAAATTCTCAGCATGGTGTTCATGATGTGGGGTAATAACAAGGCTATACTGATAATTTGGCTGCTCTTCTGCCTGAAATGTAAGCACAGGGCCTCTCAACATAGACAGGGCCCTGAACTCCCACAGGCAAATGAGGATGCAATTATATTGTCTCAAAAAGTATGGAAATTCCTTGCAAAAAACTGTGCTAATGCACCAGTTAGAGTAACTTAACACCACAAAATAGGGAAATGTGGCGTTAGGGTTTCCCACCCTTATACCCTCCCACCACCCCACAAGCAGCAAAAGGAAAAAAACATTAGGATCTGGGGTCTCTGGAGTCTTGGTCAATCAGTGGTGGGGTCTTCTTTGGGGGTTGTCAATCCTAATGCTCCCCCCTCCCCCTGAGGGCCCTGTATGAAGAAAAGAGATCAAGTGTGACATTCCTTGCTCATGGAATTGGGTGGGCATTAGAGTTGACAACCCCCAAGGAAGACCCCCCCCCTGATTCACCAAGACTCTGGAGACCCAAAACCCTATTTTTTCCTTGTGCTGTTTGTGGGGTGGGGGTGGAGTGGGTCATTAGGGTGGGAAACCCTAATGCCACATTCCCCTACTTTTGTGGTGTTGAGTTACCCTAACTTGTATATTAACGCAGTTTTTTGCAATGAAATACACACACACGCACGCGCATACACATATCTAAACATATAATATTATCAAGTAGATCCCACTGAAAAAGTCCAGAGGAATAGCAGCAGATACAGCATTGCACATTCTAATTTATCTTGAATGCATTTATGTCATCCCATAAAAAGTCTGTTGTTTCATTGGTTGATTCCAGTGTTTGTTAATTGGTGATAATGTAGTATGTCCTTAAACCACCCTTCATAGTATAGAGTATCTAAAAAACTGAATTTCTGTTCTAGATATGGGAAGGGCTTGCCACATCAATGCTTTTCCAATTTTTTTAAATGAACTATTTAGTTGCGTTTATTGCTGCTCCTATTAATATTTTTGTTTTTATATCCTCATGTACAGGTGAGATTTTCAAAAACAGAGCAACCTGACAATCAAGCTGTATCTGTTCACCTACAATTTTACATAAGCATCTCTTAGTTTCTTGCCAGAATGATTGTACGAGTGTACATGTCCAAAAGAAGTGAATGATTCCAGCATTTTCTTTATTGCAGTACAAACAGCTTGAATTACGTAATAAAACCATTTAAAATAATTCATTGGTAGCACACTCTGTTTATCAGTTTAAACTGAACTGTTTTATTTCTAGTAGTTTTATAAAGACTAGCAGAGAGTAAAATATTTAACCACTGGTTGTCTTGTAGCCTGAAATTTATATTCTCCTACCATTTTTTCTCAAGATTTGAATATATATCTGGTGATTAATATTCAGATGTATTAGCCATACAAATAAGCTCTTCCCACTCTGGTTTTAATCATTACTCAAATTGGGAGGCAGTATAGCACAGTGGTTTAAGGTTCTGAAATACCAACCTGGGGATCTGGGTTTGAATCCCACCATCCCCCACTTGCATATTGTGTGATCCTGAGCAAGTCACTTAATTTCTTTATGCTCCCAGGACGCACCTGGAAACAAGATTTGGCTTAGTGTGCCTCTCCTGGTTAAACAATTTCCCCTCCCCATTAGCTCTTGATAAATGTTTTTCCTCTCTATTTTTTCTGAATGCCATTCACTGTGATTACTTAAAAAATATGCTGTATGTGTATCAACTTGAAAAAGTCTGTCAGCCGATCTGTAGATGCCTTTGCAGCATTTCCAAGATAATTAAGCATTATTCTGCATTGAGCCCATCCATTTTCTTATACCATCACCTGCCCATAATTTAAACATTATGGTTTTATTATTAACTTCAAATCTAGGATTATACCATATAGTACAATATATGCAGCACTTTAATTTTTTTTTTTACTTTCTATTTTTCTACTGTCTCCTAACCTCCACTCCTTCAGGCCTCCAAGGTGCTCTGCTCCCCGACCCTACCGACTGCCCCAGAGTCTGCTCCTAGAGTGCCACGCTTGCTAATCCTCGGGGTCCTTGATGGCCCAGATTACCCCCCCAGACAGGGCAAGGAGGGAACCCCCTTACCCTCCTCTATCCCCTGAGTGATCGAGCTGCACAGTGGAGTCTGCCCCTTCCCAGTCGGTGGGTGGCGAAGCAGGCAACGGCGGTCATCATCTAGGAGGATTGGGAGATGTTTTTCCTCCTTTCCTCTGGAGAGCCCGACATGCAATGACGTCAATGCACTGACATGCGGACGTCCACCGGCTACCCCCCATGTAGATGCCCGCACCTGCCGAACACCCAGCCTCCACTGGGTGTCACTACAGTGTGGCGCATATCCTTAACCCACCCCAAAGGAAGGAGAGCTGTCACAGGACGCTCAATCCTTCCTTCCCCCTGCCAGCCCCCAGCGACCTAAGTCCGTCCTCGAACCTGGGTAGCCAGCGCGGCGCGAGGTGTGGCGTCCAGCGCCTCAACCCTCAGCACCACTGGGCCGGCACTTTAATTTTACACTTACTTTTTGCTAGTATTGTTCTGCAGTTGTAGCTATATTTCGTATTATTCCTTCCTTTCTTTTACAAATTTCTGTGCTATAGACCAGAGATCCCTAACTGATATAATTTAGTTGTATCCCTCATTAATAGATACGTCTACAACTGGGTGTATATCTAAATCTATGTTGGCCCATTTAGCAGCTAGTTTTACCACATACATCCAGTAATGCAATTCTGTGTCTGGGCGTGCTAGCTTCTCTATGGGATGTAGAGTTTCTTCATGATATCCGTATAATAAGTGTGGAGATATTTCTAAGAAAATGAATGAGAAATGAGAACAGAAAAGGAATACAAATAGGGAAGTGCAGAGGCTCAGCACAACCTTGGACTTACTAGATAGGACCTAATAGGCATCACAAGAGTGGCAGCAGGGAGAAGGCAGGGAACTACAGACCAGTCAGTCTTACCTCAGTAGTGGGCAAGATTATGGAGGCACTCCTTAAGGAAAGTTTAGTCCTTAAGGAAAGGATAATGCAACACCTGGAATCCATAGGAGACCTGGAATCCATAGGAACACAGGATCCAAGACAGCATGGGTTTATAACAGGAAGGTCCTGTCAAACTAATCTCATAGATTTCTTTGACTGGGTAACCAGAGTGGTGGACCAAGGGGGAGCAGTTGATGTCGCCTACCTTGACTTCAGAAAAGCTTTCGATACTGTTCCACATAGAATATTGATTAATAGGCTGGAAGAGAGAGTATATAGCACCCACCGCCTAGACAAAGTAAGCATGCATGGAAACAGTTACTCTTAAGATGTGAAATCTGTATTTCAAATGGTCGTCAGGACAAAAGGTGACATGAGCCCCAGAGGGCAGCAAAAGCGGTACAAAACCTTATGTTTCACGTAGTTCTCTGCTAGGCTTCGTCAGAATGATCTTAAACAAAGTGTGGTGCTTAAATATCATGAGGTTATATGATCTCAATTAGGAGGTTATCAATAAATAATCAGACCCAAATAGGAAGTTAATTAATTAATAGTGTGACCTATTACTAGAGTGAAGAATCCCAATGTACAATTCCAAAATAAGTTCAATGTTCTTAATGGAGGCTTCCTGCATGTTGTTTCTCCACCTTTTCATGAATTCAAGGTTATCTGTGCCATATGAGGGTTTTTGAATAATTTGGAGACCACGTGGAACTCTTTTAACAACTAAGTAAGCTTCCAACGTGGTCTTGTGCCAGTACATGCATCGTCCTATGAGGACTAATTTCTCTAAATGACAAAATGCTGCTTTAGTATTGGAGTCACCATTGGATGCACTTGCTCCTTCCTGAGAAATACCGGCTCCTTCCAGTAAATGAGGGTTTGTCTCTCCTGCATTGGAGAATACCATGTCCGCGAAGCCACCAACTGGGAAACTCAAGGCAGATGTCATGATGTTTCTGGATCCTTCCTGATTGGCAGCAAGCAAACGGCTGCAGTATCAACTCAGTTCCTCACTAAGGAAAGTCTAAAAGGAACTTCAGGGATCCAAGGACTCAGAAATCACACCCTTTGTGTATTCAATAGCACCAATGGTCCAAGGCCAATACACACAGATGGCTCAGTAGTGCCATCTCTTCTCCGTCGTGCTGTCCGTTTTACTCTCACCGACTGAGCGGAAACCCTGTTTTGGGGAAATACCACGCATTTGGAGATCTTAAAAGTTTCAAGTGCCTGGGCTCATGTGATCTCTTTTGCCACCATAGGGGCGGAATGTATTTTTCTGGTTTCTATAACTGTGACCAGTCATTAAACAATAAAATATATTACATGTACACTTAGAGCAGCTCAGTTTAAATGTACGCTGAGCTCCCTCTAGTGTAAAAGATAGGGAAATGTACCCTGAGTTCAAATGTCTGCCAATGTTGTTCTAAATTATTGAATTCCTTTTTGTTCATTGGGATTCTTCACTCTAGTAATAGGTCACAATATTAATTAATTAACTTCCTATTAGGATCTGGTAATTTATTGGTAACCCCCTAATTGAGATCACATGACCTCACCATATTTAAGTACTGCACTTTCTTTGTTTAAGATCACTATGACGAAGCCTAGCAGAGAACTAGGTGAAACGTAAGGTTTTTGTACCGCTTATGCTGCCCCCTAGGACTCTTGTCACCTTTTGTCCTGATGGCCATTTGAAATACAGATTTCACATCTTAACAGTGACTGTTTCATGCATGCTTACTTTGTGGGCAGTGGGTGCTACATACTCTCTCTCCTTGGATTTATTTTAGAGAGCACCACTGCATCCTTCCCCGTGCTATATGTGCTTTTTCTCATTTTATTAATAGGCTGGGTTAGGCTCAGGGTGGGTCAGAAGTTGGTCAACTGGGTGGCAAACTGGATGGCGGGCAGAAAACAGAGAGTGGTGGTAAATGGTATACAGTCCGAAGAGATGCAAGTCACAAGTGGGGTACCTCAGGAATCAGTCCTAGGGCCAGTCCTCTTCAATATCTTCATCAGTGACATTGCAGATGGACTGGAGGGTAAGGTTTGCCTGTTTGCAGATGACACCAAGATCTGCAACAGAGTAGATGATCCAGATGGGGTTGGCAGAATGAAAAGAGATCTGGAAAAACTGGCAAAATGATCAGAAGAGTGGCAACTGGGGTTTAACGCAAAGAAGTGCAAGATCATGCACATAGGGAAGAGAAACCCTGAAGCTACTTATAGGTTGGGAGGGGAGTTGCTGGCAATCACAAGGGAAGAAAGGGACTTGGGAATCATCATCACAAATGACCTAAAATCATCCAAGTAGACCACTAAAGCATTAGGTATGGCTAGAGGGATGCTGGTGTGTATTATTAGGGATATCACAAGAGTAAGAGGGAGATAATAATCCCTCTTTACAAGACACTGGTTAGGCCCCATCTGCAGTACTGCGTGCAGTACTGGAGGCCCCACCTGCACAAGGACATCAACAAAATGGATGCAGTCCAGGGAAAGGCAACCAAAATGGTGCAGGGACTGTATCAGAAAACATATGAGGACAGATTAACAGAGTTCAATATGTATACCCTAGAGCAAAGGAGGGAGAGAGGTGATACGATCGAAACATTCAAATATCTTAAGAGCATTAACAAGATGAAAGAGTCTAACGTTTCATATAAGAAAAATAGCAGGACAAGAGGACACAGCATGAGATTAGAGGGAGGCCGATTAAGGGATAATGTGAAGAAGTTCTTTTTCACAGAAAGGGTGGTGGATGCATGGAAAACCTACCTCAGGAAGTGGCGGATATGAATACAGTGCAGGGCTTCAAACAGGCATGGGATAGATATAAGGGAGCAATACAGATGATTATGAATAGATAGGCCATTGACAGAGCAAAGGCCCATGGCACATTCATAAGGTAGGAAAAAAGGGCAGACTGGATGGGCCTTGCAGTCCTTATCTGCCATCAACTTCTATGTTTCTATGTTTCTAAAATTAACAACTACGCAGACAACCTACTGGTTATAATAATGCATCCAGAAACAAGAATGCCTGTACTTTTACAAGAAATAAACCAGTCCTCGATACTGAAAGGATATACTGTAAATTATGAAAAAATCAGAGGTGCTGGTAATAAATGACCTCAAAAATTATGAACTGCTAATAGTGTTATGCTGCAATATGTTTTACCAAAGGTGAGATATATTTGTTTTCATATGCTCTCCAGTTACTGCTACCTTCTTGTATTGCTGTTGGTTTTTATCATACTTTGGTGGATGGTACAACTAGGACTGTATGGATTTCTTCTCTTGGACTTTCCATGTGACCCGTGGGATCAGAGGCTCAGCACAACCTTGGACTTACTAGATAAGACCTAATAGGCATCAATTGTTTTGCCCCCATGTGGTATCAAATCTAAATCCTTTTTTGTGGAAAAGGCCTATGGTGATACTGATTAATTGTTGTATCTGTTTTAATAGTCCTTTGTTTTACTGTTTGTGTATCTTGTTTGTATCATATTTTATTGGAATGCGTCTTGGTATTTGAAAGGTGCAATATAAATAAAAATATTATTATTAATTATTAAATGCTGACAGTCTATAATGCTAGATATGCTGGGAACTGTGTCTCCTTTGTATGCATTATCACATGTTTCTCAGCAGCAATAGCTGTATTTTACAATGCAAAGTCAATAAAATACAACTAAAAAACAAGCATTTGTCAATGCCAAATGTTGCTTGCTTCTATGTGCTGTTTCAGGAATTTGGAAGTCATTGGAGTGCAAATATTGAAAATTCGCGAACTTACGAGCGTGCGTAGGAACTGTGCAATGCATGCTCATAAACAGTCATTTTTAGGAATTTTTCACCAAATTTTCAACATAGCCATTTTAAGACCTCTGCTCATGAACAGTGTCACTGTGATTTTCTTAATGTGTCCCATACATTGAGTTCGCACACCGACTGCGCCATTGTGTGCTACATGGGCGGAAACATGTTTTGGACAGGATGTGAAAATGACAGCTATACTGCTCATAAGGAGGTGTGGTAAATGGCAATGTTGAAAAATCTGGAGTGAAAATATTGAAAATTAAGAACATAATGAGCGCATGAAACCGCGCAACGCACGCCGTGAAACAGTCATTTTTAGAATTTTTTCATCAATTTTCAACATAGCCATTTTAAGACCTCTGCTAATAAACAGTGTCACTGTGATTTTCTTAATGTGTCCCATACATTGATTTCCCGCATTAACCGACCGCATTGTGCTGGTTAGCATGGGTGGAAATACGTTTTGGGCAGGATGTGAAAAATGACAGCTGTACTGCCCATATGAAGGTGTGGGAAAATGGCAATGTTGAAAATCTGAGTGAAAATATTGAAAATTAGCGAACTTACAGCGTCTGAGGAACTGCAACGCGACTCAGAAAACAGTCATTTTTGGGAATTTTTCCATCAAATTTTCAAAATAGGCTTTTTGAGAGCCCACCTTATGAACACTGGCAGTGTCGTTTCGTTAACCATTCCAGAAAGGTGATTTTGCGCAGTGGCTGCGAAATCACCCTTCGGCCCCGAGTAACGCCATGACAGTGACATCATTCATGAGAAGGGTCCCAAAAACCCCATGTTGAAAATTTGGTGCAAAAATTCCAAAAAATGGCTGAGATATGCAATAAAGTTGAAAAAACCCTATCTATTCCATTATACAGCTTACCGGCATTTCCTCAGTTTGGGTCGGCTTTGAAGAGTCAGACATGTTCCCGGTCCACGAAGATCGTTGTGCGGACTCGGAGAGTAAGTATGGGGTGAGGGGTGTGGGAGGCAGGTGTGCAGTGGGTGGGTGCGGGTTGGGGGGCGGAGAAGCGCCCGAGGACAGTTTTTATTTCCAGATTTTTGTTTTAATGACGACGTGGACGTTTGCCACGCTTGGGTGGGCTCCCAGAGTGGCACAAGGATGGCTGGTGGGGAGTGTGGAGCTGACGGGATTGGGCACCCCGCCGGCTTATATTTTGCCACGCTTGGTGGGCTCCCAGCGTGGCACCTGGATGCTTGGGGAAGAGACAGGAGCCGACGGGGATTGGGCACCATTTCACAGGACAGTATTGGGGAGACACTCGAGCCACAGATTGGGCACCTCGTCGTCAGAATATTATTTTGCCACGCTGGGGTGGGCTCCAGCGTGGCACCTGATGCTTTGGGGCGTGGAGCCGACGGGGATTGGGCACCCTGGCCGGCCGTACAGTGTGTGGGAGGGGGAAGGCGCATGAGCACGCAGTGTGTGCGTGCGCGCTGTGTGTGTGTGTGGGGGGGAGAGCTCTGCTCACTCAAGCGGAGCTCTCCCTTTCAACTGTATGCCACTGCATTTTCAGCTTGTCATAGACAGCTGCAGCAGTGATTGGGGAACTGGGGCCGCACCTGCAAACACACTGACTGCATTGGAAGACGGGCTGACACACCTCCGAAAACTGGGATGATGGAGCTATGTTTCTTGCACATGCGTGCAAGCAACATAATGAAAAAACAAATAAAAGCAACATAAAAAATCATCTATTGCATAATTTGCACTGCACATATTTTTACACATGCAGCTTTCTTTTGCTTTATATTTACTACTATACTGTAGTTTGCCTTTGAATGCCTGCACATGTTCCATTTTTGACAACCATGACCTTACGTAATTTCCTGCATATTGGATTTGATTGTGTTTAATGTTTTCACCCAGGGTCCATTGGGAAACAAGCTGTTATCAGCTCAGAATACTCTCCCTGATAAAACAAATGAAAACTCAGATTTGCCATAGTTTTGATTATTTAAATAAACAGAGAGATGCTTAGCTTATTTGTTTTGTTTTTTCCATCCAACTTAATCACTGTGATTCTATATCATAAGATGCCACCTTGTAGTTTCTTTGATGAAAGAGTAATGCTGTGGTCAAAGACTGCCACCCTATGGCTGGAGAGAAAATAGCAAGCACTTTTTTTTTGAGTTTACGGATTATTTCCCCAAGATTGCCCAACTGATATGCAACATCTCAGGCCTGATTCTGAGTTGCACACAGGAGTGATGTAAAAGAGGCACTTTGAACCTTTTGCAAAACACAATGTGGGTGGCACATAGCAGAGGGCAGGAGTCCCCACCCACACCACCACCACACACATGCAGCACAATTCAGACTGCCAGTCCAGATGTTAGTGGTTGCTGTCCATCCCTGGCAAGCACTCTAAGATGCTCAGAGCAATACTACACTTTCGTTCCACATCTGTGGTGCTGCACTAGAAACACAAAATCTTTAGTTTTGGAGCTGTTGAGGAAAATCAGTTTCTAGTCATCCAAAAAATAAATAAGTTGCACTCCAGGGAAACAAAGAAACAAGCCAAAATGAAAAGTGCAAAACATTCACGGTTTATTCAGCATTCTCCTAGAAGGCAGTGGCACTAAACGCCGGTGCTTCGGGTCTCCACGTGACCCTTCATCAGGGGTTTTTCTAGTCTATTTTTGTGCACCACTGAACATAGATTTAAGGGTGCTGCTGAGGTAACCGATGCTGTTGGTCTTGGTGTAGCTAACTGTATTATCAGCATACATTGGTGTTTGTGGGCGTTTGTGCTGGAGCAGATAAAAGGGACGGCATGCACAAAAAGACTAACTAGTAGGGGGTCCAGGATGAAGCCTTGAGATACACCTAAGTTGAGTAGATAAGGCAAAGATGTTGACTGAAACCTTCAGCCACCTTAAGGGTTTCAACAGGGTAAGCTCTAAGGGTCTCTTCAGCCTTAGTGACAACAGGAAAACTAGGGGGCACTGCCTCAAGCTGGTGGGGGGAAATTCAGGAGAGAATTGAGGCAGTGGTTTTTCATGGAGAGGGTGGTAGTAGAGTGGAATGAGTTGTTGGAGTAAGTTGTCTGCCTGTAGACAGTGCACAGCTTCAAGAGAGGATGGGCTAGAGCAAATGAGAAAGTTGCAGGTAAGTGAGAGGCCGTGGTGGGGAGTGAGGACTGTGGTGAGCTAGCCAACTGCCAATCATTTTTTGCAGATATAATTATATATATATATATATATATATATAGGCACACTGATGAGTCCTGGCAGGACGAAACACGTGTCTATATCTTCTGTTGGCACCCTTTGCAGACTGTGTGAGAGGCCTTTTGGCACCATGCATTCCTGCTTAAAGTTGAACCAGCATAATATTTTGTGGTGATTTGCATATACAGCCCATGATGCTTTGCTTTGCATTATGGGGGCATGTGTGATTTTGTATTGCATATATATATATATATATATATATAGACCAGGACACCCACCTGCAGCTCCTTGGAAGCTGCCTGCCCTTGAACAGGGCTGCTTCAGCTCCCCCACGGTCGGCCGGCACCCAGCCAGCCACCGACTGAGACCAGGACGCCCGCCTGCATCTCCATGGAATGTACGAGACAGCGCAGCCAATCGGAACATGGGTGCTTCCAGCAAACCTGCTCTGATTGGCCAGGACTTTTCCCCTGCTTCAGTCACCTGGCACTTTTTACAAATAGATTTTCGATAGAACTAAGCACATTTCAACTGTGTAATAGAAGTTTTTTTTTGTTTTTTTTTTAAGTGGCTAGTTTTCTATTAGCAGGTTATACAGACCTGCCACTAGAGGGGTTCTTGGTCTTTCTACACAAATCACTGTACTCAGTCGTGGACAATATGGCCTGCATTATCATTCTACTTCTTTCCTGGTGCTGCTACAAGTGGAGGTTGTAGTTTGAGGTTCCCCTAAGCTTCACTGAACAGGCTGACAACTTCCTTAAAACTGCCTATGTGACAGCTCTGCAGCTGAAAACAGGAAGCCCCCAGTGTCTGCCATCCACCCTTCAGACTCAAGTCAGATAGACTCTGAGCATCCTATTCTTACCGACGCTACGCTGACATCATCCAATAATAATGCCTTACTTAGTATATGCTTCTTACCACCCTCCTTGGTGTGCTAGGAACCCAAGTGTCCCTCCCCCTAATAGGGGTGTACTACTTGCCATAATCTACTCACTGACCCTACTCTGGGTGGACAGACTCATAGACCCATTCCCCCCAGAACCAGTGAGCAATCTACATAATATTCCCCCACATGACTTCCTTAGCAGCTACCCTATCTCAAGTACATCTAGTCTCTTAACAGAGCATGAGATCATAAAAAAGGGTGCATGCTATGACCTGCTTTACTATATGAGCAGGACGCATCGAAGACACCTCATCTCAATACCTAGCACTAAACTGCTCAGGTTGCTAGTCTTGCTACTTCTCCTGTCAGGTGATATCCAACCTAACCCTGGCCCATATGTACCCAATACTTTGGTAGCATCCCCCCAGGACCATCAATGGGCGGCCGTCAAGGGTCTGAAGATAGCACATATGAACATATGTAGTCTTAGACCAAAAATACATGAAGTCCAGGCCTGGTTGGACCTCTACAAACCGGACTTACTAGCCATCTCTGAAACCTGGCTAAAGCCCACATCCATGACACAGAGATTCAGGTCGTGGCTACAATACTTCTACAAAGACAGAGAAACCAAAAAGGGGTGGGGTCCTAATCTATGCTAAGGATGACCTCTTCGTGTCACCTCTACCCCTGCAGACTAATCCTACTGCTGAGGGAGAGAGCATATACATCCGGATAACCCTAGGGCACGCCAAACAACTAACAATTGGCTGCGTCTACCACCCACCAAAATCAGCCCTCAATCCCTTGAAGCCATCACAAATGATACGGCTATCAAGGTAACAATGGAGCAACTAATCATGGGCGACTTCAACAATAACTGGGCCCAGGACACTGGTCATGCCTCAAAGTCACTTACCCATGAAGCAGGTCTGACGCAGGTCATCTCTGAACCGACCAGACTTAATTACAAAACTGGGAACCCTACCACCCTTGACTGGGCTCTAGTGTCTAACCCCACTAATATACAGAGTGTGGGCACAATGGCAGACTCCCTGAATGACCATTCCCCAATCTTCTGTATATGGAAAAACAAACCACCCAAGGTCCAACCTAGAATTCTCTCTGCCCGTGACTTCTCCAAGTTCTCTGAACTACAATACAATCGCTACCTAGGTAGTCTGGACTGGAACCCCATAAATCTTCTCCCTACTCTTACTGAGGCTGTGCAATACTTTCAGGATGAACTAATCACAGCGGCCAACCTCTTTGCTCCAATGAAGAGAATGAGGGCTAAAGGCAGCTGCTACAAGTGGATCTCTCTCCCTCCCTCAAAGCCCTAATGGCTACTCAGGAAAAAGCCTGGAAAAAGTTTAGGCTCTCCTCCCTCCCGGCAGATCTCGCTGAATACAAAGCCCTGAGGAACAAAGCCAAGAGAGCCATAAAACTCGCTAAGAGAAATTACTTAACACACCTCCAGAAAACCAGCCTGGGCAACCCCAAGCAATTCTGGAATCATATCAATGACCTGATCAAGAGCAGCAAAAAGCCTGAGTCCTGTCCCATGGAGATTAACGGTCAGCTCACAACTGACCCTTCTCAAATATCGGCTGCCCTTAACAGGCACTTCTCAGACCTCGAGGCCTACAAGAGCTGCCTGTCTCCCCAGACTTTCCCCCCACCTCAGATGAACCACCTCACATGGAAAGACCCCCATTTCACCTGAGACTGGCTAAACACACTGAAGTACTAAACCTCCTAAGGAACCTGAAACCGAAAGGGTCAGGGGGACCCGATGGTATCAACCCTCGGCTACTCAAGGCAGGAGCTACCTCCTTAGCCTGGCCTATAACCATGCTCCTGAATCAATCACTGAGGGAAGGAGCAGTCCCTGACCCGTGGAAACATGCCAATGTTGTCCCTATTCACAAAGAGGGGCTCAGGGAAAAACTCAACAACTACAGGCCCATCTCCCTCCTCTGCTCACTTGCTAAGGTGCAAGAAAGAGTCATCTACAATCAACTCAGGGACTACCTGGAAGCTCATCAGCTCCTTGCCCCATCCTAACATGGATTTAGAACAAACCATGGTACTGACAGTGCCCTCATTAACTTCACAGATGAAGTTCTCAGGGCAATGGACAAAGGAATACCCACTGGTGCAGTCTTTATAGACTTATCCAAGGCGTTCAACTTCGTCGACCACAACTTGCTGCTACAGAAGCTGCAAAATATAGGCCTAGACAATCATGCCCTGAAGTGGTTTGGGAGCTACTTTTCAGGCAGGGCACAGAGGGTCTCATGGAAAGGGACCATTTCTGACCCACTACCCTTAAACCAGGGTGTACCTCAGGGCTCAATTCTAGGCCCCCTCCTGTTTTCCTTGTTTACCAATGACCTGCGTACCCACTGCGGGGAGAGCTCGGCTGTGCAGTACGCTGATGATACTACTCCAAAAGGATCTCACTTCACTAGAGACTTGGCTATGTAAGAACAGAATGGCACTAAATGCCGACAAGACCAAGGCAATGCTATTCGGGCCAAAATCCCTGGGATTTGACAGGTCCTTATCCCTCTCCTTAACCTCACTCTCTGGTAAAGCCATTAACGTAGTCCCTTCCCTTAAATACTTAGGCCTCACGTTGGATCAGAATATCACATATAAGGAACACGTGGACCAGGTCACCAGGATCCTACATCAGAAACTTGGCACCCTGTACTGACTCAGGGACCAACTCATCCCTGAAGCCAGGCTCTCCATAGCTACCAGCGTCCTTCTGCCCAACCTGACCTTTGTGGCCCCTATTATACAGGGCATGGCTAAACAAGAGATTACCAGGATGCAAACCCTATATAATAAAATAGCTCATTTCGCAACCTTAGACCACCTGAGACGTCACCATTATGACACTTTGGCCAATCTTCGTTGGCCCACATTGGTCGCCCGCCTCCAACACACCTTGCTTGTCCAGACCTATAAGCTTCTCAAACCCCACGCTCCGCCAAGCATTGCTGGGACCATAACCCTCAAACACAACCCAAGGAACCTAAGGACCTCAGATAGAATGCTATTAGAAGTCCCTAGGGTAAGGACAAACACTGGCGGAAGATCCTTTTCCTCCCAAGCAGCCTGCCAATGGAACAAGCTCCCTCCCCAGGTCCAGGCCTCCTCCTCACTCATGAACTTCCGCACCAGGCTTAAGTTCCATCTGCTGACCTCAAGCGCATGCCACTGTCATGGCACTTAAAGCTCCTAAGGTACTCCCCTCCTCTCCAACTCCCATCTCCTAGCTTAACCTTCCTACTACCTGCCTTATACAGGCTGCTCGCCAGAGGTCATGTGTAACCCCTGAATAAACTATATGCAAAGTACTACCAATTGCTTACATGTCATGATGATAACCATGCCTGTACCCATGCCTGCATCCACTTCTTTTTTTTTACTGTGCCTGTAAGCCATGCCTGTATCCACTGCTTTTCTTTTACCATGCCTGTAACCATGCCTGTATCCACTATTTTTCTTTACTGTAACCACCTCATGATGTAACTCACAATGCCTCAAATGTTCCTTATGTCCTTGTTCATTCTTATAACTTGTATTGTTATCCCAGGTCATCCCAGAAAAAGGGACCTTCGGGGCTCAGTGGGCCTACCCGGTCACCAAAATTTAATAAATATAAATATATATATATATATATATATATATATATATATATATATATATACACACACACACACTCAATGGGGTGAGTGATAAATGAGTGAGATAAAACAGTGTATTACCCACTGCAGTGTGATATTTTACCCTCTGCTCTACTGTGATGATATCAGCCATTTACACACACAGGTCATACAAAGGTCACTGATATCATCACTCTAGGCAGCTTTCCCCTTGGCATACAAAAAAACACCTGTGCTGTTACCATATACACAAATGCAGAACTACATGAGCGGTCTCACTGCTGCCTGCAGCTAACTCAGCATTACAAAATACTATCACCTATTCCCTATACTCTAACTTCCAGCTCATTACTGTGATACTCTCAGCTTGACTGCAGCCAGAATTCTAAAGAGCACAGCTTCACAGAACAGTCTGTTCCTCACTGCTGCCTGCTGCTAACTCAATTACCACTAAAAGCACTCTCACCTGTTCCTCAAACTCTGCCTCTCAACCCATTACAATTACTGTGATACTCTCAGCTTGACTGCAGCCAGAATTCTAAAGAGCACAGCTTCACAGAACAATCTGTTCCTCACTGCTGCCTGCAGCTAACAATCTCAGCTGTTCCTCACACTCTGGCTCTCAGCCCATTACCATTACTGTGATACTCTCAGCTTGACTGCAGCCAGACTTCTAAAGAATACAGCTTCACAAAATAGTCTGTTTCTCACTCCTACCAAAAAGTAACTCATTTAGCATTGCAAAACACACTCATCTGTTTACCAGTTTGTAACACTGCCAGCCCATTCAGAAAAACTCACACACAGAATGAGCAAACACATAAACAGGAACAGTACACAAGACAACATAACAATACTTCTGAAACTCCTGGCTCTGTTGTATAAATCGAATACATGATGTGCAGATAGTGTGCTATGGCAAATATTGTCACTCCTGCATCATGAGCTCTGGATATCTCACTCTGCAGGAGTGACAATATTTGCCATATCACACTCATGCCCATCATGTATCCTATATATATATATATATATACACACACACACACACACACACACACATGTCATAGGCATATACAAGTTCGAGGGTCAGGCCCATTCTGAACTTACCACCATTATTTTACTTAATGGTGGAAAAATAATTTTTTATCACCCATATACTGATCCAGTCTAATTTTGAATTGTTCAATATTCTCACTTCATACAACTGACAAGGGGTAGGGAATATCTTGATGTGATCTTGTGTATGTGTATATGCCACAAGAATGCCAGTGCTAATGCAAGGGGCACATGGAGAGAGAAAGAGAGAGAGAGAGAGAGAGACTGGCTTTCTTTTAAACATTTTCGACCTTCCTCTGACCTGAGGGGTAGCTGCTTGCCAGGAAGCTAAGGTTGCATTTCCACGTCCCTCAACAGAGATATGCCCAAATCCATTTACCTGTCATAAACCATGCCCTTCGGAGGCAGGATAGCTCTGATTTCAGGAAACTGTTATGGTATGTTGCATCTTATGAGGTGAGAGGACCAGGAATATCCTTTCTGGCAGACCTGTGTGAATTCTCTTACAGGTGTTATAATTGTCAAGGAAGTATGACATTACAAGGTAGCTAGAAAATTGTGTTGTGGAGAAAGCACAAGAGTGACATCTACTAGCCTAAAAGAGAAGGCCCTTTTGGGATTAGACAGTTCTTTTTCTTCAGGCTTCCTCCAGCTATTTAAGGAGTTGACACAGAGCAAACTCTCTCATTTTTGCTGAGCATCTACAACGGACACTCTTCTGAAAAATAAAAGAAGCAAGACTACCAGTACAAAGGAAACTGAATATTTCATTTACTTTCTTTGGACTTCAATTCACTACAGTCTTAAGGTAGACTTTAGATAAGAGTTATAGTGTGTTTTACATGTATATTTTCCACTTTTATTTCTGTTATTCTGTGATCAAATGAGTGCATCTTAACTGTTTTAAGTATTTTAGTAAAAACATTTGTTTTTTATGAAACCTGCCTGAGCAAGATTTCTAAATTGTGTGTGAATTGTGGGACAGTTATAAATAATCTGTGACAAACTGTTATTGCTAAGGGGTGCCTCCATAAGTAACCAATTGAGCAAGGGTATGTAAGGGACATCTGGGTGGAGATAGAAAGAATACCAAAGTCTCAAAGAAGAGTTTGTAGGGATTTTGAACCAGGTTGTTGCATGTCCTGTTGGAGAAGATGAAATCAGGAGCACACTGCTACCCTGAAGAGAGTGTGATGCCTGGATCATCCCCATTTGTGTAACGACCAAGAAGGGTTCATATTTGGCTACAAAACTTGAGACTGGTATTGTGCACTTATCCAGGGTTTAGAGGGATACCCTGAGTCCTCATGGTGGGTGTTTAGTCATGACCTCGGTGAGCATTCTAAAGGGGCATGAGGAGGGTATCCTTGTTCTCCCCCCATCATGGATTGCACTTATGAGTGGGCACTGTGAGCTCAGTGGACCCACCTGACCCTCAGGAGTGGGTTTGTGACAAATCTGGTGTGCAGCATTGGGGTCCAAGAAATCTGGTTGCATAGTGTTATGATTCAAGAGATATTGGTTGCATAGTCAGTATCAGATTGATAAACTGAGAACAGTCCACAGACAATCAAGGCAGAGATTTGAAAAAACTACTGTATATAATTTGGATACAGTATAAAGTTCCCTACCTGTTTTTTTTTTTTTTTTGGTAGCTAGTGTAGCAGTAGTTAGGGAAGAAGATGGCTTCCATCTACAGTGAATACACTACAGACTACCTAAGGCAGTTGTGTCAGGAAAGAGGGGTGCAGTATGAGGGGCAAACCAAAAATCACCTTGTGGAGACTCTTATGGTAGCCTGTGAGCAAGTGGTTGCCTCGAGTCACAGCAGGTGACTGAAAGGGACCAGATCTTGGGGGTGGGAGTGCAAGGGACATCACAGAGTCCAGTCCCAGGGTGGAGGACAGCAAGACCAGAAGAAACACAGGGCCACAGCACCAGAGGAAGGTCACCACAAAGCTGGAGCCAGAAGGGATCAGGCTGCAACTGGAGTTGAGGAAATTCAAACTGGAATTCAAGCAGAGGAAGTTTGAGATGGAGTTGCAAGAAAGACAGGGGCAGAGAAAGAGGCTGAGGAAAAGGAAAAATGGCTTCAGAGAGAGGCTGGGAGAGAGGAAAAACAGTGCCAGAGGGAATCTGAACTAGAGGGGCTAAGACTCAAATGGCCAATGCCAGAGAAGGTAAGTGGCAGGGATAGACCTTAAACTCCAGGGCTGGGGTATAAATTAAGTTCCAAATTAATAGCGGAATTTAAAGAGGGAGAGGATATGGATGTATTTTTAAATTTTTTTGAAAATGTCTGTATCCAGTCCAGAATACCCAGGGAGTCCTGGAGCTTCTGGCTATCCCTGGTGCTTACTGGCAAAGTATGTGAGGTGCTAGGCCAAATGTACAATCATGATAGCCAAGATTATGAGAAACTTAAAACTGCTTTACTTAAGAAGAATGAACTAACTCCTGAAGCATACAGGGCTAAGTTCCGTAAGCTCTGGAGAAGCCCTGACATGAGCTATGAGGAACTCACCACAAAGCAACGTCAGTTTTTGAAATGTTGGTGGGAGGGAGTAGAAGCAAATTCTGTGGAAAAAACGAAGAGGTTATATTGCTAGAGCAGTTGTTTTGGGCTTGTCCAGCACAGTTGAAAACCTGGCTAGAGGACCAAGATCCAAAAAACAGCACAGCAGGCTGCTGAGATCCCAGATCACTATGCCTGAAGCAGACCTGCTCTGAAAGGGAGTGGAGTGGGTGTGGCAGGGCAGAAAGGTAAAAGCATGCTGTCAGGGCAGCTAAAACCCTCACAGCCTCTGCAGAAAGGGGGAAGCCCCAAGTTACAAAAAAGGGATTTCTTGGATAAAATAAATGATGACTGCTGATTTTGTAAACAGCCAGGGTGACTTGCTAGACAGTGTCCTAATAAGGTACAGAGTGGGCAAAGTAGTGTTCGAACAGATTTGGGTGCACTGTATATCCCTGAAAGCATGCCTGTAAGCATGAGGGAGCACATACACCCAGTTACTGTAAATGGGGTGCAAACCCATAGGTTAAGGGGCATGGGAGTGTCTCTTACCTTAGTAAAAGGGGATTTGGTTGGACCTGAATAGCTTATACCTAATCAGTCTGTAACAGTAAGAGGATTCACTGGGGAGGAGAAAATTCTACCACTAGCTACAGTAGTGTTCTCCTGGACTGGGGTGAGACAGGAGAGAGGGTGCAAAAAGTGGCAGTGGCAGACAACCTCACCTTGAAAGTGATTATAGGGAACAATCTCCAGAAGGGGATGGTGTGTGCGGTTACCAGCAGTCAGATGGCAAAGGCCGATTGTAGATCCCTGAACCCCATAGAAGCCCTTGGGGGAAATAATGAGAGGCTGGTTCCCCAGCTTGTGTCCCCTGAAATGGATAGTAGTGAAAGGGAGGTAGGAATTCCCCAATTAGCAGTTTACAAAACAGCTGCAGAAGGTTACTCCGAGGAGGGAGGGGTAACAAATGATCAGAAGGTTAGGGATGGCAGTGACACTGAATGCCCTGATGCTAGAGCTAACGATCCCAGTTTAGGAACTGAAGGGGACATGTACCATACCTTGTGAAAATATAAAGATTTTGCAGCTGCTCAGAGAACTGACCCTAGTTTGGAGAGGGTGAGGGTTTGTGCAGAATCTGATGGAACAAGGGGAGGTGGCATGAGACATAGGGTATTCTGGGATGATGGACTGCTGTATACACAGGACATGAGAACAGAGGGAGGGGTGATGGTCAGGCAGCTTGTCATTCCCCAGGGGTTCCGTAAGCAGTTGCTCAAGATCGTTCATGATACACCCATGTCCAGACATTTGGGAATTGCACCACCACACAGTGATTGGCTTAGAATTTCTATTGGCCTAACTTCACCCAGGTGAAGGAATATTGCAGATCTTGTCACAGGTGCCAACAAATAGGGAAGGCAGGTAGTAAAACCAAAGCTGTCCTAATTCCCTTGCCCATTGTGGAGGAGCCATTCCAGAGGGTAGGAATGGATATTGTGGGGCCTTTGAGTATCCTCAGCTCCTCCTGGAAAAAGTTTATCTTGACAGTGGTTGATTATGCCACCCGATACCCAGAGGCATTCGTCCTCTTCTCACTTAGGACAGAAAAAGTGTCAGACATCTTGCTAAGGATTTTCTCCCATGTCAGGTTCCTGCAGGAGGTTATCACTGATCAAGGGGGTACCTTCATGACAGACCTGAGGAAGTGTTTATCAGAGAAGTGTGGGGTGGTGCAGAGACACATGACACCTTATCACCCACAAGACAATAGGATTGTGGAAAGTTTTAATGGTACCCTAAAATTGATGCTCCAAGTGTTTGCTGAACAGCATGGGAGAGACTGGAAGAAATACCTTCCCCACCTGTTGTTCGCAGACAGGGAGGTGCCTCAAGAGTCAACAGGATTCTCCCCCTTCGAACTCTTATATGGACGTAGGGTGCATGGGCCCCTAGATTTGATCTAGAAGGCTGGCCTGGTGGTGCTGAGGGTTGAGGCACTGTACGCCACACCTCACACCATGCCAGCCACCCAGGTTTGGGAACGAGCTTGGGCCACCAGGGGTTGGCAAGGGTGAAAGAGGATTGAGCATCTGGAGGACTGCTCTCCTCTCTCAGGGGAAGGAAGACCTGTTGTCCCGCTCACTGACTGCACTATGGCAGCGGCTAGAGGGCAGTACAGGTCGGGAGACATGTGCCGACGTCATCACATTGGTGGGGAGAGGGGATGGGAGAAAAGTTGAAAATGGAGCCTGGCAGGTTCTGTGCTGGCTCCTGCATCCACGAGGGTTGACCCCGGTGTATCTGGATTTGTGTCTGGGGGGACCAAGGCACCCTCCTCCCTGGCCCTGCCGTGAGGGGCAATCTGCCAGGATTAGCCATGGTTGGCAATACAGGGACACAGGAAGAGCTGGAGAGTGAGTCTCCCCACAAGGAGAGACTGCAGCCACCTGCCAGGGTTTCTGGGAGGCAAAACAGTTCTATGGAAAAAGATTTGATACAGTAAGATTGGGAAGGCAACCATGCCACCCAGGGAGCTCCCATCGTGGAGTATGTCCTGAAGTTTTGGGAGATGCTGAAAGAGCTTATGAGGGGTGGCCCAAAGTAACCTGTCAGCTGCCCAACAGAAGAAAAAGATCTGGTATGACCATGGAGTCAGAGCCCACTCATAGAGTGTAGGTCAGGAAGTCATGGTCCTAATTCTGGTCCAGAAGGACAAGCTGCAGGCCGAGTGGGTGGGACCATACAAGGTAGTTTGACAGGTAAATGATGTGAACTATATTGTAGAACTGCCTGACAGGAGATGTACCCATAGGATGTACCATGTCAACATGATGAAGCCATATGCAAACAGTGCTTACATGGTATTTGCAGTGTGTAGTCCTGGGGAGGGAACGGACGAGGAAGACCCCTTACTGAACTTGCTGGAGGAAAGTAAGCAGGAGTCCTCTGTGGAGACAATCAAACTGTTGAACCAGTTGACCCTGGAACAGTCCCAAGAAGTGAGGGATGTTTTAGACAACTTTGCTCCATTGTTTACATACAAGACCAGATGAACCCCCTTAGGGATACATGATGTAGGCATGGAGATGCAAGTGCCCATACAGCAGACAGCCTACAGGGTGTCTGAGGCCGTCCTAAAGGACATTAGGAGGGAGGTGGAAGAAATGCTGGATTTAGGGGTAATTCAGAAATCCCACAGCCCCTTGGCCTCACCCGTAGTCCTTGTTCCCAAGTTGGATGGCTCTACTTGCTTTTGAGTGGACTATCGTGGACTCAATGCAGTCATGAAATGTGACGCCCACCTAATGCCATGGACAGATGAACTACTGGACAAGTTGGGAGGGGCGACATACCTTACCACAATTGACTTGATGAAAGGGTATTGGCAGGTGGAGTTAACTGCCAGCTCTAGGGAAAGGTCGGCCTTCATCACTCCAATAGGATTATTTGAATTAAGGGTAATGCCTTTTGGAATGAAGAATGCCCCTACCACCTTCCAAAGGTTGGTCAACCAGCTGTTACATGGTACTGAAGAGTATGCAGTGGTGTATGTGGATGATATTGCCATCTTCAGTGCCAGTTGGAAGGAACACCTGTCCAACCTGAAGGAAGTGTTGGGCAGGATACAAAGGGCAGGGCTCACTCTCAATGTTGAAAAGTGATAGGTGGCTATGACAGAGGTGACATACGTAGGCCATGAAGTGGGGTGGGGGCAGCTTTGTCTATATCAAGCCACGATTGAGGTGATAGAGGAGTGGCCCAGGCCTGAAACCCAGAAGCAGGTTAGGAGTTTCCTAGGGACCACTAGGTATTATTGAAAGTTTGTACTAAACTACAGTACCCTGGCAGCTCTCCTATCTGGCCTGCTAAAGAAAAGAATGTCCAAAAAGGTAAAGTGGGGGCCAGCCTGTGAATGTGCCTTTGCACAACTAAAGGAGGCACTATGCAGTGCCCTTGTGTTAGCCAGTCCAAATTACAGTAAGCCATTTGTAGTCCAGACAGATGCCTCAGATGTGGGGATTTGAGCAGTCCTCAGTCAGACCTCTAACTGGGGAAAGGATCACCCAATTGTATACCTGACCAAAAAGTTACTTCCCTTGGAGCAGACATATTTCACAGTTGAAAAGGAATGGCTTGTGCTGGCATGGGCCCTGAAGAAATTAGAGCCATACCTCTACGAGAGGCACTTCGAGGTACAGACTGATCATAACCCCCTGGTGTGGCTAAATCTGATGGGCAAAACAAATGGTCATCTCTTAAGGTGGAGTATTTCCCTACAGGCCTATGATATGACCATTACCCACAGGGCTGGATCAGGTAATGTCAACACAGGTGGGCTTTCTCACCAGTTAGAACAGTAACAGAATTTGTGAAAACCTTACCATGCATTAGGGAGTGTGTTCCCACAAATTCAGTATAGGATGTAGGGATGTAGTGAGCAAGCCAACTATCAGTCATTAGTTGCAGATATAAAGTGCTATTGCAAGGGACAGATGGAAAGAGAGACTGGATTTCTTTTAAAAATGTTTAACCTTCCTCTGACCTGAGGGGCAGCTGCTTGCCAGGAAGGTAAGGTTACATTTCCAGGTCCCTGTCATAAATCATGCACTTCAGAGGCAGGATGCTCTGATTCTAGGAAACTGTTATGGTATGTTGCATTTTACGAGGTGAGAGGTCCAGGAACATTATTTCTGGCAGACCTGTGTGAATTCTCTTACAGGTGTCATAATTGTCAGGGAAGTATGACATCACAAGAAACTGTAACTAGAAAATTGTGTTGTGGGGAACACACAAGAGTGACATCTACTAGCCTAGAAGAAAAGGCCCCTTCGGGATTAGACAGTTCTTTTTCTTCATGCTTCCTCCAGCTATTTAAGGAGCTGACACCGCAAACTCTCTCATTTTTGCTGAGCATCTAAAACGGACACTCTTCTTCTGACAATACAAGAAGCAAGACTACCAGTACAAAGGAAACTGAATCTTTCATTTACTTTCTTTGGACTTCAATTCACTACGGATTTAAGGTAGACTTTAGATAACAGTTATAGCACATTTTTCATGTATATTTTCCACATTTATTTCTGTTATTTGGTGACCAAATTAGTGCATCTTTTAGTTGTAACTGTATGATTATTGTTTAAGTATTTTAGTAAAAACATTTGTTTTTTAAGAAACCTGCCTGAGTGAGATTTCTAAATTGTGTGTGAATTGTGGAACAGTTATAAAAAATCTGTGACAAACTGTTACTGCTAAGGGGTGCCTCCATAAGCAACCAATCAATCAAGGGTCTGTAAGGGACATCTGGGGAGAGATAGGGAGAATACCAAAATCTCAGAGAAGAGTCTGTAGGGATTTTGAACCAGGTTGTTGCATGTCCTGTTGGAGAGAAGACTAAATCAGGAGCACACTGCTACCCCGAAGAGAGTGTGATGCCTGGATCTTCTCTATTTGTGTAACAACCAAGAAGGGTTCATATTTGGCTACAAGATTCAAGACTGGTATTGTGCCCTTATTCAGAGTTTAGAGGGATGCCCTGGGTCCTCGTGGCAGGTGTTCAGTCGTGACCTTGGTGAGAATTCTAAAAGGGCACGAGAGGGTATCCTTGTACCCCCATCACGGATTGCACTTAAGGATGGGCACTGTGAGCTCAGTGGACTTGACCCTCAGGAATGGGTTTGTGACATGGACATCAGTGCGGAGGAAGGAGCAGATAAGGGGGAGGGGCAGTGCCCTCAGTAGACACCAAGGGGTCTGCAAACTAGAACAGACATGATAGACTGCAAAGCCTTTTTCTGATGGCTCAGTCATATGTTCATATGTTACACCACTAACTTTGACCACAAGACCTGTTGGTAAGATGCAAATGATTGCATGCAATCACATGTGCATACACCTTGGGGCAACACTCAGGCACATGGCCATGTGTACAAACACTAGCACATGCACACACTAAGAAAGATCGAGACTGCCATCAAAACACAGCACTCACAGAAAATCATCAGTCCTAATATAGTATAAAAAACAAACAATGGCAAAAGTCTGCTGTATTAATCAAATAATACCATCTTAGGGCCTAAAGAACTCATAAAGGCCACTCACCTTCAGGCTCATGGCTTTATAATTGTGATAACCCTTTGATGATATTATTTCCTTGTACACTATACTTTGCTATCCTTCTCTCCCTCAATATAAGTAAGCAGGCATGGGGGACTCCCTAACTGTATCTGATGGTCATGGCCCCTAGGTCCCTCCTTGGTCCCCTACATAGCAAGTCATTTAACATAATTCCAAGCAGTTGGCAATACGAAAATGTACACTTATTAGTAAACTTCAAGGGGGAAGATAAGGCAATGTTAGTCATGTAGCGTGATAAGCATCTCATGGGCAAAGTCACTTCTACCCTGTAATCAACCAACACTGCAAATCAGGAGAGTGCACACTATCAGAAATTGAACATCTCAGATTGTACCCTAAAATAAGTGCTCAAAACATCAGTAGGGGTTGGCCTAAGTCTAAAGTTCCTCAAATCAAGCCCTACTCTGACAGTCCTGTCAGGACACAATGCAAGTGACTTACATAAGAGCTGCAACAATACAGCCTACTTTACAAAAATGATACCCCATCTCCAGTGTCTAGTGCAGACGGGTCTGGTCCTCCTCTGCTCCACTTCCTGCCCAGAAGTCACTGCTGTCTGATTACTGTGCCTGGCAATCTGCTCTCTGCTTTCCAACCACTTGTCCCCATTTGGTCACTCTGCTGCAAGTGGTTTTCTGCTGCTCTGCCACTCTGTGCCATTTGGTCACTGCCTTTGGTGGGCCCACCCCAGAAATGTACAGGTATTGAAGACCCTATCTATGTGTCAGGGTAACTTCTAGCTGTCTCACACACTGCTCAGCTTAAGAGAAATGCATGTCGCCCTGCCTCTCACTAGCCCCTACTTCTATCTGATATAGTATGGCTCTGTGGGAGGGTAAAAGAAAGTGGGGTCCTGCTCAACCATGAGGGAGAAGGTAGGTCACCAACACACACCAATATAACCTATGTAAGGGCAACTGCCTTCTTGCGAGACCCACCCCGATGCATCAACCAGCCTCTATTGCTGGTAGAGAAGGTGCCTGCTCCTGGGTTATGCTATCCAGTCAAGGCCACACCCATGTACCTGGCCTTCACTCAGGACATACCCTCCAGGAAAGTGCAGTTAAGCTTGGCTAATGGTCTCACTACTGCCTTTTAACCAAATCACCTGTTATTCTGTATGGTAATGCTGCTTCTGTTTTTGTGGTGTAATTTGTTCTCCCTGCAACCCCTTCCCTGGGTTGCACCTGGAAATAAGCCTTGGCTCAGTGTGCCTTTCCTGGTTACCAACTTTTAAATAAATAACTAAATGTAAGACCCCTTCTTTCACCTGCAGCTTACCTCTGCTGCTCCCAAAGAATGCATATTTAGACTGCTGTCTGTATGATGGGCACTCTGCTTCCAACCATCCCAGGGCCCTAATGGTTCCAAAGTTGCCACATTTTAAAGAAAAAATCTTTTGAAAGGTCTAACTCTAGAACTGTTGGGGCCAGAAACATATTTTTTTTAGTCCAGTCATTAAGAAATGCTGTTATTATAACGTAACAGTAGTAATTATGTTATCCATATGGAAACAGAGTTTTCTCTAGTTATAGCAATATATATTTACATCACAACAGAGGTTTTTTAAATTAAATAAATGTTATCAATATACTTTTTCCATAACGATAAACTATAACTTGTCCAGCACATTTGTGTCCGAGTCAGTGAGCGGAACAGTGAAGGAGTGGAACAGGAGTATGATTGGCATCTTAGGCATCGGCAGGCATCAGCAGGCACGAAAGGAACTTTGCCAGTCCAGTAAGGTAAGAAGCATCTTAATACCAGCCCAATATGGGTTCTGAATGGGGTATAGCACAGCGACGCCCTTGGTGGGGATCACGAGCTCTGTACATGGGGCCCTAGATAAGGGGCACAGAGCTGCAGCATTGTTCATGGATCTCATCAAGGCCTTCAATTTGATCAATAATGATTGATTAAAATCTGCATTTGTTCAGCTGGGGATATCACAAAATGTTGTTAATTGGTGTGAAGATTATTCATCAGAACGTACACAGCGAACTAATGTCAATGATTGCCTTCAATCCCCCCCCCCCGCTCTAATCACTATGGGTGTTCCTCAAGGTTTGGTTCTGGGTCCTCTTTTGTTTAGTTTATTTTTAAACACACTGTCTTTGGTTTGTTTTAAGTCTCAGATCATTTTGTGTGCAGATGATGCGGTGATCCTCATGAGTAGATCCAGTTTTGACCATATACAAACTGATCTGACTAGTGATTTTCTGGCAATACACACCTGGATCAATGTCCATAGACTGGTGTTAAATGCAAAAAAACAAAAACTGTGGTGTTTTATAACCATAGAAAGAGATTGGAAAGGGAACCTGTTCTGTCCTTGCACTCAGTAACGGGGCAGAGATAAAGCAGGTTGGTTATTTTAAATACTTAGCCTTAATTGTTGATTAGAAAATGAGTTATGAACAAGGCCACTGTTTTATAGTGCTCAGAAACACTGAATTCCATTCTGACCATCCAGGATTTTACCGGTGTTTTGGAATCCAAATGCACGGGATTTTACCGGTAATCCAAAATAGAATATTTTTTTACACATTTTTTAATATTAATTAGTCAATAATTTTATTATGTTTCAATGCAGATTTAAGCTACCTAGGCAGAAAACATTTTTTTTTTAACTTCAGATTTATTTAGGTAAGACACCTTTAGAAATCATTTTTACAGTAGATTAAACCTACTTAGTTACACTTCATAGTATATTAGAAGCAGTAGATTCAAGTGCACTGGAAGTCCATAATGATAAAATGTCTTTCTTTGTTCCAGACAGGTTCCACGCTGTTCCATGAATTCAGAATCATAACTTTAGTTCCAAGAATCCAGCGTACTGTGCAATCCTAACTGCTACTACTTACTATAATGAGCTGATCATTCAGAACAGTTTATATACCTGTGTCTATCTATGTTATTTCTTTTTCTTAATAAGAAAAACAAATGGGGGTAATCCCCACTCTTTAAACTCAGTGTTAATTGTAAATACAACAATAAAAAGAACGTTAAATAAAATAAAATAAAGAAGCATGGCTACTAAATTATATTCCTTACTTCTAGTCCTTTTTTTTTTTTAACATTTGTACCTTAAATTTATATGGTTACAGTATTTCATCTCATCTCCCCATGCCAGGGAAAAGGCTAGACAGATTTACAGTTATTGAGGGAAGGCCTGCTGTGAGAGGACCGAGACCCCCTCCAAGGTCTCCACCAGATGCATAAAGGGCAGCCATGTACTGTTGTATTTGTCCCCTCTTAGCCTCAGTTCTGCTGTTATCTTTTCCATTCTTGCTATTTCTTTTATAATATCTAACCACTCCTTGAGGGTGGGTGGCTCAGGGTTTAACCATCTCCTTGTAGTTGCTTCATTTGCAGCAGCTAGTTGAATTTCTAAAAAGGAGACCTTGGCGTTAGATCTCTTACCCTTTGGAAAAGAGCCCAACATCAGTAGTGGAAAGTATTGTGGAGTCTGGATACCTGACATTTCCTGGAAATAGGTACCCACCTCCCTCCAAAAGGGGCTAAGTTTCGGACAATCCCAAAAGATGTGGTAAGGAATCCCCCCCCCCACAACCCCACCAACAAACCTCTGTGGCCCCGGTCTTATAGTGTTTTGCTTTAGATGGGGTATTGAAAAATCTGATCAAAACCTTCCACCTAAACTCCCGCCAAGTATTAGAAGCTGAGGTGTGCAACCCTCCTTCCCAGATCCTCTGCCATGTTGATGTGTCTAGTTGTATCCCCATTTCCCTCTCCCAAGTCCTCTGAGCTCCCGACGGAGTCCCTTCAACTGCCTCGCTATATGTGGAAACCAACTGAGATATCAAATGTGATTTAGTTGGATTATCCACTGCTTGCCATATTACTTGTTATAATGGGTGCGGATCTCTTTGGGCATCCAGGATGTTTGTGCCAGAGCGCAGAAAGGAGGCCACTTGTAAGTATCTAAAGAAGTGCAAGGTGGTGATATGAAAGTCATGTTGGAGTGATCTGAAAGTTTTTATATGGCCCTGATTAAGAAATTGGGTGAAACAAACTAGGCCTTGGCATGTCCAGCCCTCAAATGAGTGATCTAGTCTGGGTAAAGTAAAGTAGGCGCATTGTGTAATTTCCATCCTATTTTTTAGATGGGCTCCTATTCCTGCTACTTCCCTCATGGCCTTCCAATTTTTGTACATTTGTTTTGTCCAAGGATTGTCTATATTTAGTTCCTTTAACCGTTCTGAGGGCCCTGTGAAATCCAATTCTGATGATATTCTTGGCTAGCCCCCCGTTTCCTGTGTAATCCACACATTTTCCGGGTCTTTCTTCAAGTGTGCCACCCAGGGAACCATCTGGGCCATTTGATAATAAGCTTTCAAATTTGGCAAGCCCATCCCTCCTTGCGTTTTGCCATCATCAGTGTCCCATGATATCTGTGCCCTCTTCCTTATCCATACAAAATGATGCAGGGCTTTATTAATTTTTTTCTATTTGGAATTCGGAATATATAATGGCTGGGGGTAAATAAGAATAAAAAGCGTGGCAGGATATTCATCCTAATAGTGTCCACCCTCCCCATCAATGAGAGGGGGAGGAGCTTCCATCTTTTTAAATTGGTGAACACTGCTTTTATCAATCTCCCATAATTAACCAAAAACTATTGGTTTAAATTAAGTGGTATATAAATGTTGAGGTATCTTATACTGTGAGAGACCCAGCAGAAAGGCACTAACCGTCTTAATTCCATGGTGAGGGAACCACTTATTCGCATAATTTCTGTCGTCATTATTAATTTTAAAACCCGATAAATTACCATATGTTTTAAGTATTTGGTGTAGCACTGGATAGGTTCTAATTGGGTCTCTAATGTACAGCATAATAGCATCTGCATAAAGAGATAGTCTACTCCCCCCCCATTCTGATTCCCTCTAAGTCTGGATGTGTCCTAATTGTAGCAGCCAAGGGCTCCATACAGAGAGCAAATAAATAGGGGACAGGGGACAACCCTGCCTAGTCCCTCTAAGAATATTAAAACTGTTTGAGATTGTGCCATTCACTCTGACACTGGCCACAGGGTCTCCGTATATGGCCTTGATCCAGGTTTTAAGTTGATCCCCAAAACCAAATTTCCTCAAAACTCCATGTAAGAAATTCCATCTCAGGCGGTCGAATGCCTTCTCTGCATCAATCGCTATGGCCAATTGCTGTGCTTTAAAATATTTACCATTGTATAAGATGTTAAGGCTCATTCTAATATTATCTCTGAGGTGCCTATTAGGCACAAGTCCCACTTGGTCTGGATGGACCAGGTCTGGCAAAATCATATTAAGCCTGTTGGCCAGTATTTTGGTAAAGATTTTTGAATCCACATTAAGGAGGGATATGGGCCGGTATGAGGTACATGAGTCAGGAGGCTTACCCTCCTTCAGGATGACCGATATGAACGCTCTCTGCCAGGAATGGGGGAAGGTGTCTTCATCTTCACATGAATTAAAAAGTTTTAGTAAAATGGGGGGATAACTGGGGTCTAAATTTTTTATAGAACTCAATGTTGAAGCCTTCCGGGCCTGGTGACTTACCCGGTTTCATGTCCCTGATTGTGCCAGTTATCTCCTGGGATGTTATGGGGGAATCAAGCTTCAATCTAATGTCCTCTGTTAGTTTAGGCAGTGGAATTCTGTCTAAGTAATCCTGTATTACCTGTGTTGAGTCTAACCCCTCTAGGCCCCCAGAGTATAAAGTGGAGTAATATTGCTCAAAAGCCTCTGCTATTTTTTGGGGGGTAAAATGAGTTATCTCCAATCCTACTGTGCCTGTTTTAATTTTTTTAATATACCTGTCGGCTTGGTCCCTTCATAATCTGAAGGCTAGGAGCCGGCCTGCCTTATTACCATATTCGTAATATTTTTGATTTAAATATCTTAATTTACCTTCTACCTGTAGATCCATATTTTGTAATTCTTTTCTAACATTGTTTAACTTAATTAAGTTCTCTTTAGATTTATTTTGCTTATGTTCATTTTCTAGTAGTTTCAGTTGTGATTCTAAGGCAAGCTGCTTTTCCCTTCTTTGTTTTTTTAACCTAGATGCGAATGATATCACTTCGCCCCGAATAACCGCCTTGAGACCATCCCAGTACCATCTTGGCCCAGGATCTTCTAGTGTGTTATTTCTCTGGTAATCCTGTATTTTTTCCACTATCTGGGCCCTAAAGTCCTGTCTCCCCAAAAGGGAAGAGTTAAATCTCCAAGATGTCTGCTTCCTCCAATCAGCCAGTTGTAACTCCAGAGTCACCGCAGCATGATCGGAAACTACCCTGGGGTGCATGGAGCAAACCTTCCGCCTGTGCAAGTCTGTGTTACTACATAAAAAGTAATCCAACTGGGAATATGAGTTATTGGGATTTGAATAAAAAGTACAATCTTTTGATGTTGGGTTAAATTCTCTCCAGACATCCAACAGTGCAAGTTCCTGCATCCCCCCCCCCCACCATCCTGCTCATCTGCTTATTTGTATTACTATTCTGGTATGAACGATCAAGTCTGGGGTTGATGACACAAGTAAAGTCTCCACCTAGTAGTATCAGGCCTTTCCCCCAAGTTTGAGATTTTGTTAAACAGATCCCGGTAAAACACTGAGTCATCATTATTAGGGACGTAAATATTATTTAAATGCAGCTTCTGGGAGTACAGTTCCCCTGTGAGTAAAAATCCCCTGCCATTCTCCAGGGTATCCACTTTCAGGACAGGGCTGGTAGTGGTCAAGCTAACCTGGGCACAGCCCTCCAGGACACTGTAACCCCCCTCTTTCCCTTCTAGTGGCCTGAACACTGTACGATAATCACTTTCCCAATACTCCTGGTACACCATACAAGTACCCACACTGTTTGCACTTACCACCAGGGCTGGTTCCTCTGGCTCGACCCTGGGGACCCCCTGTAAAACAAGGTTATGCACAGCAAATAGCAACAGTACAGTACTTTGGCACAAATTGGAACCTCAGTCAGATTAAATGCAAAAAGAGTTAGATCTGATTTATTCAGGGGGCTTGAACAAGGGAGGGACGTAATCAGGTTAATTTGCTTAAAGGCTATAGCAATCAGATGGTTATGCATGCACTTCAGAGTCCCTACAAAGTCACACACTCTGGGTACCCAGGTGGGGAAAAGTGGGCTAGCCAGGAACGTTGCCTGGGGTAGGCCGGCATCGCAGCTGGTTGGGGCCCTGTGGTGGAAGAAAACAACATGCTCAACACACACTATTTGTAATTGGGAGTTGGAGGGCTCAGTTCGTGAAGGAAAAGACAATGAAGCAATCAAATGACAACATGTTAGATTAAGCTGTTGTTGCAGGGAGCTACCCTGATGTTTACACAAGATACCCAATCCTGGACACAGGCAGGACGAAAATCGAGACTGCAGGTTGTTGATCTGGAGTGCCAGGAGAAGTGGGGCCCACACAAATCACTGAGGCATCATTCTTGTTCAATTGTGGAGCAGGGGGCTAATCCCCAGGCAGGTCTCTTGTTGATGGCTTTCTTTGTGCAGCGGGTAGTCTGGCTGGGCCAGTGTGGCAAGGCCCAGGCCAATCAAAGATGAATATGGATTTCAGTCCGTGGAGCTGGATGCAGCCTCCAGCAAGCAAAACACAGTTCAGACAAATGGGGGGAACCGTCAGCCAGAGGGCGCTGTGCTGAAGATGGCTGCTTGATTCTTCATCTCCCTGGATTCACCAAATATCATCATCCATCCTACAGATTCCAGACTTCCTGAGATCTTACTATATGTACATCGCAGAACAGCTCTGGTACAGTATTTTTATTGCCTCATAATTACTGAATGAGTTATCTACAGCTTTTCAATTTCTCTATTAAGGCCTACAATAATGGCAGACCAATCTCCACATAACAGTTCTCTTAATAGAGTGGAGGCAATGTTTCAGCAACTAATAAGTGAAATCAATGAATTAAAAATTGCATCTCAACAAAATATCAATAATATGCAGGCACTTGATCAAAAATCAAGCGCTACTGATGTTAAAGCATCTCAAAATGAAGATTCCATTAACACATTACAGGCTACCATCAGGGAGCAGGACAGAGTTATTAGGAACCTTCAGGACAAAATAGATGATATTGAAAATAGAAACAGGCGTAACAACCTTAGATTTCTCGGATTTCCTGAAGGTGTTGAACTAGGAGACACCAGTGCTCTTCTAACTCATGTACTTCCTTCTTTGCTTAAATTACCAACCGTGCAAGACCTAATCATTGAGAGATCTCACACTTTTAAATCCAAGGCCTGGACCCGACCAGAAACCCAGGCCCATCATTGCCAGATTTCTAAACCACGCACATACTGAACTGATTCTTCAAAAGCGAGGCAATTAGGTGCACTTACTTGGCAAGAAAACAGAATCCTAATTTTCAGAGACTATTCTAAAGAATTATCTAACAAGCGAAAAGCTTACAACCCCATTAAAACAATCCTTCATCAGCGTAGAATTAAGTTTGCACTCGTTACCCTGCAACAATCGTCTTTTTGAATGATTCTACCAAATTTCAGCCCCAGAATCTCTCTCTGAATTTCTGACTTGGACACAGCCCACTTACATTGCCTTGCGATGCTAATGCAGCTCGTTCCTGCTCCAGCACAACGCACATGCAATTACAATGTCTTGCCCTTCCTGCTGAAACTGTCCTTCAGGTCCCTGAGAAATCTGCAGCCATCATATCTGCCACTGTAGCTCCTGCCAGAAGCTCCGCGACGATACAAGAAAAAAAGCATCTGGTTCTTCTCTAAATAATAATACCTGCTGTTTAAATAATATTTCCACCTCTCCAGCTTCCCATGTGGACGTCACATCAGTTTTCTACCTCTTACCTTGTCTAATTCTCCCACTCCAAGAAGATCTGCTCCAAGAAGATCTGCACTCATCTACGGAGGATCTGAGACAGACTGTATCCAACCCTTTTACTCAAGACCAGAAGAAGCTGTCAATGGGTAATGACTCTCCCGATTCTTCCTGGGCTGATCTTGTGTCCAGCTCTCCCTTTAAATCATCTGAACCACCCAAAAAGAAAAGGAGAAGAAAATCGAAGAGCAAGGCTACCTGAATAATAAATACTATGGCCCATAATTAGATGTGATATAGCAGTTTCTCACCAGAATCCCTCCTCTTCACACCACCTCACTCGATTCCTTTGGTACATTTACTGCAAAGTGCAGTCTCTATCGCACCCAACAGGTTTGGAGCACTTAAATGCAGTAAATCGCTATCACTGCTGAGAAGCCTGTATCTGTCTGTGGGAGGTGAGTCAATTGACACTGGAGGTATTTAATCCATGTGGGAGTTACTCTCATTGTATTCAATGGAAAAAAAATAAATAAATGAGAGAAAGAATAAATATTACAATGTTTGTAAGATCTCTTCTAATTAATCCTTGTGTGGTGCCAGACATTAGCATATATAATTGCTATTTACACTCTAATTTTTCATAAGCTTTGGCGCCACCATGTGGTCAGACGCATACATACATATATAGAGTTCTGTATTTCATATCAGTGTGCCCTTAACCCTACTATTGTAGCATTTTCCACATAAATCCTATCATTTGGAATGTGGAGGATGATTGACAAATACTCTAAAATCATTTACTTATTTAATATTTATTTTGCATCACTTCTGGTATGTAGTGCATCAGGTGCATTCCCATTATATCTCACAGATTTTAACCAAAGTATGCTTCCAATTGTATTTCTATACATTGAGTTTTTCCGCCTTTTCACATTATTCTTCATCCCATTTTCTTCCAAATCATTGGAACTTATAAAAATGATTCCACAATACACTGATGCACTATGAACCTGTAGTATATACTGCATTCCCTAACCTAGCTTATGTGGATTAATACACATCGGGCATCCTTTTATCTGGCTCACACTGTTTCAGCATTATCTGCCATCATGTTGGTATACTTTATTTAATATTGGACTTATTGCTAGGTCCAAGCTAATTCATTATGTTTGGAATTTAACACTATTACATAATTATCCTTTTTTATTTGGTAGAATGATGTTTTGTTTTTTTCCAGGGTAATGCTTTAATTACCTCAGCACAAATCTCAATTACACTTCTTTAATATACTGTTATATAAAATTTAGTATCTTAAGATTATAGGGTAAACCGTATCTTGAGATTCACTAATTACTCTACACGCCTAGTAGTGTAGAGTGAGAGTCCTGGTATATTTACCGACTCTTATTGCTCTGCATTTCATAAAAGTTTCAAATTAATATTCTTGTTACTGAGTTTATACTAACGTTTGTTGGTTCTAATGTTTAATTACTTGATATTCCTATCTCTATACTCTCCCTCTGCGAGACAAAATGAATACAAATACTCAATCATCTCGAACCCATACAAGTTAAAGGCCCTGCATACATTTGTTTATTATATATATTTACCTTTTGAATCTGTGACATCCTCCAAATTAATGGTATTGAGTCCCTCATTCCTATTTTTAACTAATTACCTTATATCCTAGTACCATGGTGATCTAATCTTACATTCATGGAATGTCAAGGACTCAACTCGCCTTGTAAGCGTAAGCAAGTACTACCTATCTTAAAAGCATAAAACACATATTGCTTTCTTACAAGAAACTAAACTTTATCAGAGGATGTCGACAGACTTAAAAGGACTAGGTCGGTCAAGTATATCGTCATCTTCTCCATCCAAAAACATGGGGTTGCTATCTTAATACATAAATCTCTTAATTGGCCCCCATAAAAATCATTAGAGACCGGGTGGTAGGTGGATTATAACCCTATTAAACACCACAGCAGGTCTTATGTTTGTGAATGTATATGCACCAACTTTGATTCACCCATTTTCTTCCATAATCTATCCCAACAAATTATGATTAATAAAATAACTCACCTATTCTTATTGGTGGTGACTTTAACTAGCACTACAAGCATATTTAGACAGAAGTAACTCATCACATGATGCCCACCTCGTATTAATGCTCTATCAATGCTTATGAAGGATTTAGGTCTCTCTGACATTTGGAAACTACATCATCCCAGACAATGAGATTACACCTTTTATTCCTCTTTACATAAATCATATAGTAGGATTGATTATTGGTTCTCTTCTCCCCTCATTACTGAAAAAATGATTGATACATCGATTCTCCCTATTGTTATATCTGATCATTCCCCTATCAGTTTGCATTTACTCTGGGGTCCACCTTCTTCTAAATCCCCATCTTGGCGTTTAGACCCACTTTTACTCAGAGACCCTGAATTCACTTCTTGGATCAAAACCCAGATTCAAGATTTTCTTTCTATTAACGATACTCCAGATATGTCTCAAGGTACTATCTGGGAAGCATTAAAAGCCACTATTAGAAGTAAAATTATTAGTTATGCAGCACAGAAAAGAAATTAAGAGAACAATAATTAGCTAATTTAGAAAAATCCCTTAAAGAAAGACAATACTATAAATTAAATAAACCCAATCATAATTCACAGCTTCATCTGGAAATTCTACAATTAAAATTAAAATTAACGAGTTGATATCCAGGAAAGCTGAACTTGCCCTTTAGGATTAAACACGGTTATGGGAACAAGGGGATAAATGCGGAAAGTTGCTCTCTTACCAGCTAAAACTCAACAGATGCAGAGACATATAGCAGATCTCAAAAGATCCATCAGGTCAGACACACACAGACAACCTTTCAATCAATCGTATTATGCAATCCTTTTACCATCAACTATACTATAACCTAATACTACAAATCCCAACCTAATACAACATTTTCTGGAAAAATTGAATCTACCCACCTATCCCTCAGGACAAAGCTGTGCTTGATAAACCAATCACTTTACAGGAAATCCAAACTGCTTTATCATCATTAAAAACAGTAAAGCACCTGGCAGTGATGGGTTCCCTATTGATTTTTATAAAACCCTATCTGACACTCTTTGTCCTGTATTAGTCAATGTATTCCAAGAAGCAACCTTAATAAAAAACTCCATGCACAATGACGAAGCCATCATAACAGTCTTACCAAAGAAAGACAAAGACCCTTTACTTCCTTCAAACTATAGACCGATCTCACTTCTTAATACTGATGGAAAAATCTTTGCAAAATTATTAACTCTTTGCTTAGAATCTTTAATGACTAAACTCATCCATACTTCTCAATCAGGATTTATCAAAAATAGAAACAGTTCCGATCATCTTCGCTCATTACTCAATTTAATTCACAAAGTAAAAACTCTTAAAACCCCTGCAGCTGCAATAGCCATTGACTTTGAGAAAGCATTTGACTCTCTCAGTTGGGAATATCTATATCAGGTGCTATTTCATTTTGGCTTTACAAATAATTTTTGTGCTTGGATTCAATTATTGTATACCTCCCCTTCAGCTCGAGTTCTCACGAACTCTATTTTGTCCCCCTCCTTTTACTTAGCAAGAGGCACCAGACAAGGATGCCCCTTATCACCTTCATTGTTTATACTTGCCATGGAACCTCTTTCTGCGTCCCTACGTCAATCCAGTACAATTAAAGGCATTACTATTGGTAACTCTCACTATACTTCACTCTCATATGCAGATGATCTCCTTATCTTACTTGAAAACCTCGAAAGTTCTGGGCAACCTTTAGTTAAACTACTGAATGACTTCACCTCCCACTCTGGACTAGCTCTAAACCTTAACAAATCTGAAATGCTACCACTGAATACCCTTTGTAGTCCCCTCATGAACAACTCATTAGGCTTTCGTTGGGCCCCCCAAGGTATATCTTATCTTGGCATTCGGATCACCCCGACATTGAATAAATTATGGGATGCTAATCTTTCCTCTGTTAACCAGTATCCAAACAACACTTGATAGATGGAAGCTACTTAAACTTTCTTTTAATGGTAAAATTTCCGCCATTAAAATGTCAATAACTCCTAAAATATTATACCTATTTTCCAATATCCCTTTGATACTGCCCTCTAGTTTTCTTACCAAAATAGACAAAATTATCGGCAGCTTCATTTGGGAAGGCAAAATACCTAGATTTAGTCATAATAAACTTAGATCCCATTGGTCAAAAGGTGGCTTTGGCCTTCCTTGGTTCCAAGCCTACTTATGGGCTTTCCGTACATCTCAAACAATTAAATGGTTTAACAAACCCAACATCCAGTCTCCTTTATGGGTCAATATGGAAACATCCTTATGTCCTGGTAATGTGGCGACTTCTTTCCTTTATCTTCTTTAAAGTCTCACCCTACCATAGCTGCTTCTATGTTCTATTGGAAAATCATTCACAAGCATATTAAATCTAACCCCAAACCCTTAGCTTACACCCCCATCTGGGGTAACCACCATATATCTCTTGATAATCACCCCATTTTTTGTCGTACCTGGAAAAATAAGGGTATTCTCTTTTTGCAGGATATACTTGAACCCAAGTCATTAAAGTTAAAATCTTACACTGACCTACGAGGCATATGGAATCTTCCCCATCAGGATTTTTGGAAATATCTACAGCTTCGTACCGCATGCAACTCTTACCTCATCCTTCTCTATCAATTCTCTGTATGATAAGCACATCTCTAAATGGATAAAACAACATCCAATTTAAATAGCACTGTTTACAAAGATATTTGTGATATCCTTCCTGACTACTCTGTCAATGCTAAAAACAGATGGAGTACTTTGCTACAATATAATATCACCAATGCACAATGGTCCAGATGTTGGCTCTCCTGTCACAAATCTTTTAATGATAAACACAGTTCCCTCATTCAAACCAAGATCCTTCATTTGTGGTACAGAACTCCTGTTGTATTACAAAAAATGGGTTTATTGAACAATAACAATTGCTGGCGCTGCAGTTCCCCCAATGGGGATTTATTGCATATCTTATGGCACTGTCCCCTCATACAAAAGATTTGGCACTGTACTCACAGATTTGCAATGAAAGTGGTAGGTCAACCTTTACACTAGACCCTAAACATTGCATTCTTGGTATTTTTAATCACCGTTCTTATAAAATTTCTTATTCATGAGCAGATGGTTAAATATACTCTTCCTTCAAGTTAAACACACAATCCTCATGCATTGGAGATCCAACATAATCCCTACCCTTCCGGTATCATTAACCAACTATTGCAATATGCCTCTCTGGACCGTATGACATATATCTTGTCTGACCGACTCATGTTATATAACAATTGTTGGCAGGGCTTTTAATTTTTGGAATCATCTAAATCTTCCAACACCAATGTATGGACTTAATATATATGGATTTTCCCTTTTACTGATACATCATTGTAGTCTCGCTTTTTCCCTTTTTATAGTTTCCCTCTCTCTCTTCTTAACTTTCTTATATATCTTTTCTTTCCTATACTCTGTTCTCAATCATTCTTTATTACTCCACAATCCTTTTACGAATGTACTTTTTTCCCTTTTGCAGCATCATATATAATTATGTAACATTTTAATATAAACCGTATCTAATCATACTATCCGCTTTAAGTTCACTACAAATGTCAAGTATATGCTAATTACATGACCTGTATTGTTTACTATATTTTAAACCAAAAGCTCCTTGTATTATTGTAGCAATGTTCTTATTATATGCTGCCTCAATTTCTTTAAAAAAAATCCTCACATTGTACTGTACTGTAAGAGGTTTGTCTGTATATCTTGTGAAAAATTAATAAAAAAGTTTAACTACAAAAACAAATGGGGGGAACCAAGTCACGACCCACTGTCAGTACACAGAACATTTACATGGAAGGAAAATTCCACTGTACTAGGCCAATGGCTCCCCGGTTGTAATTACAGAGTCTCTGCATGATCTGGGAGTTCAGAGGTGGCTGGAAGTCCTGACAGGCCAATCGTTTTCAGCAAATCTTCAGTGTTCTTCAGGTCTGAGCCTGGTCACAATTCTGTGGGTTATTTCATTCTCACAACTCGGATTCAGTCTGAAATCACTCTCTACTTTCTCTCAGGGGGCAGCAGGCAAACAAGCAGGCCAAACTCAAGCTTTTCCAAAGTTCTCCTGCTCGAAACTACACAGCACAGCTGCTCGACTGTCTCGAGCTGTTGCCTCTTCACTTCCCAATTTAGATCTGACTCTTACTTGTCATGCCCATACATCAGGGCACAACAAAATGGCTTGGAGACTTAGTCCGAATTAAAGCTTCTCTTATCTCTCCATTCGAGAGAGAGCTGAAGGCAGGCAGGCCAGACTCAGCCTTCCCGCCAAGTCCCCATCCTACTCTGTGGAGCAGCAGCTCCTCGAGCTGCAGCTGCTCACTCTTTCAGCTCAGATTCACTTCTGCCCCTTGCTGCAGGCAGCCCGGGAATTTCCCTCAGATCGAAAAGGTCCAATTGGCTGATCTGTCTGTCAGTCACAACAAGGGCTCCCCCTCCAGGTTCGATTAGGCACCAAAAGTCCAAAACTACAATTCCTACAAGTTTTGCCCCCACCAAGCCGCTGTAGACAGGCTCCATTTTAGAATCCCAAAAGCACTGATTGGCCCATTTCAGCAGTCCAGGACAAAAAATGGTGATGATGAACAGAACAGTCCATGCTGCAAAGAAGGCAGGTTAGACAAACTACAATTTCTTTACCACTCTAATAAATAATCAGCAAACACTTACATCTTTTAACAGAGGTCCCTCTGCGCAATTAGCGAGGGCAGAAACAGAGCGATTATCTGGCAGCCCAGGCGGGACTCAAGCATAAGAATACTCAGCCCCCTCCCAGATTAATTATAACTGCAATCTAGGCAGCCCTTAAAGAGACAGTATACAGAGGCTATACAGGCACTCTCTGGCAACAACGTTTAAACTACTAAAACGCAGAACACCAACCTGGCAGTGAGCATTTAGGCAAGCCCAAGGAAGACTATTCGGGAACCCCCCATTTGTAGGGGGGTTACACCCTTCCCTGCCTGGAGAAAACTTGGCATCCGCGTCAAGTCTGTACTATCATAATATTGAAAATGCAATATAAACAAGATGTATAACATTAGCATGCTATGCACATACTATCTGATTCATCAATTAGTATAACTTTTCATATTACTATACATTTCAATGTACTTCACCATACTATGTCCATTCTGACAATACATTATGCATATTTCACACAGGTAAATTGAATATTACTGTGTTAAATCATGTAATAACTTCTTGTACATTAAACAATGTAAGAGGGGGCCCTTCTCTATCAGCTAACTTGGGGCTGGATGGAGCAGGGGCACCATACTGAGAAGGAAAAATAATCAACCTGGAATTTGCACTCAAGCTCAGGTTGGGTAGTGAACTCTGAGAAACATAAACACCTTTGTGGACTACATTGAGAGGCAAATCCACTGGTCTCTCGGAAGAATCATAACTGAGGCATAATACTGGCTTGACAGCTCGGCCAGACTTTCTTGGGGGAACAACCACAGTCTCTGCACTTTTGGCACTAGTCTTGGAGCTTTCATCACTTGTGAGGGGTGCCTCTGCTTGGAGGGGAGTGTCCAAACCTGGAGCACTGTCCGCTCCTTGTTCTGTAGGCTCTGGTTCCACAACACTTGGCTCATTTTGAGATGGTACAGGCACAATTAGGCTTTGTGGCTCTGAAAGGGGGCTGTCAGCACTCTCACACTGCTCTTCAAGTTCTGGTGTGTCACCAGAGAGACTCAGACCATCAGCCCCTTCTTCGGGCAATTCACACAGTTCCACAAAATACAGGAAGTCTGCAGCCTCGGATGTAATATTTTGCACTTCACTTTCAGGGAGCACTGGCTCCAAGGACAAAGCTGGGGGGTTAGGCAGTCCAGAAGGCCCACCTTCATCCACACAATTAGTCATAGGATTACCTCAAAACAGCTGACTCAATTCATAGGAGGGGCAATAGGCATTATTACACTCACTATCATCAGAGGTAGATTGGCAGTCACTATCATTCTGGACCTGCTGCGGGGGAAACCTTAAATTTGTGACCACTGGGGTAGGTTGACTCTGTCTCTTTCTTGCAGCAGCAGCATGAGTCACCAGCCCAGGGGGATCAATTTCTGATGGTTCAGCCTCAACTATGACTTGGCCGATAGGTAGCAAGTGGTTATGGTGCATGGTCTTGACAGCTTTGGAGTTATTCTCTGGGCGCACCTTGTACACGAGTAAATCATCCAACTTTCCAACTACTACACGGGGAAGATGGTGCCACCGATCAGCAATTTTGTTTTTGCCATTCAGCCCCAAATTGCATAACACAAGATTTCCAGGTCGAAGCTCTTGAGCCTTTACTTTTTATCATGCCTCTCTTTGTTGGCTAAATTTCTCTTGGCAGCCATTGTCTGGGCCAGTTGATAGGCATGGTTCAATTGAGCTTTCAGTTTCTGTACATATTGCAGGTAGTTTTCGGCTCAGACCCCATCTGGAGAGACCCCAAAACAGACATCAACTGGCAGCCGGGCCTCCCTCCCGAACATGAGGGGGTAGGGGGAGAACCCAGTAGCATCATTTTTTGTGCAATTGTATGCATGTACCAAGGTGCTAATCTGCTGGCTCCATTTATGCTTGTCTTTTGAATAGAGGGTGCCCAACATGTCTAGAAGGGTGCGGTTAAAACATTCTGGTTGAGGGTCCCCCTGTGGGTGATAGGGGGTGATTCTTGACTTTCGCACCCCCCCCATAGAGACAGCATTTCTTTGATTAGTCGACTCTCAAAGTCTCTGCCCTGGTCAGAATGGATCCACTGGGAGGCACCATAGTGGATGAAGAAATTTTCCACTAGCACCTTGGCCACGGTAGAGGCCTTTTGATCTTTGTTGGGAAAAGCTTGTGCATACCGTGTGAAATGATCCGTAACCACTAACACATTGCCAATATTCCGCTGATCAGATTCTAAACACAAAAAGTCTATGCAGACCAGCTCCATGGGGGTGCTGGCAGTAATATTAATAAGGAAGGCAGCCCTTTGAGGCAGGGCTTTTCTTTGCAGGCAGTGACTACAAGTCTTTGCATGGTGCTCAATATTGGCCTCCATCTTGGGCCAGTAGAAGCAAGATCGTACCAGGTCAAGGGTCCTGTCAATACCGAGGTGTCCCATATGATTGAGGAGGGACCTCAGTACCAAATCTTTAAAGGCCATGGGCAGGACCAATTGTTGTTTGTCCACTTGGCCACTATAATCTACTGTCTCTGTATAACAACTGATTGAGTAACTTCAACCTGGGGCCTTCTTTAAACAATAGAGCAGTTCACAAGTCAGAGGAATGCAACTTGGACACATCTTTCCCCACATGCAGGGCATCAGGTGCTGGCTGAATCATAGGATCTTGGGATTGAGCCCACTGAATGCTATCATTGTCAGATTGAGGTAGTGCACTAATATCTAGAGCAGAGAAGTGGCAATAAGCAGCTAGTATGCAAGTATCAAGAGGGCCCACGCAATCTACTAAACAGTCCACTGTGTCCGCAGACATCTGTTCATCTCGGTCAAACTTTTGGCACAAGGCTTGGATGTCAGGTTCAGACAGCCTGATCCACTCACTCTTGGAAACTGACCTTCGTGACAAGGCATCTGCATCAATATAGTTCAGTTCTGGCCTGTAATCAACAGCATAATCATAGGTTGATAAGTTGGAAAGCTACCGGTGCCCAGTGACGTCTAACTTAGCTGAAGTCTGTACATAGGTTAATGGGTTATTATTGGTCTTCACCAATATCTTTTCCCCACAGAGGTATTCATGAAACTGGTTGATGAAGGCCCATTTTAACCAAGGAACTCCAACTTATGCATAGGGTAGTTTCGCTCTGCCGGGGTCAAGCTCCTACTGGTGAAAGCCACTTGTCTCAAGCCATCCTGATGGTCTTGATAAAGCCCAGCTCCTAGACCCTGCAGACAAGCATCAGTATGCAGCACATAGGACTTGGTAGGGTCAGCATAGGTGAGGATGGGGGCATGGGTGAGCTGGTATATGACTTCGTGGAAGGCTGCTTCACAATCTGGTGTCCAGCTGGGCCCAAAGAGTTCACCTGTGCAGGAGTATACTTTCTCCAGTTCTTTGGTGGTCCCTTTTTTGTATTTACGGTTGGTAGGAGGGTAACCCTGGGTAAGAGTCAAGAGCGGATGAATCACCTTTGAATAGTCTTTTATGAACTTGCGGTAGTAGCCACAGAACCCCAGGAAACATTGTAGTTCTTTCAAATTAAGGGGCTGGGGCCAAGTAGTCAGTGATTCAACCTTACTGGGATCGGTTTCTATCCTTTCTGTAGATACTATGTACCCCACATACTCCACGGAGGTTTGGAAAAACTGGCACTTGTCAATGGACAGCTTGAGGCCGAAGTCTTCCAGTCGGTCTAGGACTTGAAACAGTCAGGTCTCATGCTCCTCTAATGTACTCCCAAACACAATGACATCGTCCAAGTACATGAGACATTTCAGCAAATTCATATCTCCCACCGCATGTTCCATCAGTCGCTGAAAGGTGGCTGGAGCACCTGATATACCCTGTGGAATTCTCAGAAACTCATAGATGAGGGCAGTTTTCTCATGGTCCTCATGGGCCATTGGAATCTGGTAATATCCGCTGCGAAGATCCAATACTGAGAACCATTTGCTTCCATTCAAACAATCCAGGGCATCTTGTATTTGAGGCATGGTGTATTGATCTGGGATTGTCATCCGGTTTAGGGTTCGATAATCAACACACATTCTCACAGACCCATTCTTCTTATGCACCACCACAATGGGAGAGGCATATGGGCTCCTTGATTCCTGTATCACGCCAGCAACAAGCATTTCCTGCAGGTGTCTCCTCACATCATCTATGTCTGCTGGGGTGAGCCGTTGGGACCTCTCTCGAAATGACCAGTCATCATGCAGGCATATGTGATGCACTGCACCCTGGACACACCCCACGTCCCATTCTTTTAATACTCTTGGTCCCTCTGGGCGAGTTTCTTGATAATTCTAGCCTTCCATTCAGCTGGCAAAGGGGAGTCACCAAAGTCAAATAAGTCCGGGGTCATTCTCTCCTTCTTGCCAGAGCACTTGTTGCTGGGCAATACAGTGGTGTCTGCACAGTGTACCATAGCTAGGGTGTGCCCTCTGTTCACCTGAATCTCCTGATCTGACAGATTCTGAATCTGGACCATCACTTTTCGGGCATAGGCATGAGCATGAGCAGGCAATATGCTGGGTTTGACCAATAATCCTTCTGGCAATTTTCCCTTGCCTGGTGCATCCAACATCAGTATTTTGTTCTTGACATCTTTCTGGAGGCAGACCTCCCCATGAATGGTACACTGGGCGTTAGGGGCCAGTACCATTGAGTTGGGATCCTTCTTCCACATGATCCCCACTGGTTCATCCTGGTCCACTTCTCAGGTTTCCGCTGCAACTCACAGGCCCTCTTGATCAGAGCCAGAATTCTTAGGGCCCTCCCAGTCCATCACCTTTGTTTCTCATGACAGAGTTACATCAGTCTCCCAAACATATGGGCGTTTGTCCTAATTAACAGTGGAACCCCATCATACAGTCCAGTGAGGGGACACACTAAGGCAAGTGTCTCAACTTGTTCATCTACTCCAGCCACGGAGGTAGGGAAAGACAGCCAGATCCGAATGTACCCTGAGTACGGATAAGACTTCTCGCTCAACCCCCACACATGTAAGCCTTCCAAGGGTTGTAGGGGCACATCAGGCAGGTGCTTTCGATACCAGTCTTGGAACACTATAGTCACTTGAGACCCACTCTCAAGCATGGCGCGGGTGGACACACTGTTTACTTTCACTGTAGTTTCCATTGAAGGGCCCACCACCTCCGACCATTCAGGTGCTGCAGGCTTGGATGTCGACTTGGCAGCCGTTTTTGAAGAGTAACTTTTTTGAGCAGCTCCACCTGGCATCCGGTTATTGATCCATTGAATCAAGGCTAATAGTCTAGTGGTGACCTTTCTCAGGTTCTCCGGTGAGCGACAAAAGAAATGGGTGTGCACGTCCTCCCCACAGTAGTAGCAAATATTGGGTCTCTAGAGTCTCTGAGTGGTGGGGGGCCCTCTCCCTTCTTGGGCACCTCAGGGGCACCTCGTGGCCCTTCCTTGCCTTGTGACTTGCGTTCTTAATCCTCTGGACTTCCACCAAGGTCATTTGTTTGTGTGGCTTGGATTAAATCCTCCACCATGGCTATCAATCCTTTTACTTCCTCTAATAGGATACCCTCAGTCCGGGTTTCTGAAGAAGCACCATGCATCTCCACCCCACTAAGCGGGGCCTCCTTTTTTAACTCAGGAGGTTTTCCTGATAAAGGTCAAGGTCTCTGGCCACATCGGTGGCTTGTTGGCTGGCCCTCAACTCTGTCAATTCTTTAATCAGCTCTCTCATCTACTGCACCTCATCTTCATCACTTCTCTCAGGGGTCTGGCAGGTACGAACAACCCCAGCATAGGGCTCCCAGCCCTCTTCATCATTCTCTGCCTCATGAATCTCTTTCATGAGGTGACAATACTTGGGAGGATTAGCCTTCCTGTCTTGCAGCTTAAGTTTTAGCATCATCACACTGGAGTACCCAGCTGACTTGAGAATGTGGTCCAATCTGACCCGATTCAGTTCCTTAGCAGGCACCCCTCCTTTTCTGTGAGCCCTCTGCAGAGCCCTCTCAATTCTGGTAACAAACATAGACAACTTCTCATTCTTCCATTGCTTGGCAGATTTGAATTTCCACAGTAAATCATCCCCTGACTCAGTACTTCCAAAAACTCCCTCCAATGCAGAGAGGTATTCAGCCACAGTCGCCTCCAGGCTAGTGGCTCATAGGAAGCAAATGGCCTCCAGTGCAGGGCCCATCAAACTTTACATAAGTCTCTTTCTCTTCTCCCCCTCAGAGCACTGCCACTCCTGGACCAGGGGGGTAGCATAGTCCATCCATGTTTCCAGGTCATCCTACCCTACAGGCACTGGGACTGTGCCTGAGAAAAGTCTAAGTCTATGGTCAGAGTCTAGGTGCACAGATGGGATTACTATGGGGGAGGTGACCATGGGGGAACCCTTAGGGGATGCAGGAGATGCTACTGGGGACTGCAATGGTGTGGGTTCTTCAGAAAGGCCTAACACCTTCACTAACTCTTGGGCGGTTTGCCCCTCTGAAGCTAACAGCTTAAGCAGCTTGTCCTTGAACCCCTCCATACTAGGGGACCCACCTGGGGTAGCCAGGTCACTGTACAAGTGGATGACCCTCCACCCCTCCTGGGTCCCCTCTGACAGAGAAACAGGTGGTAGTTTCTCGGGAGTATTGGGGAAGCTACAGGAGAGTAAAACTACCGTGGTCTGGTCAAACAGGTCGGAATCCCTCCCCTTCACTTCAATTTTCCCCAAACACTTAACATGCTCCACAGCTTCTACAATCATAACATTTGTGGTCCCTAATGGGACATCCAGTAAGAGGAGGATCTGCCGTGGATCTAACCCCTCAGCCTCACTCCACCCCATCATTCGGTGCACTAACAGCTTATGGGGGGCTATTTTGAGCTTAGGCGTAGCAAGCTCCTCTATTTTTCTACCAGTTCTGAACATAATGGGGTAATTCCTTCCTTTGGCCACTAGAGGACGCTAATCCCAGCGGTGCCTCCAAGATGTAACCCCTAGGTGGCACTATCCCAAGGGCTACTACCCCTGTCTGCTTGGCTAGTAGCAGGTGAAGGGGCCTGGGTACTGAAACGGGTGCCTCCACCCAGAGGTCAGGGTTGGTAGTGGTCAAGCTAACCTAAGCACAACCTTCTGGGACACTGTAACCCCCTCTTTCCCTTCTAGTGGCCTGAACACTGTACAATAATCACTTTCACAATACCCCTGGTACACCATACAAGTACCCACACTGTTTGCACTTACCACCAGGGCTGGTTCCTCTGGCTCGACCCTGGGGACCCCCTGTAAAACAAGGTTATGCACAGCAAATAGCAACAGTACGGTACTTTTGGCACAAATTGGAACCTCAGTCAGACTAAATGCAAAAAGAGTTAGATCTGATTTATTCACGGGGCTTGAACAAGGGAGGGGCGTAATCAGGTTATTTCGCTTAAAGGCTATAGCAATCAGACCGTTATGCATGCACTTCAGAGTCCCTACAAAGTCACACACTCTGGGTACCCAGGTGGGGGAAGAGGTGGGCTAGCCAGGAATGTTGCCTGGGGTAGGCCGGCGTCGCAGCTGGTTGGGGCCCTGTGGTGGAAGAAAACAACATGCACAACACACACTATTTGTAATCGGGAGCTGGAGGGCTCAGTTCATCAAGGAAAAGACAACAAAGCAATCAAATGACAATACTTTGGATTAAGCTGTTGTTGCAGGGAGCTCCCTTGATGTTTACTCACGATACCCAATACTGGACACAGGCAGGATGAAAATCAAGACTGCAGGTTGTTGATCTGGAGTGCCAGGATAAGCGGGGCCCACATGAATCACCGAGACGTCATTCCTGTTCAAGCATGGAGCAGGGGGCTGATCCCCAAGCAGGTCTCTTATCAATGGCTTTCTCTGTGCAGCGGGTAGTCTGGCTGGGCCAGTGTGGCAAGGCCCAGGCCAATCGGAGATGAATACGGATTTCAGTCCGTGGAGCTGGATGCAACCTCCAGCAAGCAAAACACAGTTCAGTCAAGCGGGGGGAACCAAGTCATGACCCACTGTCAGCACACAGCATTTACATGTAAGGAAAAGTCCACTGTACCAGGTCAATGGCTCCCTGGTAGCAATTACAGAGTCTCTGCACGATCCGGGAGTTCAGAGGTGGCTGGAAGTCTTGATAGGCCGATCGCATTCAGCAAATCTTTGGTCTTCTTCAGGTCTGAGCCTGGCCACAATTCTGTGGCTTATTTCATTTTGACAACCCAGATTCAGTCCAAAATCACTCTCTACTCCCTCTCAGGGAGCAGCAGGCAAACAAACAGGCCAAACTCACGCCTTTCCACAGTTCTCCCACGCGAAACTACACAGCATGGCTGCTTGACTGTCTTGATCTGTTGCTTCTTCACTTCCCAACTTAGATCTGACTCTTACTCGTCATGCTTATACATCGGGGCACAACAAAATGGCTTGGAGACTTGGTCCGAATTAAAGCTTCTCTTATCTCTCCATTCGAGAGAGAGCTGAAGGCAGGCAGGCCAGACTCAGCCTTCCCGCCAAGTCCCCATCCTACTCTGTGGAGCAGCAGCTCCTCGAGCTGGAGCTGCTCACTCTTTCAGCTCAGATTCACTTCTGCCCCTTGCTGCAGGCAGCCCGGGAATTTCCCTCAGATCGAAAAGGTCCAATTGGCTGATCTGTCTGTCAGTCACAACAAGGGCTCCCCCTCCAGGTTTGATTAGGTGCCAAAAGCCCAAAACTACAATTCCTACAAGTTTGGCCCCCACCAAGCCCCTGTAGAAAGGCTCCATTTTAGAATCCCAAAAACACTGATTGGCCCATTTCAGCAGTCCAGGACAAAAATGGTGATGATGAACAGAACAGTCTATGTTGCAAAGTAGGCAGGTTAGACAAACTACAGTTTCTTTACCACTCTAATAAATAATCAGCAAACAGTTACATCTTTTAACAGAGCTCCCCTCTGCGCACTTAGCGATGGCAGAAATGGAGCAATTATCTGGCAGCCTGGGCGGGATTCGAGCATAAAAACAGTCAGACCCCTCCCAGATTAATTATAACTGCAATCTAGGCAGCCCTCAAAGAGACAGTACACAGAGGCTATACAGGCACTCTCTGGCAACAACGTTTAAACTGCTAAAATGCAGAACACCAACCTGGCAGTGAGCATTTAGGCAAGCCCAAGGAAGATTATTCAGGAACCCCCATTTGTAGTGGGGTTAAACAGGTATGACAGCAGCAGCATTCTACGACTCCAGTCATCCAGGTATGATGGCAGCAGCAGCCTACGACCACCATTCTCTAGGTGAGGTGGCAGCAGCAACCTACTACTCCCATCCTCCAGGTGTGAAGGTAGCAGCAGCAATCTACGGCTCCCATCCTCTGGGTGTGATGGCAGCAGCATTCTATGACTCCCATCCTCTGGGTGTGATGACAGTGGGGCGGGGGCAGCCTATGGCCACCATTCTCCAGGTGCAATGTAGAAAATCATGTAAAAGTGCAGATCTTTCAACATGCTGCACTTTTAAATGATTTTCTGCAGTCTGAAAACCGGGGTTCGTGCTCGGATTACCCAGTCCTCTCAAAAGGAGACACTGTTGGCAGGTGTGGCAAGGCATTGCTGCAGTGGGAAGTGGGGGTATTTCCACATTTCCCCAGTGGGGATAGCATGCACCTGCATACAGTGGAATGGAAAAATCACTGCGCCTACTGTAGAATGGTCTCAGAGGTGTGGTGGGCAGGTGTGGAGTGCAGGGTTACAGTGGGGATCAAGGGGGCTTTCCAGCTCTTCCCCCTCAAGAGAAAAAGGGAACACTTATGTAAGAATTTACCATTAGCAGTGGCTCTTCAGGAGAGTCTCTTGCAGTGGTTCACACCTTGGGGCTGCAACCACTGGGCGCTGGGACCGCACAGAGATATTTTTGCTAGTGGTCCATCTGGGGCCACCCACAGCTACATAGGGAGTATGTCGACATGATGACAGTGCCGTGCATGTCTCCAGATGGAATGCTAACAGGGAGGTTTCCATGTTGTCCTGGTGCCTGATGGTTGTGGTTCCTGGGATGTGACTGGCTACAAGAGAGTCTCTTGAATATCTACAGTCATGGTGAGTTCTCACGAGTGTTCGTTCTGTTTAGATCCCCCCTTTGGCCCTGCCCTCCACACCTGCTTGCTAGGCTTTTGAGGCCAACCTAGGCATAGTGATTTTTCCTACACTTTGCTGTGACTGGTGCAAGTTTTTTCTGCTGGTGAGGGCTGGGAATTCCCTCCACTCCCGCTGCAACTCTGCCTTGCCATGTCAGCCTACCATGTTCCTTTTGAGAGATATCCTGCAAGAGATATCCTTGAAGATCTAGAAAACAATTTGTCCTCAGACTTGCTCTGGGGCAAAGAACAACCAACACTGCCCTTCAGACATGCTCAGGGATGCAACACTGATAAATCTGACCCACTCACCAAACATGCCCATGTTAGTGTGCTGTGCCACCATCACCTTGCCCCACTTACTCTGGGGCACACACAGATGCCACACAGCTCCTTGGACTTGCTAGAAGATGCAGTGTGCTAGCCATCTCCTGTGAAGTCCAAGGGGCTGTGTTTCTTGCTAGGTGCCCCGATTGGGTGGGGTGGTGAGCTTCTTTTCTCATAGAAACAGCCCTTGATGACAACCCCACGACAATACACTTTGGGGCACACAAAAGGCAAACAGAACTTGCTCAAGGCTCCTCGGATGTGCCTCCACCTGCAATGTCCAAAGGGCTGTGTGGATTTCTGTGTGCCTCAGAGCAATTTTGCAGGCAATGGCACTAATCCCCTCTCCAGACTTGTTCTGGGGCACACAAACCAACACACACCCTCGGATGTTAGAGATGCACCAGTGCAAACTCTTATCCCACCCATGCCCAGGTTAGTGTATAATGCCACCCCCACTCCCCCAATTACTCTGGGGCACACAGCAAGCACAACAGCTCCTCAGACTTGTTAGAGGATGCAGTGTGCTAACCATCTCCTGTGAAGTCCAAGGGGCTGTGTTTCTTTCTGGGTACCCCTGATTAGGTTGGGGGTAGTAAGCTTGCTTTTCTGACAGAAACAGCCCTTGACAATCCCACCCCACGATAACACACTCACTTTCAGCAGAGATGCTGCACCTATGCAAACTCTATGCCAGCTCCCAACCATGTCCATGCTAGCGTGTAATGCCCCCATAACTCAGTGGCACACAGCAAACTCAGGGATATTTGTAGCCCCCCCCACACACACACAGACGTGCTCTGCACTTTACCAGAGCCACACACCTTTTTTTATGGACAGGAAGACGGAGTATGGGAAGGAGAATGAGAATATTAACAAGTACTGGGTGCTGGTAAATATGGGGGGTGGGACTCAGGCAAAATATGGGGCGAGAAGGAGGTTAAGCACAAGAGGCAGCATTAATTTAACTCACAGACCAGAAGTGTACATATTTTTTGTCACCAGCACTTCAACAATACAATATTTAAGCACCACTCGGCAAAATGCATTTTGGACACCGCCACCAACCTCCCGAGTTTTAAACACAGCATCAACATCTTTGACAGCAAAATACTGCACTGACTGCTCATGGACAGTGCGCAAGTCCCCGCTCTGCAAACTTGCTAAGAGGTGCACTCAACTCTACCCACCTTTAAGCCTATCCCAGTGTAAGTGGCATGGTAGAGAAGGCAGGGTCACATGACATTCTGGGCCTATTCCCAGCTGTTCCCCAGATGCAGTGAAAGTAACATGCAGAAAATCATGTGAAAGTCTTGAACTTTCACCAAGCTGCCCTTTTATATGATTTTCTGCATTACGGTGGTTTTGTTGCTGTACCTGGGTGTCTCAAAACTAGAGTGGTAGGCAGGTTGGGCACAAATCATATTTACTGCACACTAAAACAGTTCATAAACAGGATATACCTGCACTTCTCTGGAGCACCCCCCGCACACATATTTTTTTGGGCAAACAAAAGGCGACAGAATACCCAGGCCCCTTACCTGCTCATTCTCCCCACCACCACACACATATTCTCTGGGCCACACTGAAGGCCAACGAACCACTGGGAAACCAGGGATGCTGGAGCTCAGGACTGTGAGACCATAGTGGAGGCAGTAGCTTGGGAGGAATCCCTCCCCACACACACTGATTCACACACTCTGGGACACAAAATACTCAGACCACCCCACCCTACTCAGGCCTCCCCCAAAGGGTTCCCTGCCAGACACGCATGCGCGTGCACGCGCACACACACCACACACACACACACACTCAGTCAACCCCCCCCACCACACACACACACTCAGACAACCTCCCCACCACACACACATATATATATATATACACATATACTGACCCTCTGGGGCAAAGCTGGTCTCAATACTCAGAACCCCACCCTACTAAGGCCTCCCTGCAAAGGACTCCCTACTAGACACAAGCACACATCCACATCCACCCCCCCCCCACACACACAAATACTGATTCTCTAGGGGCGCTGGTATTTTTGACTTCTTTGGCTGGTCTTAGCTGTTCAGACAGGGAATCTGAAGAGAGCAACCAAGTAAGTCTGTTTGTGCCCCTGGCTATTTTGCTATTTTTTTCAAGAACCCACCCCCACCCCACACACATTCTCTGGGGCAAACAAAAGGCAACAGAACACCCAGACCCCCTACCTGCTCATTCTCCCCAACACCACACACATATTCTCTGGGCCACACTGAAGGCCAACGAACCACTGGAAAACCAGGGATGCTGGAGCTCAGGACTGTGAGACCATAGTGGAGGCAGTTGCTTGGGAGGGTGCTCCCTCCCTACACACACGGATTCACACACTCTGGGGCACATAATACTCAGATCTGTCACCCCCCACCCTACTCAGGCCTCCCCCAAAGGGTTCCCTGTTACACACACACACACACACACACACCGACCCCCCCCAACTATTTTGGGGCATACAGAAGGTAAAGTTACTCTGCCCTCCCCCCGGGCTCCTGCCACACACACACTGACCTGTTTGCTTTTTAAATCTTTTACTTTTTAACCCTGCTGCACTCTCACTGAGGTACTGCACATTACTAGAGCTATACACCCTTTTCTTTTTTCTCCCCGTTGGCCTATTTTTTGGGCCATCTATGGTCTCTCCTCACCGCTCACTTGTGTCCCCGCCCTTTGCCACTGCCCACCACCCTAGCTGGCAGCCACCCTCAGGGTAACCTGGTGTAACCCTTCACTCACCGGATGGGTTCTCAACCAAAGAGAAAGGTGCCAGCGGGGGCATCCAGTGCAACTTCTTGGCCCCTCGGGTGCTGATGAGGTGGTCTCTGGGGCCCGACTAAGGCATTTGTGGCAGCAGAGGGACCAGATGGCTGTCATCCGGTCAAGCAGAGGAGAGGTTTTTCCTCTTTTCTCCCCGGGGCATGGCGTGCCATAACACCAAATGCCAACATCCGCCACACCCCTCTAGTCAGTCGGTTGGCACACTGCAATACCCCCAGTCTCCACCGAGAGTCAGCAGGTGCTAGACTGCATCCCCCACCCCCGGGAGAAAGCAAGCAGTCATCAGACACTCAAGCCTTCTCCCCTGGCTGACCCTCTAGCGACCCAGGTCCATTCCCGAACCTGGGTTGCTGGTGTTGCAGTTAGAAATCTAACCACTGCACTGATGGGCCAGCCCTACACACCCTTTTCTGTACAGAAAAAATGCATAGCATGGGCATATTCTGTACAGAAAAGGGTGTGTGGCTCTGGTAAAGTTCAGTATTTCAGTAAGAGTACAGCAGGGTTAAAAAGCAAATGGTTCAGTATGAGGCAGGGTGCTTTATTTTCCTCTCAGCTGAATGAGAAAAAAAGACCTCTAAGCTAGGTCTCATTAAAAAACACATTTTATTTTTACAAGATATAGCAGCACCCACAGTCAGAAACGTTTCACGTCTCACTGACGCTTGACACATTGAAAAATATTTCAGACTTGGGGGCTCTGGTAAAGTGCAGAACCTCGATAAGAGTAGGGTTAAAAAAGCCAGCCCGGTGGTGCTGAGGGTTGAGGTGCTGGACGCCACACCGGCGACCCGGATTTGGGAATGGACTCGGGCCTCCGGGGGTCGGCAGGGAAGGGAAGGGATTGAGCATCTGGAGGACTGCTCTCCCTTCCTGGGGAGGGACTCAGGGATTGCGCCACACCAGAGCGGCACCTGGTGGTGGCTAGGGGCTGCACGGTTCATGCGGGGCAAGGCGGATGCCGAGGGGGCGGAGTGATGGCGGATGTCGGTGCTTCTTACCAGGATGCCATTGCATGATTGTGCTCTGCAGGGGAGAAAAAAACAAGAAAATCCCCACTCCTGAGGATAGGTGAAGGTACCTCGGCCTCCGGGGCCACACTCCCAACACCGGGCCCTCTCCTCTCTGGGCAGACTCGCAGAAACCGGCACTCTACACTATAAGATAGAGTGCCCTGGGTGGATAGGGTGGCCCTTTCTCAAGGGGGGGCTCAGATCCAGGGGTTGTGCTGGTGGATGCGAGGGAGATGACTGAGAGTCTCAGGTGGGAGGTAGAGCCCTGGAGCAATTGAGGATGCTGGAGAGAGTTCCCTGGGGGTGATGCAGAAACAGAGCTGAAAAAAAAAAGTAGGGTTAAAAAAACAAAGCGGCCAGTGTGTGTCAGGGTGCTTCATTTTCTTGCATTTGTAACAAGCCAAACAAGCTGAAATATTTGGGACTGGGGGAGGGAGAGGAGGACTCCTAAGTAGTTTGTCTTCTGTGTGCCCCAGAGCTTGTACTGTGTGTGTTCACGTTTGCTTTTGTTTCGCATATGTGACACTAACCCCAATATCCAGACTTATTTGCTCAGGTGCACACATGCCAACTCCCAACGATGCTCGTGTTAGCAAGTAATGCCCCCCCCTTAACTCTGTGGCCCACAGCAACCTCAGGGATCCCTGCCCCCCCAAGCTCTGGGCCCCACAGAAGACACAAAAGTTGCTTTGGGATCCCACAAGTTTGAAATACTCTTGATTTCAGCTTCTTTGGCTTGTTGCAAATGTACCCTGACACACACACACACACACACACACCCTTTGCTTTTTAACTCTCACCAAGGTACCGCACTCTACCAGAGCTACACATCCTTTTCTATGCTCAGGGGAGACATAGAATAAGGGAAGGAGAAAGAGAGTACAAGGTGCTGTTAAATATGGTGGTGGTGGGGGTGGGGGGTCCAGGCAAAATATAGGGTGAGAAGGAGGTTAAGCACAAAGGCAGCATTAATTTAACTCACTCACCAGCACTTTTAATATGTAAGAACCCCTCTGCAAAATACTAAGTGGACACAAAAGAAGGACATGTGGGAAAATGGCAGTGACCCATTCTAATTTTAGTCCACAAACAAAAAGGCAGCTTTACAACAACCACATGATCCAAGTACAGAGGAGAGGTACTCACAGAACACAGAAACGTGGCTTCATAAAAACACCACCTTCACTGAAAGACACTTGGTTGCTGCATTGGGTTAAAAATAGATTCAATATATCAAAAACACAAATAAAGCCGGCCGGTGGCACTGAGGTTGAGCGCTGGATACCACCTGCGCCCACGCCGGCGACCCGGGTTCAGGCGGACTCCAGGGAGTCGAGGGGTCGGCAGGGAGGAGAGGATTGAGCATCTGGAGGACAGCTCTCCTCTCCCTGGGGAGGGATCCTGGGGATGCTCGGTGCCCTCATGACTCCCGATGGAGATTCGGAGTACAGCGGGGATCACCAGCCAGGCGAAGGGGCGGGAGTGCGGCAGACGTCAGCAGGCAGCCTTGCACAGACATCATGGCATGCTGCACTCTCGGGGGAAACATAACATAGAAAATCCCCGTCTCGGGGATAGGTGACGGCACATCCGTCCACCCAGCCACACTCCACCGCCGGTTGTCCTCCATTCCTGGGCTGAGCCCAGCCTGGACTGAACTGAAAAAGATAGAGTGCCCGGGGTGGATAGGGTGGCCCTACCTCAAAGGGGCTCAGAGCCAGGGGGGATAGCCAGGCTGGTGCCAGGATTTTGGAGGTCTCTCGAGCACAGAAGTAGAGCGGGGTGAAACGAAGGATGCCCGAGAGAGTTCCCCGGGTTGGTGCTAAAATAGAATAAAAAAAAAAAAACACAAATAAAATAACCTGCAGTGAGATGCAGCACAGGGGAGGGTTTGTATTCTGTGAGTACCTCTCATTTGGGACCCCGCCACTGCCACCAACCTCCTGAGTTTTAAAATGCAATCTACTGTACATGTTCAATTTGTTTGAATCATTCATCACATCAGCAAAATACTGCACTAACCCATGTTTTGTTGTGAAGCTGAGGACAGTACCTGAAAAGCAAGGTTGTGGTATGCTTCCTGGTGCGTGTTGCAGTGATTTCCTGGCAGTCCTACACCCTTACTGTTGGCAAATACTTCTTTATGCATGGCGCCAGTAAAATACATTTTAAACACGGCACAACTAATAAAATATAAAGGCAAGCAATGGGTCGATGGCAACGGGAAGCAGTCTCTCCGACTCCGACATCATCGTATGGGTAGCTTGGTTTCCAGCAATGGCGTCCTCTCTGCAGCGTGTTCTCACGGTCTCTCCTCCTTCTTCTGGGTTCCTGGCGAATAGGGGAATGTCTCTGTTAAGTTCCTGCTCTTTTACAGTGCTGAAGGTGCTGAACTCCCAAACGCTCACGCTAGCAGTGTGAATTCTGTGACTCTCCGGCGGGAAATTTAAAATTCTGCCAGACAAGGCAGATTCTGGCCATGATCACGGAATTGTGGGAAAACAGTGGCCTTGGTTATGAACATATTCTAAACTTAGTTAAAATTGCACAACAAAGGTTGGGAGCTCTCTATAGAGCGAACTCTCTACTCATTCCAACAACTAGAACACTACTGACACAGAGCTTTCTTTTGACAACTACAGACTATGGCCTGATTTTCTGTCACACTGCTTGTGATAGGTTACTTTTAAAGGTTAAAACCCTTCTAAACCAGGTTGCTAGATTTGCTACCCAGCTGCCATCAAGAACTCATCATTGCATTCTTCTTAAATAAGTAGGGATATTTTCACTGGAACAAAGATATAAGTTACAAATAGGCAAAAAAGATTACTTTAAATAAAGTTCCCGCTAATTTTCATCTTTTATTTGACAAGTATGCAAACCCATTTATTACTAGAACATCAGGTCATTGTTCTTTTTCTGTACTAAAGATGAAAACTGCTATGGGACAAAGGCCTTTGTTTTACAAACTTCCAATGTTTTTTAACTTTATTATCACCAAAATGAACTGCCTCGGAACATTAGTTCATAGATTTAGAAAAATACTGAGAGAATATTTGATAGAGAAAAATGGATGTGAATGCTATGTGTAATTTAATCAAGGTCGCAGTAATGGGGCAGAAAGTGGGGAAGTTGTCCGGGGCCCTGAGCTCAGGAGGGGCCCACCTGAGGAGCTGGCATTACCCTTGGCATTAGCTGGTTTGTGAAACAGGGGCCCATTTCAATTGACTTGTCCTGGGCCCCAAAATTCATAGCTGCAGCCCTGAATTTAATGTATAGTTTGTAATAGGCTATACCCTGTGCTACCTACTTTTATGTTTTTATGTTCCCTGGTTATATTTATTTGTGTTATGCATACTGGTGGACCATGAAAATGAGTCTTTGGCCCACGGACTAACCAGAACAAGTAAATCAAATCAAATCAAACCTATAAACGTAGAAGCTGACACAGATAAGGGCTGCATGGCCCATCCAGTCTGCCCTTTTTTGCTGCATTGCTTACACTTTAGACCCCTCCACGTCTATGGCACTTTCTCTGCCACCTCCTTACCTATCCCTTATGACTCCCATGTGCCTAACCCAGGCTTTGTTTTTGAATCCCACAACTGTTTTTGCCTCCACAACCTCCGCTGGAAGACTGTTCCAGGCATCCACCACCCTTTCTGTCAAGAAGTATTTCCTCACATCTCTAATAAACCTACCCGCTCCAGGTTCACATTGTAGCCCCTTGTTCTGGAGCACTCTTTCCTTTGAAAATACTTCCGACTTGTACCTTTTTCACCCCTGTGAGGTATTTAAAGATCTCAGTCATATCCCCCATCTACCTTCTCACCTTCAAGGTGTACATGTTTAATTCCTTTAGCCTCTCCTCACAGGACATTTGATGTAGACCCTGCACTATCTTGGTAGCCTTCCTTTGGACTGCCTCCATCCTGTCTATGTTCTTCCTGAGATGTGGCTTCCAAAACTGAATACAGTACTGCAGGTGGGGTCTTACTAAAGACCTATATTGTGGCAACACCTCTTCCGTCTTCCTGCTGGTAATACCCCTTACCTATACATCCCAGCATCCCACTTACTCTCCTGTTCGCTTTGTTGCATTGTCCGGCCACCATGAGGTCATCCCATATGATTACCCCCAGATCTTTTTCCTGCTTGGCCACTGCTAGTATCTCTCCCATTTTGTACTGCACCCCTGGGTTTCTGTGATCCAAGTGCATTATTTTACACTTTTTTGCATTAAACCTTAGCTGCCTGACTTTTGACTACTCCCTCAGTCATTTCAAATTTCTTTCCATCCTTTGTCCTCCCGCCCCCGGAGTGTCCACCCTCTTGCAGATCTTGGTGTCATCTGCAAAGGAGCAGACCTTCCCTTCCAGTTCCCCTGCAATGTCACTAATGGAGACATTAAAGAGGACTGGCCCTGTTACTGACCCCTGTGGTACCCCGCTGCTCACTTTCCACTCCTCAGAGCGAACTCCATTTACCACCAACCTCTGCTTCCTATCTTCTAACCAGTTTCTTACCCAGGTTACTACCTTTTTGCCCACTCCATGCTACCCAACTTTTTTACAAGTCTCCTATATGGAACAGTGTCATAGGTCTTGCTGAAGTCCAAGTAGGTCATGTCCACCCCGCCCCCACCCCTGATCCAACACCCTGGTTGCCCAGTCAAAAAAATCTATCAGAATTGTTTGGCATGACCTCCACTCCGTAAAGTCATGCTGCCTCAGGTCCTGCAGTGCACTGGATTCCAGGTGTTCTACGATTCATTTCTTTAAGAGTGTTTCCATCAGTTTGCCTAATACAGATGTCAGGTTGACAGGCTTGTAATTTCCTGCTTCCTCCTTGCTACCACTTTTGTGAAGTGGGACTATGTCTGCCCTTCTCCAGTCCCCAGGGATCACATTGATCTCCAGTGAACTTCTGTCAGGGGTGTAGCTAGCACCTCCCTGAGTTCGTTTAACACTCTTGGATACACCCCGTCTGGCCCCATGGCTTTGCCCAATCTTAGCTTAGTGAGTGCTTTCCTGACTCTCTCCTCAGAAAAGGGACTAGTGTCCATTTCCTTCCCCCCAATCTCTTGGTACTTATTTGTGGTCCCTCTCCTTCCCTCTCAACTGTGAATACTGAGCAGAAATATTTAAGATATTTGCCTTTTCTTAGTCCTCCTTAGTATAGCCCCCTGCCTCCTTCATTAACTGTACAATCCCTCCCTTGGTCTTTCTTTTAGCTGCCTACTTACCTGTGTACTGGTTGCTGCCTGTTTAAAAGGGGCTACTGTCAATGGCATAGGGGTAAACACTGGTGTAGGTCAGGGTAGGGAGGGAAGGAGGGTAAGATCTACAAAAATTAAGTTACGGGCAACTGAAACACACAGTAGGGTGGGAACAGAGGCAACCACCTATCTAGGATATGGGGAGAAAGGTGAGTATAGAAAGCCAACTATCGTAAATTACCAAGGGACCAAAAAAGGAAGTTGAAGGAAAACCCTATCTAGGGTAAGGAGTGGAACACTAACTGAGAAGGGGAAAGATAAAGAGAAGCTGGGGGGGAGTAGTTATAAGGGAGGCTTAAAGGCATGGGAAAGGAAGGCGAGCAAAAAGTCAGGAGGAAAAACAAATCATCAGGCAAGGAGAGGTGCAGTGTAATGGGTGGGGAGGCTGCACTCTTCAGAGACATAGTCTGGAGACTGAGGTATTGCCCTATATGCAGGCACCTCTCTGGGATGACAGCAGTGGTTGCTGAGCTCTGGGCCAAACTAGCACAAGGACAGGGCACCATCTGCCTCACCCAGGGGCCACCTAGTTTGCCGTTGCTCCTTCAAAGGATACCAGCAAGGAGGCAGAGTGGCTGGACCTTGGTGGGTTCCAGGAGGGTGAGGGGAGGAAGGAGGAAGAGAATCACTCAGCCCCTACCACTGTGCAATTCCTTCGTCATTCTGGCAGGATGGGGAAGCTAAGTGGAGGCACTCAAGGAAGGAGTAAGAGAGGAGGTAGAGGTCCTCAAGGAAGCAGACCCTAAGGAAGGTGGGAGAGTCCCTCGGCCTAGGAAGAAGTAGTTGCTGGCAGGGTACTCCACAGTCAGAGGGACTGAGTTGGGGACAGAGGACGGAAGGGACAGAGTAGTACAGTGCATTCCAGGTGCTTCAATGGGGAGAAATGGAAGGTAGACCTTGGAAATCCCCAGGGAGGAGGGGGTAGGGAGGAAGGGAGCTGGGTGTTGTTCACCTGGGGATGAACAATCTGGCAAAGGAAGCTGTACAGGTAGTGCAGGATAGGTTTAGGAAGATGGGGAGGGGCCTGAAGCACGTAGCTCGCACAATGGCCACATTGGGTAGCCAATCAAGTAGTGAGTACGGAACGGTGAGGCATCAAAATGGCACACAAATTACAGCAGTTGCCGTATTGGTACCTGATGGCTCTCCCATCTCCAAGGTCCACCCCCCAGAGTTGTTATATTAAGCAATGGGGCAGAGGGGTGAGGGGGCGAAGCCTCCCACAAACAGAAAGGTCGCCGATATAGTACTCACTGTAATGTAATGCCGATTTGCACCTCGCCATTCCCTTATTCGCTATCATGTCATGGAACTGCCACACTGAGGTGTTACCTGTGCAAGGTCAGGGGATAGCTAGAGAACTCCGCTCCAGGTCCTTTAATGAGTGGTTGAAGGCATGGTGCAAGGAGGAGGGCTTTGGCTACATCCGAGGCTGGGGTCACACCTGGGTGATGGAGGCCTGTACAAGGAAGATGGCCTCCATCCATCCAGTAGGGGAACAGCAGTACGGGGGTTACAGGTTGGTGGGGGCTGGAACAAAACCTGGGACAACAATAAACGTTATGCAGGGATAGGCTACATTTGAGAGGAGAGGGAAAGGGGACATTAAAGCAGAGGGTAGGGGAACACATAGCCACGAAGGTGGATTTAAACTAGGTGAGGGGGTGGTGAGTGGACAGATGATAGGCAGGGATGCCAGAGAGGGGAGCCAAGCATGCTAACCCCCCAGGCTGGTAGGGAGGAGCTTGGGGCAGTGGCACAGGTGGGATTAGGAGGGGGGTACTTCAGGAAGGGGGAAGGGACAGGTTGGAGGGTGGTCTTACTGAATGTGAGAAGCCTTGGTAACAAATCAGCAGAATTACAGGCTCTTTTGGCAATAGGGAGGGTGGGCATAGTGGCCATCACGAACCCGTGGGCCACCCAGTACCAGGAATGGGATTTAATGATCCCAGGGTATAGGATATTCAGGAAGGATAGGGCTAAGGGAAAAGGGTGTGTATGGCAATATATGCATGGGAGGGAATAAAGTGCATAAGGGAGATTGGGGGGAAGGCAGAACAGAGGCCCTATGGATGCTGTTTCAAGATTCAAGAGGTAGGACAGTGAGGATGAGTGTGGTGTACAGGCTGTCAGCCCAAGAGGATGATCTGGATAGGGAGTTAGCTGAACAAATCAGGAGGGTCTGTAGGAAGGGGAACGCTGTGGTGATGGGGGACTTCAACCTACCGGGGGTGGAGTGGAGCATCCCAACCACTAGGAGTACTAAGGAACAGATCTTATTAGAGGCATTTCAGGACAGCTTCCTGGTGCAGTTGGTCCATAAGCCAACTAGATTGGACAGGACACTGGACCTGATTCTATCAAATAGGGAGGCTGTAAGGGATCTGGAGGTGGAGGACCCGCTGGCTGGAAGTGACCACCACACAGTATGGTTCACGCTCAACATGGGCAGGGAAACAGGAGGTACAGGTACCAGGGTGATAGACTTTAAGGGGGTGGACTTTAAAAAAATGGGAGAAATTTTGGGCAGGCATCTGACAGGAAGTCAGCCGCACATGGACGCCAGTCAAAATTGGGATATTATTAGGAAAGGGCAGGTGGAGGCTACTGGGACATGTACAAGAACCAAGAGTAATAAGAGCAGGGCAAAAAAAAACAGCTGGCTGATGAAGGAGGTCATGGAAGGGGTAAGATAAAAAAAAAAGAAATTTCAGAGACTCAAGAAGTCAGGAGAGGGGATAACAGGGTGGCGTATCTGAAGAAGTCCAGGGAGGTTACAAGGCTGGCCAGAGTGGCCAAGGCTTCCAGAGAACCGAGATTGGTGCAGAGCATTAAGACCGGAGAAAAGGACTTCTTCAGATACATCAGCAAAAGAAGAAAAAAATGAGGATCAGATTGTGAGGATTAGGAAGGACGGGGGCTGGGTGGAGAAGGAGGAGGACCAGGCAGAGGCACTTAATGATTACTTCTGCTCTGTGTTCATGAAGGAAAAAGGGGGCAGGCACCACCTGGGAGAGGAGAAGTGGGCAATGGGGGGACAGGTGACAGATATAGGGATTACAGAGGATAGGGTGCTGAAAGGATTAAGAGCTCTGAGGGGGGATAAGGCACTGGGTCCATATGGTATTCACCCTAGGGTACTCATGGAACTACTGGAGTTCTTGGCAGGACCACTGGCTTATCTGTTCAATATCTCTTTGGACACAGGATGCGTTCCACAAGATTGGAGGATGGCCCATGTGATACCCATTTAAAAAAGTGGACCGAAGGATGAATCAGGTGACTACAGATCAGTGAGCCTCACATCAATTGTGAGAAAACTCATGGAGACGATCCTAAAGGAGAGGCTAGTGACCTTCTTGGAGAACATTGGGCTCTAGGATTGTCAGCATCACGGGTTTGTCTCAGGAAGATTCTGCCAGACAAACCTGATTGAGTACTACGACTGGGTGACAAGGGAACTTGACAAAGGCCATGAGGTGGATGTCCTGTACTTAGATTTCAGCAAGGCCTTTGATTCTGTATCACATGGGAGGCTGGGGAAAGCTGAAATATATAGAGGTGGGAACAAAGATGGTTAACTAGATCACCAATTGGCTGAAGGGAAGGCAACAATGGGTGGTAGTGGTGGGGGAACTCTCATCGTCAAGGGATGTGACAAGTGGGGTGTCGCTGGGATCAGTTTTAGGACCGGTGTTACTCAGGATATTCATAGTGGATATCTCCCATAGGGTCTGGAGTAAGATCAGTCTATTCGCAGATTACACAAAAATAGTAGCTGTGGTAGATGACATTGAGGGGTGGAGGGGGCTGCAGGAGAACCTGACCAAACTACAGGAGTGGTCGGAGGCATGGCTGTTGGGGTTTAATGCTAAAAAGTTCAAGATACTGCACATTGGGGCTAATAATCAGGGGATTAGCTATCAGCTGGGGGTGGTACTGCTGGACTACACTGAGGAGGAAAAGGATCTAGGGGAGCTTATATGAGGGAGTATGAACAACTCAGTGCAGTGCAGGAAAGCAGTGGCTAAAGCCAACAGGATGCTGTGGTATACTGTGAGGGGAATCTCCTCCAGAAATAGAGAGGTGATTCTACGGCAGTACAGGTCACTGGTCAGGCCACACCTGGAATACTGCGTGCAGTACTGGCACCCATTCCTGAAGAAGGACATCAGATTGTTGGAGGGTGTCCAGTGGAGGATGACAAAGATGATCCAGGGGTTAGAGGGAAAATGTATTCCCTGGAAGAGAGGAGGGAAAGGGGGCACATGATCGAAACCTTTAAATACTTAAAGGGGATAAACAAGATTAGCACAGTAGAGATTTTCCAGATTAGAAGGGGAAGGGTCACGAAGCACCAGCTGAGATTGGAGGGGGGAAGATTCAGGTGGGAAGCCATGAGGCATTATTACACAGAGAGGGTGGTGGACAAGTGGAATGCTCTGCCTGATGAGGTGGTAGCCTGTAGCATGGTAGGTGGTTTTAAGAGGGATGGGACAGAGTGAGGGGGGTAATTATGAAAGGGAGGGGTGGGTGGGGCAGCTGCAAATTGAGGGGCTAACTGCACAGTCGAGTAGACACGATAGACCATGAGGCCTGTTTCTGCTGGTGTTTTTATATGTTTGTATGTTCATAGTACAGGGTGGAAGGTTTAAATACTACTTTGAGAAACATTTAAACTAGCCAAGGGGGGGCAGAAAGACTGAAGAAGGCATAGATCCCCCCATCCCCTCCAGAGACTAGTGCAAAAGAGAACATATGAAGAAGCCTGCCGAAGAAGGCCATTTGGTCTGTCTAGTCTACTCATATTACAGGGTCCACAACTTGAGCTACTGAACCTGCCCCTCTCTCCACTCCTACCAACCTTTTCATATTTCCTACTCAAGATTCTTACCTTACCCCTATGCCTATCCCAGGCTCTCTTGAAGCTGCCCACCATCTTCAACAAGACCACCTATTCCAGCAGCACATTCCAAGTGTAGTGTCCACCACCATCTTCTGTCCCACTATCATCTTTGTAGCCCTCCTCTGGACCTGCTCCAGCAGGTTAATGTCCTTTTTGACGTGTGGGCACCAGTACTGGACTCCATACTCTAGATTTGGCCTTACCCATTACCTGCACAACAGCAGTATAACCTACTCTCTCCTAGTACTGATCTGCCTAGCTATGCATCCCAGCATCTTGATGGGAAGGTTAACTAAGAGTGAAGAAATTCCCTGGAGGATGATGGAAGCAAAAAGAAGGGCAGAGCTGGCAAGGCTGGAGGAAAAATTTCAGCTGGAAGAGAGGGGAAGGAGGAAGACAGGAAGACAACGTAATAGGGGAGGGCAGGACCAGGGTAATGGGGGGGAGGGGTGAAAGCAGGAAGGGAAGGCAGGTTAGAGAGAGAGAGAGATACAAAGAGAATGGAGAGCCATGTATGCCAATGCAAGAAGTCTGGGAAACAAAATTCCTGCCCTTGAGACAATCATTGTGGAGGCAGACCTGGTTCTGGTGGCCATAAAGGAATCATAGTGCGCGGACAACCAAAGCTGGGAAGTGTCCATCCCTAGCTGCACCATGTTTTGGAAGGACAGCTCAGGGAGGAAGAGCAGAGGGGTTGTTTTATATGTGAAGGTGGGTGTAATGGCCACTGAGATACAAGGACAACAGGGGGACAATGAAGGGCTGGAGGTACTATGAGTCAGTCTACAGACGGGGTTGGGGCCAGTATTCACATGGGGTTGGTGCACAGGCCTCTGACATGGGGGAGGATTTAGACACAGAGCCCTGGGGGAAGCCATTAGGGGAAATGACCAGCAAGGGAAAAGTTTTCATTATGGGGGACTTTAATATGTTGGATGTAGGTTGGGGCATTCTTGCAACAGCTGTGTCAAGGGGTAGGGCCATACTTGATTTCATGCAAGAGGAATTTCTCAGCCAACTGGTCTTGGAACCCACTAGGGATGGGGAACTGCTGTACCTGGTACTGACAAATAGAGACAGCATTGCTGACGACACAGTGGGTAGTCCCATGGGTGCAAGTGATCACTGTACTGTGTGGTTTGGCATGCAGACAGAACAGGAAGAAAAAATACACTAAGACAAGGGTCCTGGATTTCAGGAGAGCAGATTATAAAGAAATGGAAAACTGCCTCAGAGAATGCCTTGGGGGGTGCAAGGCAGAGTGGAGTGGAAGCTCAATGGAAAGAAATGAAGGAGGCTGTAACCCAGGCAATGGCAGGCTGCTTGACGGAAGTGAGCAAGGGAAAGAGGAAGAAGAAGCCACTATGATTCTCTAAAGAGATGGCAAAGGCAACGAAGGAGAAGAAAACAGCATTTAGAAAATAAAAGGAGACCCAGAAAGATGAAGACAGGATGGTATGTCTGGCAAAATAAAGAGAGGCAGGAAGAAGGGTGAGAGTAGCTAAAGCACTAACTGATGAGAGGCTACATAAGGAGGTCAAAAAAGGGAACAAGACCTTCTTCAGTTATGTGGGGGAAGAGGAAGATAAGGGGGAGGATAGGAGAATCGAGGGTAGCTGTGTTGGGAAGATAAAAGAAACTAGAAATACGAAACAATTACTTCTGCTTAGTCTTTGTAGCAGAGGGTGGGTGGGGGTGAGGAACTGACCAGCATGCTGCAGTATGAACCAGGGAGAAGGTGCAGTGGACCCAAGTCCACTCTCAATGGAGAAGGTCTGGAAGGGATTGGAAGCCTTAAAGGACGATAAGGCAATGGTGCTGGCTGGGATTCATCCAAGGGTCCTAAAGGAACTGAGGACAGTGCTGGCTGCCCCTCTGGCATCACTTTTTAGCACCTCAGTGGAGATGAGGGAAGTACCAAAGGACTGGAGGAAGGCTAAAGTGGTCCCTCTGCACAAAACTGGGAGTAGCGAGGATGTTAGCAACTACTGGCCAGTCAGTCTTGCATCAGTAGAGGGGAAGTTAATGGAGGCGCTGTTGTAATCTGACCAGAATTTTGTGGGTTTCTTTTCCTGGAGAGGTGTCACAAGCCAAGATGGACACACAGCTTTCTCCTAGCAAGCCACCTTTATTATGAGTAAACTTGTTGCATGCAAGCAAAGAATAGAAAACTTACAAGTAGCCTTCAATGGCATCCCAAAGTTTGTAAACGCTGGGGCCCAATGGCATGGTCTGTAGTCCTCTGCCCCCCCCCCGAGAAAGATGGGAGCCACAGCCCACCTTGCCTAACTGCTCCTATGCATGTTTACAGTATGACATCATTTGCTTAGATTTCTAGAACCTTACAGATACACAGAGAGAAAGGGGAAGATGTGTGGCTGGGCAGGCAAGAACTGTTTTTTCCTGTGACAGAAACCACAAACTGACTGTTAGTGACTTTCTCATAATGCCTCTGTCACCTCCTGGGCTACTTCTTATGGCAAAGCAGAACTCATCATGCTTTTTGCAAATATAGCTATTGTTGCAGAGCCATTTTGTATATAGGCCTACATTGCACCCCTCTGGCTCACAAACTCACATCATATCAACACTACTGAAGGAGAGGCTTGTGGTGCACCTGGAGGCAAAAGGGCTGCAGGACATCTGGCAGCATGGTTTCACTGGGGGGGGGAGCTCATGTCACACTACGCTCATAGATTTCTTTGACTGTGCTACCAGAGAGGTGGGCAAGGTGAAGCAATGGACATGGCCTATCTGGACTTCAGTAAAGCTTTCAACACTATGCTGCACAGAAGGCCAATAAAAAAACTAAGTAGCCTGGGGGTGAGGGAGAAAATGACAAGTTGGGTATCAAACTGGATAGCATCTACCACCACAGAAGGTCAAATTCAAAATGGTACTTGGTGAAAAATGGAATTGATACAGAACTGGCTTAATTCTTTTTGTTTCCTACTGGAACCAGTTGGAATCCCCCCATATCCACCAAATATAGCTGCCACAGCCAACCAGAATGGTTACCACAACCCAAAGGAATCCTCACTTGACCCACCAGACTGCCCTCCCTACCTGTTAGAATGGATGCCAGACTTTACAGAATTGTAATGGAGTGTGCTGGCCTGCCAGTGCAGTGGGAAGATTTACTGCTGTGATGTGGGTCACCAGGGTTTGGGAACGGACATGGGATGTTTGAGAGCCGGAAAGGGTGGAAGTGGATTGAATGGCCATCACACGCTCCAGACCTTCAAGGGGGGGAGGGGAGTATGGTGTCTGCAGTCCTAGGAATCCTGGGTCACCATGGGAAGTCAGGTACCAGAGCACCAATTGATGCAGGAAGGCATGTCGGATGCATGGCGAGGGAGTGCTGCGGCATCCATCTGACATGCTGCTAGGAAAAAAAAATACCTACGAAATTCTCCCCCGTGAGCCCAATGATGCCTCCCCCCCAACCTGTGTCAGACCTGGGTTGCCATTGCAACCCAAACACAGATACACTGGGGTTAACAGGGAGGGGCTCCAGTGGCTCTGCCCTGGGGGGTAATTCAGGGGGCACTGTGGTGAGGGGTTCTGGGTCCATCCATGGAGACAGGGGGGCAGAGGGGGATGGCCACTGGTGCAAAAAGAAAAGTAAGTAAAAAAACAAAAAAAAAACAAAATTAATTCTAATGGAGTGACCATTCTGGTGAGCCATAGTAACCATTCTGGTGGGTTAGGGTGGGCATTCTGGTGGTCCATGGTGGTCCCTACAGCAGGTCAGTGGTCATTCCATGGGCTCATTGTAGGCATTCTGCCAGGTTGGGCATTCCAGTGGGTTGTGTTGAGTGGAAATTTCAGCATGTCAGGGGCTGCTACTGCTAGGAAAACTGGAATCATTGTGATTCTGGAGGGGGGGAGAAGAGGGGGAGGAGTAGCTCTCTATGTAAGGGAAGGGATAAAAGCAACAGAACAAAAGAGCAAACAGGGAGGAGAGGAGGCACTGTGGGTCACCTTAGAGACTGGAAATGGCACCACAATCCGCACAGGGGTTGTTTACAGACCCCCCCCCTCTCAGGGGGAGGAAATGGATAAGGATATGATAGAAGGCATCCTTAGGATGGCAGAGAAAGGGGAGATACTGTTAATGGGGGACCTGAATATGACAGATGTTAACTGGAACACCTTTGCTGCAGCCACATCTGAGAGCAGGGCCATTCTCGATGCCCTACAGGGGACATGCCTCAGACAGCTAGTTTTGGAACCCACTCGTAAGGGAGCAATCCTAGACCTCGTACTCTCAAATGGGGACAGTCAGAGGATCTCGATCTAGAAGTGGATAGCCATCTGGGAACAAGTGACCACCAAACAGTGTGGTTCACGATAAACTCAGCTACAGAGTCAAGCCATACAAAAGTGAGGGTACTGGACTTCAGGAGGGCTCACTTTGGCAAGATGGGAGAGTGCCTTAGAAAAGCACTAGCAAACAGGCAAGAAGGAGGGGTGGAGCAACAATGGGAAAACATCAAAACTGCCATCACAGAGGCAACAAGCCTTTGTGTGAAGCAAATAAATCAAAACAAAAGAAAAAGCCACTATGGTTCTCAAAAGAAGTGTCGGGAAGGTTAAGTAGAAAAAGATAGCATTTAGGAAGTACAAGGAAACACAGAAGGAGCAGGACAGAGAACTGTACCAGTTTAGGCAGAAGGAAGCAGGGAGGGAAGTCAGAATAGCAAATGTCCAAACTGAGGAAAAGATAGCCAACTCGGTTAAGAAGGGGGATACAATCTTTTATAGGTACATCAGGGAGCGTAGAAAGACAAAGGGAGGGATAGTGAGGCTGAATAGAATGGTAAGTGGGTGGGCAGAGAGGGACGGTGAAAAAGCAGGAATACTGAATGAATATTTCTGCTCAGTATTCACAGAAGAGGAGGAGGGGGAGGTACATAATTCAATCAACAGAAGCACTCTGGATGGGGGTGATCTCAGTCCTTTCACAGAAGAAAGAGTTCTGAAAGAACTCCTAAAACTGAAGGTGGACAAAGCAATGGGGCCTGATGAGATTTGCCCCAGAATTCTAAAAGAATTAAAGGGAGAACTAGTGACACCACTGACTACCCTTTTTAACAAATCATGGGAGGATGGTGTGGTACCTGAGGACTGGAGGAGGGCGGATGTGATTCCCCTTCACAAAAGTGGGAGCAAGACAGAGGCAGGAAACTACAGACCTGCCAGTTTGACCTCTGTGGTAGGAAAAGTGATGGAATCGCTTCTGAAAGAAAGAACTGTTGAGTACCTAGAGGCCAGTGGGACACAGAACCCAAGGCAGCATGGGTTCAAACCGGGAAGGTCATGTCAGACAAATCTAGGATTGATTTCTTTAACTGGCTGACCAAAGTAGTAGACCAGGGAGAAGCTATGGACATGGCCTACCTAGACTTTAGAAAGGCATTTGACACAGTCCCACACAAAAGATCAATAAATTAACCAGCCTGGGAGTGGGTCCCAGGGTGGTAGCCTGGGTAAAACATTGGCTGGACAACAGGACGCAGAAGATAATTGTAAATGGAGTCCACTCAGAAGAAAGGGGGGTTACTAGTGGGGTACCACAGGGTTCAGTAGTGGGTCCAGTCCTTTTTAATGTCTTTATAAGTAACATTGCAGAGGGACTGGAAGAAAAAGTATGCCTCTTTGCAGATGGCACAAAGATCTGCAACAGGGTTAATACACAAGAAGGCGTGGAAAAGATGAGAAGGGACTTGGCAAGGTTGGAGGAATGGTCAGAGGTATGGTAGCTAGGATTCAATGCAAAGAAGTGTAAAATAATGCACCTGGGAAACAAGAACCCAGGGGAAGAATACACAATGGGTGGGGAGGTAGTAACAACAACAAAAAAGGAAAGGGACCTGGGGGTAATCATATCAGATAACCTAAAGGTTGGCAAGCAATGTGAGAAGGCAGTAGGGAGGGCTGGGGAGATACTGGGATGTATAAGGAGAGGTATCACCAGCAGAAAACAGGAAGTTGTTATCCTTCTGTATAGTGAGACCCCATCTGGAGTACTGTGTCCAGTTCTGGAGACCCCATCTTTGCAAGGACATAGATAGGATGGTGGCAGTCCAGAGGAAGGCAACTAAAATGGTGCAGGGTCTGAAAGAGAAGCCATACGAGGAGAGACTAAAGGAGCTTAATATGTATACCCTTGAGAAAAGGAGAGAGAGGGGGGACATGATAGAAACTTTTAAGTACCTCAGTGGAATCAACAAAGTCCAAGAGGGAAGCATATTTCAGAAAAAGAAATGTGCAAGAACAAGGGGACACAATATGAAGATGGGGGTGACTCAGGGGCAATGTGAGGAAGTTTGTTTTCACAGAGAGGGTGGTGAATGCATGGAACAGCCTTCCTGAGGATGTTGTGGGGTCTAAAACTGGGATAATTCAAGAATGCACAGGACAAACATAAGGTAATTCTTGTTGGGGGAGGTAGAAAGAAATAGGCTATTGGTTAACTAGGATCTGCAGCTTATCCTGTAGGTAGGGAAATGGGCAGACTAGGTGGGCCAAGCGGTCCATATCTGCCGTCAAAGTCTATGTTTCTATGTTTCACCCATTCCATTCAAAACATCATGTTAGTTAATTTTGAAATTCCCATCTTCTCAAGGCACAGTGAAGGAAGGGGCACAGAGAGATAATACCTAACTGTTGCATTACAAGGGATGCCCCTCATTGTACCCATCAGAAGTGCTTTGCCCAGTTCCCACTAGAACAGTACTGGTGGGATATTATTCTAATTAGGGATAAGCTAAGTTACATCTTTCTATTATGCAAAGTGCTTCTTCCTTCCACGGTCCCCTCGGTCCTGGAGGATATTAAGAAAAGATGGGAGACTGATAGTGGAGATAGAGTGCACAGGCAAGTTGGACCCGCTGGATTCAGAGAGGATGGCAAGTAACTTCCTCCTCAGGTTGGTGGGAATTCGATTGGAAGATTCTAACTCGGTATTTTAGAACCCCAGTTATCACAAAACACTTTCCCCCTCAGGCATCACTGGCTTCTTGGAGGGACTGTGGGAACATTAGAGCAACCCACTACCTTATATTCTGGGATTGTCAGAACTTCTGGCAACAGCTACATGCCATTATGAATGATATGGTGGGATTTACTCTCCCATTTACTTTTTTAGATCTGGTATTAGGTCTACCTTCAATGTCATCAAAAAAAAAAAGAAAGACTGTTGAGCTGAGTCAGATTTTAAGGGTAGTGGCATTAAAATGCATCACCTCTACATGGCTGAGTTCTGAACCCCCCACAAGAGAACAATGGGTCTCTAGGGTAGATGAGGTGGAGAGAATGGAAAGCATTACCTTTACAATTCATTTAGAAAGAGAGAAGTATTTAGTTATCTGGAGACCATGGCAGATCTGGAGGGAGACCCGGGGGGGGGGAGTTAAGGAGCTGATTTACCTGATAAGTTGAAGGAGGATTCCTAGAGGAGGAGGAAGGGAGGAGAATGAAATGCCAGATGCAAGGCCATACCTTTAGAAGGATAGAGGGAAGGAAAGGAATGAAGGTTATAGAATAATATGAAGGAACAAAAGGTTCACGTGCTGATGAATGTTAATAATGATATGATTTATGTTTTGGTTGTTGTTAATAATAGTAATACAAAATACCAAGCCAGAGGGAAGTGAGAATTAGAATTGCAGAGGGTCTGGAGGGAAAGGTATGCCTCTTTCCAGATGACACAAAGATCTGTAACAGAGTTGATACACAAGAGGGGGTAGAAAAGATGAGAAGGGACTTGGCAAGGTTGGAGGAATGGTCAGACATATGGCAACTTAGATTCAATGCAAAGAAGTGCAAAGTAATGCACCTGGGAAACAAAAACCCAGGAGAAGAGTACACAATAGCAGGGGAGGTACTAACAACAACAAAAATGGAAAGGACCTGGGGGTAGTCATATCAGATGACCTAAAGGTGGGTAAGCAATGTGAAAAGTCGGTAAGGAGAGCCAGGGGATACTGGGATGCATAGGAAGGGCATCACAAGTAGAAAAAGGAAGTGGTTATCCCTCTATACAGACAGTTGGTGAGACCCCATCTGGGTACTGTGTGCAGTTTGGAGACCTCATCTACTAGGACATAGACAGGATGAAGCAGTCCAGAGGAGGGCAACTAAAATGGTGCAGGGTCTGCACCAGAAATCATATGAAGAGAGACTGAGAGAGCTTAATATGTATACTGTTGATGAATGGAGGGACAGGGGGCACATGATAGAAATGTTCAAGTACCTCAAGGGAATCAACAAAGTCCAGGAGGGTAGCATCTTTCAGAAAAAGAGATGTGTAAGAACAAGGGGGCACAATTTAAAGATTGAGGGGGGACGGCTCAGGGGCAATGTGAGGAAATTTGTTTTCATGGAGAGAGTGGTGGATACATGGAACAGCCTTCCTGAGGAGGTTGTTGGGTCTAAAACAGTGGGGGAATTCAAACATGCATGGGACAGCCACAAGGCAATTATAGTGGGGGGGTTGCAGGAAGTAGGCTGTTGGTTAACTAGCATCTGCAGCTTATCCAGTAGGTAGGGAAATGGGCAGACTGGGTGGGCCAAGTGGTCCTTATCTGCTGTCAAAGTCTATGTTTCTATGCCTAATGCTAAACAAAAACAGTACTAGGTAATCTTTGACCCTATTGCATTGAAAAGCATCAGATTGGGGGTCACATCAGCCCTGGACAGGACTGTTACCATCATGAGGTCTTTGGACTTAGTGCAGTTATGGCCTCCGACTAAGCTTTTGTCAGAATGGACTAGAGGAACTTTGATGAAACTCATCCTCTTCTAATGTATATGTATGTCGGGAGGAGGGGGGAGGGGGAGAAAACGTCTTCTCTCCTTTCCCCCTGTCTCTTGAGCTTTCTCTTTACTCCCTTTAAGGCTGGTATTGTATAGTTAAATTTAGAAATAAGTGATATGTATGGATAATATGTGTATGTCCGATGTTTTGGATAATTATTTCTAACAATAAAAGTGATGAGTAAAAAAAAAAAGAAAAAAAAGAAATGCTTTGCCCACATTCAGTGCACCACACATGACAAAGGTGCCGCTGAAACAGAGAGGACCCTAACTTTAAAGCACAAATTTAACACTATGATGTCAAAACAACATTACACTTCAAAACTGCACCAAAACCTAAGGCACTAGTTTCTAGTGTTCTGGACTTGTTTATTTCCATGGTTTATTAGCTGTCCCACATTTCACAGTGACAGAAAGTTGTTTCCAACTCAGATGTCCCTTTTTACTGTATGTACTATCTTTATGGAGAAGGTGGCTTGTGTGCCCAGAAAATCCCCCTCCCCCCATTTCTTTTCACAAGAACTTGGCTACACAATGAGACTTCTCTTTGTGAAATGCTGCCCAAATCCTCGCTGAGCCCACGGTCCCCTAGTCACTCTGCAGCACTCAGACATAATCTATAGAAGAGCCAATTCTAATGCTGCAACCCTGCCATCTGCCAGGGAAGGCTCTAGACCAGAAGAGTAGTGGGGTCCACTTACTTAATAAAAAAGCAATTACTGGTTAAAATGTAAGGCTAAATTGATGAAAAAATTGAATTTTAGGTGAGATTCAGCCCACTACCTGTAGCCACCCATAGGGCAGGATTTTCAAAAGCCTTATGTAAACCCCTACAAATGGGGGTTCCCGAAAAGTCTTCCTTGAGCTTGCCTAAATGCTCACTGCCAGGCTGATGTTCTACGTTTTAGCAGTTTAGCAGTGCACGTATAGCCTCTGTGTAATGTCCCTTTAAGAGCTGCCTGGATTGCAGTCATAATTAATCTGAGAGAGAGCTCTGTTAGAAGATGTACTTGTTTGCTGATCATTTGTTAGAGTAGTAGTAATAATATTGTTGTTTGTTCTAACCTGCCTTCTTTGCAGCATGGCCAGTTCTGTTTGTTTCCATCATCTTGGTCCTGGACTGCAGAATGGGCCAATCAGTACATTTTGGACTCTAAAATGGAGCCTGTCTACAGCGGCTTGGTGGGGCCAAAACTTGTAGGAATTGTAGTTTAGGGCTTTTGGTGAATGAAATAATCTGGAGGGGGAGCCCTTGTTGTGACTGACAGACAGGTCAGCCAACCAAACCTTTTGGATCTTGGGGAAGTCCCACACTGCTTGCAATCTCAGTTAGATCTGATCTGGGAAGTGAAGAAGTAACAGCTCGAGATAGTTCAAGCAGCAATCCATAGTAGATTCACGTGGGAGAACTGCAGAAAGGCTTGAGTTTGGCCTGCATGCCTGCCTGCTGTTCCTGAGAGGGAACTTGTGCTTTTTTCAGAGTGAATCCAAATTTGGAGAGTGACTTGAGCCACTGAATTGTGACCAGGCTGTAACCTGAAGAAGACTGAAGATTTGCTGAATGCGATCGGCCTGTCAGGACTTCCAGCTACCTCTGAACTCCCAGATTGTACAGAGACTGTAATTGCAACCGGAGAGCCATTTGCCTGGTACAGTGGAATTTCCTTACATGTGAATGTGCTGTGTCCTTATAGTGGGTCATGATTTGATTCCCCACTGTGTGTCTGAACTGTGTTTTGCTTGCTGGAGGCTGTATCCAGCTCCATGGACTGATCCGTATCCATTTCCATTTGCCTGGGCCCTGCTACACTGGCCCAGCCAGAATACCTGCTACGCAGAGAAAGTCATCGACGAGAGACTGGCCTGGTGATCGGTCCCCTGCTCAATGCCTTGAACAGGAATGATTCCTCGGTGGTTCATGTGGGCCCTGCTTCTCCGAGCACTCCAGCTCAACAGCCTGCAGTCTCGATCTCATCCTGCCTGTGTCCAGTATTGGTATTGTGAGTAAACATCAGGGTAGTTCCTTGCAACAACAGCTAAATCTAAAAGTTTTGTCATCCGATTGTCTTGTTGCCTTTTTCTTTCGCAAACTGAGCCCTCTGTCTCTGGATTACAAATAGTGAGTGTTATGCGTGTTACTTTCTTCCATCACAGGGCCCCAACCAGCTGCAATGTTCCTGGCTAGCCCACCGTTTTCCTGCCTGGGTACAGAGTGTGTGACTGTGTAGGGACTCTGAACTGCATGCATAACTATCTGATTAATATAGCTTTTAAGCAAATCAACCTAATTATACCCCTCCCTTGTTTAAGTCCCCTAAATAAATTAGATTTAACTTTGTTTGCCTTTAATCTGACTGTGGTTCCAGTTTGTGCCAAAAGTATTGTACTGTTGCTATTTGCTGTGCTAAACCTTGTTTTACGGGGGTCCCCAGGGTCAAGTTAGAGGAACCAGCCCTGGTGGTAAGTGCAAACAGTGTGGGTAATTGCCTGGTGAATAAGGGTCATCGTGAAAGTAATTATTGTATATTGTTCAGGCCACTAGAAGGGAAAGAGGGGGGTTACAGTATCCTGGAGGGCTGTGCCCAGGTTAGCTTGACCATTAACAACCCTGACCTCCGGGTGGAGGCACCCGTTTCATTACCCAGGCCCCTTAACCTGCTGCTAACCAAGCAGGCAGGGGTAGTAGCCCTTGGGATAGTGCCACCTAGGGGTTACATCTTGGAGGCTCACCGCTGGGATTTTGTGCCTTCTAGTGGCCAAAAATTATGAATTATTGATAAAGATTAATGGCTACCCCAGTAGAAATGGCTTTACACCAGTTGGTGGGGTGGTGTACTGGGCAGGAGATCGACCCCCAAAATGCTCTGCTTATACTGGATATTCTCCTGGGTACCAGTAAGAACGCTGTAGAGGGAGCACTCTCCAAAGTTGAATGTTTAAAATACCCTGTGGTGGTGGATCGACAGGCTGATTTGATTGCCCAAACTTTCATAGCCTTGGTGGAGTGTAGTGACCTCGTGGACAGCTGTAAAGTGCCACAGACTCTTGCCTCAGAAGAGGTCCTAGACACCTGGAGAGTGATAACAAAAGACAGTTAAGACCCTGGGGAGGATGAGCTCCCACCATTATCTGAGATCTTTGAGGAGAAATTTGCTAAGTTGTTGCTGGAGGAAGGGAAAACCATACAGGACTTTAAGAAACTATTCCTGCCACCTGGGTGTGTTCCTTCCCCAACACCCCTTCCCACTCCAGTACCTGTTACTGCCCCACCTTCTGTGCCAGTGCCAATGCTGGCCCCTATATCTGTACCCACCATTAGTCACAACTCCTACTGAAGGCTGAGAATCTTCTTCTGCACCCTCCCCACCCCCCAAGGGGAGGATGACTGGGAGACCCGGATTGACTATGTTGCCCCCTTGGTACCAGCTTACCGGAAAGGTGGGTAGCCACCAGTGATTTGAACCATGTGAGACTGGGGCACATACTGCAACATGTCAAGCATTCTAAACTGTAGATCATCCAGTTAAGGCTCCAGGATAGGAGAGGTAACCCACCTGACTACTGTGGCTTGATAAAAGAACTCCAGGAGGTAGAAGGTGAAGAGGGAGATTGTAATTATGGGGTGAGTGCAGCCCAAGTGATCATGGCACCGGAAGGCCCTTCCGAAATGGAGACCACTATGAGTGTCTCACCGTGGGTTAAACGTTGGGGGGAGGAGTTGCTGAAGGGAGTCAGAAAAGTACAACCAGGTGCGTTCACTGAGGTATCCCCTGCTGATAGAGACCCTGGCTCCTGTCAGGACGTAACTGTTATGGGGTAGGGGTGCACCCTCAGACATGCTCTACTGAGGGTGGCTTCTTGGCTGAGCTCAAGGAATTGACTGCCACCCTAAAGGAACTTTTGAGACATGGTACACTACCAGCAGAAATCAGATCACAATCTCCCATCGATGCTCCAGCATCCTCTGCTATATTTTCCCCAAGGATGCCCCAAGAGCCTGTCATTTGTCACAATTGCAGCAACGATGGCCATATGAAGAGGGAACGCCGGTCTTAGAAGGACTTAGAGAAAGTGATGAACCGGATTCAAGGAGAGCTTCAGAAAATTAGTCAGTGGTCAAGTGGTCCACAAAATGACCACAGTGTAGGCTTCGGCCATCCTAACTCAAACCCCTCTGTGGCTAAATCATCTGTCCAGGCCCCTGCTGTTGTCCCTCCATACTGGTCCAAAATAGTGGGCCCTTCAATGAAGACTACTGTGTCTGTGAATGGTATTCCTACTCGGGCTGTGCTTGACAGTGGGTCGCAAGTGACCATTGTATTTCAGGAGTGGTATGACAAACACTTATCTGATGTGCCATTACAATCCCTGGAAGGCCTACATATGTGGGGGCTGAGTGACAAGTCTTATCCCTACTTAGGATTTGTCTGCCTCTTGTTATCTTTCCCTTCAACTGTAACTGGTGTAGCGGAGCAAGTGGAGACACTGGCCCTAGTGTGTCCCCCCACCGGACTGTATGATGGGGTTCCCCTGTTAATTGGAACAATCGCCCACATGTTTGGGAGACTAGCACAACTCTGCCATGAGAAACAATGGCAACTGACTGGATGGGCCATAAGATTTCCAGCTTTAGTAAAAAAGGCATATGACTTACAACAGAAACCCAATGAAGAGGCCCCAGATGAGCCAGTGGGGATAGTGTGGAAAAAGGAACTTGACTCCTTGATATTGGCCCCCAACACCCACTGCACAATCCATGGAGAAGTCCACCTAAAGAGAAACGTAAAGAACAAAATATTAATGTTGGATTCACCAGGTGATGGAAAGTTGCCAAAAGGATTATTGGTTAAACCCAGCATCTTGCCTGTCCGTGCCCATGCCTATGCATGGCGAGTGATGGTCCAGATTCTAAATGTGTCAGATCGGGAGATCAGGGTGAACAGAGGATGCACTCTAGCTACAGTACACTGTGCAGACACTGCAGTATTACCCAATAACAAGTACTCTGGCCAAAAGGAGAGAGTGACCCCGGATTTATTTGACTTTGGTGATTCTCAGCTGCTAGCTGAATGGAAGGCTAGGATTAGCAAGAGACTTGCCCAGAGAGACCAAGTGTTTTCATTAAAAGAATGGGACGTGGGGTGTGTTCAGGGTGCAGAGCATCATATACATCTGCATGATGACCGGCCATTTCGAGAGAGATCCCGATGCCTAGCCCCATCGGACATAGATGATGTGAGGAGACACCTTCTGGGAATGCTCGCTGCTGGTGTAATACAGGAATCAAGGAGCCCATATGCCTCTCCCATTGTGGTTGTGCATGAGAAGAATAGGTCAGTGAGGATGTGCATTGATCATTGAGCCCTGAACCGGCGGACCGTCCCTGAACTGGCGGACCGTCCCAGATCAATACATCATGCCCTGTATACAAGATGCCCTGGATTGCTTGAATCGGTGCAAATGGTTCTCAGTATTGGATCTTCACTGCGGATATTACCAGATTCTGATGACCATGGAGGACTGTGAGAAAGCTGCCTTCACTTGTCCTTTGGGGTTCTACGAATTCTTGAGAATGCCACAGGGGATTTTGGGTGCCCTGGCCAACTTTCAGCAACTGATGGAACGTGCGGTGGGAGATATGAAGTTGCTGGAATGCCTAATATACCTAGATGATGTCATTGTGTTCAGACACACATTACAGAAGCATGAGACCCGACTGTTTAAAGTCCTAGACCAATTGGAAGACTTCAGCCTCAAGCTGTCCATTGACAAGTGCCAGTTTATTCAAACCTTTGTGAAGTATGTGGGGCACATAGTATCTGTAGACGGGATAGAGACCGATCCCAGTAAGGTCGAGTTACTAACTACTTGGCCCCAGCCCCATAACTTGAAAGAACTACAATGTTTCCTAGGATTCTGTGGCTACTGCTGCAGGTTCATAAATGACTATTCCAAGGTGATTCACCCGCTTCTGAATCTCACCCAGGGTTACCCCCATACAAACCGTAAATACAAGAAAGGGGTTGCCAAAGAACCCAAGAAAGTATACTTCCGAACAGGTGAACCTTTTGGGCCCCGCTGGACACCTAAATGTGAAGCAGCCTTCCACGAAGCCATATACCAGCTCACCCATGCCTCCGTCCTCGCCTATGCTGACCCTACTGAGCTCTATGTGCTGCATACGGACGCTAGTCTGCAGGGCCTAGGAGCTGTGCTGTATCAAGACCATGAGGATGGTTTGAGACTAGCGACTTTTGCCAGCAGGAGCTTGACCCCGTCAGAATTAAACTATCCTGTGCACAATCTGGAGTTCCTATTGTTGACCAATTTCATAAGTACATCTATGGGGCAAAGGTATTGGTGAAGACCAACAATAACCCGTTAACCTATGTACAGACTTCAGCTAAGTTGGATGCCACTGGGCACAGGTGGCTCTCTGCTTTATCAACCTGTGATTATGCTGTTTAATACAGGTGAGGACTGAACTATATTGATGCTGACACCCTGTCATGAAGGCCAGTCTGCAAGAGTGATTGGGTCAGGCTGTCTGAACCTGACATCCGAGCATTGTGCCAGAGGTTTGATAGAGATGAACAGATGTCTACAGACACAGTGGACTGTTTAGTAGATTGCTTGGGCCCTCCTGATACCTGCATACCGTCTGCCTATTGTCATTTCTCTGCTCTAGATATTAGTGTATTACCTCAATTTGACAATGACAGTATCCAGTGGGCTCAATCCCAGGATCCTATGATTCAGCCAGCACTTGATGCCTTGTGTGTGGGGAAAGATGTGTCCCAGTTGTGTTCCTCTGACTTGCGAACTGCCCCATTATTTAAAGAAAACCCCAGGTTGAAGTTACACAATCAGTTGTTATACAGAGAGACAGTGGATCACAGTGGTCGAGTAGACAAGCAGCAATTGGTCCTGCCCATGGCCTTTAAAGATTTGGTACTGAGGTCCCTCCACAATCACATGGGGCACCTCGGAATTGACAGAACTGTCGACCTGGTACAATCTCGATTCTACTGACCCAAGATGGGGGCCGATGCCGAGCACCATGTAAAGACCTGCAGTCGTTGCCTGCCAAGGGAAGCCCTGCCTCAGAGGGCTGCCCCACTTGTCAAAATTACTACCAGCACCCCCATGGAACTGGTCTGCATAGACTTTTTATGTTTAGAACCTGATTAGTGGAATATTGGCAATCTGTTAGTGGTTACAGATCATTTCACATGGTATGCACAAGCTTTTCCAACTACAGATCAAAAGGCCTCTACCGTGGCCAAGGTGCTAGTGGAAAATTTCTTCGTCCACTATGGTGCCCCCCTAGCGGATCCACTCTGACCAAGGCAGAGACTTTGAAAGTAGGCTAATCAAAGAAATGCTCCCTTTGTGGGGGTTGTGCAGAAGTCAAGAACCACCCCATATCACCTGCAGGGGGACCCTCAACCAGAGCATTTTAACCACACCCTTCTAGACATGCTGGGCACCCTCCATCCAAAAGACAAGCATAAATGGAGCCAGCAGATTAACACCTTGGTACACGCATACAATTGCACAAAAAATGATGCTACTGGGTTCTCCCCCTACCGCCTCATGTTTGGGAGGGAGGCCCGACTGCCAGTTGATGTCTGCTTTGGGGTCTCTCCAGATGGGATCCGAGCCAAAAACTACCTGCAGTATGTATAGAAACTGAAAGCTCAATTGAACCATGCATATCAACTGGCCTAGACAATGGCCGCCAAGAGAAATCTCGCCAACAAAGAGAAGCATGATAAGAAAGTAAAGGCTCAAGAGCTATGGCCCGGAGACTGTGTGTTGTTATGAAATTTGGGACTACATGGCAAGCACAAAATTGCTGATAGGTGGCATTGTCTTCCTCATGTAGTAGTTGGAAAATTGGATGATCTACCAGTGTACAAGGTATGCCCAGAGAATAACTCCAAAGCTGTCAACACCATGCACCATAAACTAGGGATGTAAGTTTGTCATGGCAGTCATACATGTCATGGATTCCATGACGTTTGGTCTTTATTCAGGACTTCAATGACTTTCACAATTGTTATCAAAAAGTAGAAATGATGACCGTGCCAGGATGTTTACTAATGATTCCATGAACAACCAGTGAGCTATTAAAACCTCATCCATGACAAACTTACATCCTTAACCATAACCACTTGCTGCCTATCAGCCAAGTTATTATTTTATTTATTTATTTAGTTTTTGTTGATTGGGTAAGTGCACTAGACAAATCCTGCCTATTTCAGGCATGACCCGGGGGAGGAGGATACAGATGAATGCCAACTGACCTTGAACCAGATTAAGCTGTTGGTGGTATTTTTAGTGAATGAGGGAAATTTGGCCAGGACATCAGGAAATTCCCCTACTCTTTTTGATAAGTGCCATGGGATCTTTAACATCCACCTTAACTACCACCAATCCAGGCAGATGGGACCACGGTTTAATGTCTCATCTGAAAGATGGACCGTCTCATCCAAAAGACGGATTGTTGAAGCTGAGCCAGCAGACATTGCCTCCCCTGTGCCAGTGACTCATGCTGCTGCAAAAAAGAGACAGAGTCAACATACCCCAGTAGTTACAGAGTTCATGTTTCCCCCGCAGCAGGCCCAGAATGATAGTGACTGTCAGTCCGCCTCTGACGATAGTGAGTGTGACAATGCCTATTACCCCTCCTATGAATTGAGTCAGCTGTTTCAAGATAACCCTATGACTAATTGTTGGGATGAAGCTGGGCCTTCTGGGCTGCCTAACCTCCCAGCTTCATCCTTGGAGACAATGCTCCCTCAAAGTGAGGTGCAAAGCATCACATCTGAGGTTGCGGACTCTGTGTTTTGTGAAACTATGTGAATCGCCCGAAGAAGGGGCTGATGGTCTGAGTCTCCCTAGTGACACACCAGAACTTGAACAACAATATGAGAGTGCTGACAGTCCCCTTCAGTGACACAAAGCCTAATTGTGCCAGAACCTTCTATAAATGAGTCAAGTGTTGTGGAAACAGAGCCTACAGAGCAAGGAGCTGACATTGCTCCCAGTTTGGACATTCCCATCCATGTAGAGGCACCCCTCACAAGTGTCAAAAGCTCCAAAGTTAGTGCTGAAAATACAGAGACTGTGGCTGCTCCCCCCAGAAAGACTCACTGAGCTGTCAAGCCAGTACTACACTTTAGTTATGATTCCCCTGGTAGGCTAGTGGATTTGCCTCTCAATGTGGTTCACAAAGGGATTTACATCTTGTCAAGCTCACTGCCCAAATTGAGCTTGATGGCAAATTCCAGGTTACTTGTTTTTCCCTCTCACCATGGTGCCCCTGCCCCATCCAGCCCCAAGTTAGCTGATAGGGAAGGGCCCCCTCCTACATTGTTCAATGTACAGGAAGTTATAACATGAATCAGTATTGTGATGTCACAAGTATGTTAATCATACTGGAATCAGTATTACCTGTATGAAACATGCATAAGTATTGTCCTTATGCATATAGTATCATGAAGTGTAGTGAATACATATAGTAAAGTAATAAGTTTATGTTAACTGATGCATGATGGTACAGACTTGACGCGGATGCCAAGTTTTCTCCAGGCAGGGAAGGGTGTAACACCTCTACAAATGGGGGTTCTCAAAAAGTCTTCCTTGAGCTTGCCTAAATGCTCACTGCCAGGCTGGTGTTCTGCATTTTAGCAGTTTAAATGTATTGCCAGAGAGTGCCTGTATAGCCTTTATGTACTGTCTCTTTAAGAGCTGCCTGGATTGCAGTCATAATTAATCTGAGAGGGAGATCTGTTAGAAGATATACTTGTTTGCTGATCATTTGTTAGAGTAGTAATAATATTGCTGTTTGTTCTAACCTGCCTTCTTTGCAGCATGGCCAGTTCTGTTTGTTTCCATCATCTTGGTCCTGGACTGCAGAATGGGCCAATCAGTACATTTGGGACTCTAAAATGGAGCCTGCCTACAGCGGCTTGGTGGGGCCAAAACTTGTAGGAATTGTAGTTTTGGGCTTTTGGCGCCTAAAATAATCTGGAGGGGGAGCTCTTGTGACTGACAGACAGATTAGCCAACCGAACCTTTTGGATCTTGGGGAAAGTCACACACTGCTTGCAGTTTCAGTTGATATTAATTTTAGCAGCAAAAAAAGCAATACTAATCGCTTGGCTCTCCCCCGCTCTGCCCCCAGTGGAGGTATGGAGAACAATAGTCTTAGAAATGTACACATTAAAAGGCTCAGCTACTTCCTTCAACATAAAGTGCCACTCTTTGAAGCATTATATGATGGGTTCCCTTTCAGTTGAATATAGGGCCAGACTTTGTACCCTAAGGTGTTAGGCCTCCTCCCTCCTACTTCTCTATCTACACTAAACATTCTCTCACCTCTTCTTTATATCCTTTTCAAATTACTTTTTCATACTCACTGCTGTACACATAGAAAAGGACCATGTACTTTTTCTTTGTTTTTCAAAATCAATAACAAATTAAATCTGGAAATGTTATCAATAAGCTGAAATTTAAGAACACCCCTCTGGGGACCTTAAACCATCAGCTAATTCTTTGCAGGCACCAACATGGACTCATAAGAAACAGCTCATCCATACAAGTTAGCCTTGCAAATCCTTAGCATCCAATAAGAGGTGTTAGATCCAATCACTCTAGCCCAGCAGGAGACACCGAAATGCAGACAGTAAATGGTTTGTTTATTCAGATGATAAAGAGACAAGGACATACAAAAGGAGACAGACATCAGCCAAACTGTATACGCTTACAACTTTTATTAATAATAATAATGATATAATAACTCTATTTATAGAGTGCTCTTCACCAAGTATCAGAACACTGTTCAGTAAAAACAATTAAAATATAAAAATATTAAAGCACAAATAAAATCAGAAATTTTCAATAAAAATCCATTACCGACAGCCCCAAAACGCAAGCTGAAATAAGTAAGTCTTTAAGGCCAAATAACAATTATGTTTCAGAGCTATGTAATATACCAATTGTATTACCCATATGTTAATGTACTGTTCTTTTTGGTTTTCTGCTTGCTGTAGCCTGAAAAATTCAATAAAATTTAAATGAAAAAAGAAATAGGAAAGAAAATGGTGCTGTGTGTGTTTGGGGGGGGGGCAAGTCAAAAAGATTCCAAAAGTTTTTAGAATGGAAACACAAATGGATGGGGTGGGGGTGAATAGTGAAGCACTTAGATAGGCAAGTATGCAATGATGATAAGGAATTTCGTACACTATCCTCCTTTGGGGGTGCAAAAATCTCAGACGTAACCTACGTACTACAGAATATCATAATTAATCCTGATGATTCTCTAGTTATTATTCACGCCGGAGCAAATGACATCCTAAGACATCCTTTAACTAAAATAAAACAGGATTTTATAGCCATGGCAAATATACTTATTTACATGGATTGTAAGTTTACTTTTTCTGAGATTTTGCCCATACCTAAAGCTTCTTGCTATACAGAACTTTAAACAATTGACCAACTGGTTGCGAAGTTGGTGCCTAAAACAGCACATAGACTGCATAACGCATTGAGAAGAGTTCCATGGTAGACACAAACTCTTCTCATGGGATGGTCTTCACCTTAACAGGAAAGGAAATGGCTTTTGGGGGAAAAGCATTATTGCATATATCCAGAACAATTTAAACTAAGCAACAGGGGAGAAGGGATACCACTAAACTCAGAACCTATGAACACTAATGCAAATTTAAGTAATGCCATACTCACAGTTAAAAATACCAAAAAACAACACAAGACAAAACTGAATATATTATTGGTTAATGCTTGCAGTCTTTTAAACAAAACAGATGAGCTAAAGAATTATATTGTAACCAATGACATAGATATATCTAGTATAACTGAAATGTGGTTCAAAGCTTTCCGATTGGGGTACAGAGATAACTGGTTATGCAAACATTTTAAAAAATTGTAGTGGTTCTAGAGGAGATGGTATCACCCTGTACATATCAAACATCTACAAAAGCATTATAATTGACAATGGATCAGACAATGAACATTTGTCTGAATTATTATGGACAAAAATCTTTTCCTCCAACAATTACAGCATTACTATAGGTCTCGGTTATAGGGCCCCTAACCTATCAAGTCAAGAAAATGATGCACCCCTGAATAAAATAGAAGAAATGGGACTTGATCAAGACTATATCCTTCTAGGTTACTTTAATTACCCTAACATCAACTGGGAATTGGGCAAATGTTTGTCCTCATTGGAAAGCAGATTCATGGACATAATGATCGATAATAACATGGGCCAATTTGTCAAAACACCTACTAGGGGAAATAATATCCTGGATCTCTTTTTAACAAATCTTCAGGAAGATATAAGTAAAGTTGAAGTTCTTCACCCGTTATCAAATAGTGACCATAACATGGTACTAGCTGTAGTTAATATTAAACAATACACTCCCACACACGATTGTACAACAGTAAAAAAATGTTTACATAGCTGATTACACATCAATAAATACATTTTTGATGGACAGGGATTGGAAAAATGACTTAACTGATAAAACTCTAAATGATATCTGGCTTATATTTTACAGTAAGACACAACATTGTTTTAACCATTGGGTTCCATCAAGAAAGAAATACAGTAATTGTCACAACCCCACTCAGCAGGTCAGGCCCTCTGCTCTCACAGCGCCAACCTCCGAGTGCAGTATTGTGAACAGAGTAACAGAACAGGGTAACCCTCCTGTCAGTTTTGTGGGTCCGAATCACCTTTGGTCTCAAGTTCTAGAGGGATTCAAACTGTAAACCTTTTGCTAGCATACCCAAATGTACAGGCTCAGATTATTCTGCTCTTCAGGGAAATGCCAGATGTCTTTTGCCAAGGGCACCCAACCAAGCATACAAAATGAACCCTTAAAAACTCTATGAAAGACCTTAAATAAATTCTTACTTTTTCCCAGTCTGGTATACCATTAAACTTATGAACAGTGTCAGCTTTAACCATCTGTACTTCACAGGCAAAATAATTTCGAAGACACAGGCAGTCTCTTTAAAATAAGAGGTTTACTTAGAAAATGGATAAAAATAGGTAAAATGTAAGCACAGAACCATATATCACAATGCATACAATCACTTAAAAGAACAGGGTAAAAAAAATGCAAACAAACTCCTACCACCATGCAATTAGACGTGTCTATCTAATGTAACTCTTTGAACAGTGCTTCAAGTAGATGTTTCTTCAGAGTCCAACAGGAATGTGAGTAAGTGGAAATATAGAATACAGTTTAAACCCCGTGTCTCGGCCCCTTCTATGACACCACTTAGTGCCTCCTTTTAAAATATAAAAAATTATACAACCAGGATATCTTATCACTCAGGAGATAAATTAAATAAGGTGACATCAGCAAAAACTCATTTCTCAAATGACTTCTTTGATTCTGAGTGGTTCCTGCTTTTTCAAAGACATCAGAGAACTTTTACAACTTTGCAGTTTTCTCTCTTAACTGTCATATAGCTTTCTAACACCAGCTGAAATTAACTGTTCTTCCTCTAAACGTCATAAAAGTTTATGATCTCTATCCTGGCAGCTGGTCAGCTACAATTAAGTCAGATAAACAGGAGACCATTAATTATGTCTCTCTAGTCTTTAATTATCTCCTGGCTTTCAGGTTAACATCTTGTAGCTGAAACCTTATGGGGGGGGGTCATCCCACAGGCTGTCTCATGAGAGACACTCAATAACACATTTTTATATTACAAAAATCATACAGCGAACAAAACCAGCTGGTCAAGCATCACAATCCTCCCTACCTAGACTGAATTTGGGGGCTCTGTCCCTTGCAAGGGATAAGCTTCCCAAATCAGTTCACTCCTCATAGACGTGTGACAAGCCATCTGAGTTCTGTTTTTTCACTCCAGCCCTATGTAAGATTGTCATGTCAGACCCTTGCAAAGCAAGACTCCATCTTAACAATCTACCATTAGTTTTTCCCATTTGCATCAGCCAAACCAGGGGTTTTGGTCAGTTTGCACCACAAAATGCTGCCCATATAAATATGGCTCTAGCTTCTTTAGGACCCACACTATGGCAAAACACTCTTTTTCCACAGTAGAGTATGCCCGTTCCCTGGGAAGTAACGTTTTACTCAGGTACACTACCAGGTGATCTTTAACTTGATTGGATGTCTGACTTAGTACTGCCCCAATACCTACATCTGAGGCATCAGTCTGAACTATTAAGGGTTTGCTATAGTCAGAACTTGTCAAAACAGGAGCACTGCACAGTGCCCCCTTCAGTCTGGTAAAGGCTTTCTCACAGGCTGGGTCCCAGGTAATTTTCTTTGGCATCCTTTTTTTTGTTACCAGGTCAGATGGGGAGCAGCCAGGGCACTGTAATTGGGTACACATTTTCTATAGTACCCTGCTGTCCCTAGAAAACTCCTGACCTGCTTCTGTGTTTCTGGTCTGGGCCATGCCTGGATCACTTCTATTTTTTATTTGGTTAGGATGGAGCTGTCCCCAGCCTACCACATGCCTGAGGTATGCCACTTCTCCCATGGCCACCTGGCACATCTCAGCTTTTACAATGAGCCTGGCCCTCAGTATCCATCCCAGCACTTCCCTAAGGTGGGACAGGTTTTCCTCCCAGCTGTCACTAAAGATGGCAATGTCATCCAGGTATGCCATGGCGCACTCCTCAGTACCATTTAACACCTGGTTTGCCAACCTCTGGAAAGTGGCCGGGAGGTTTTTCATTCCAAAAGGCATTACTTTAAATTCAAATAAGCTTATCGGAGTGATGAAGACTGACCTCTCCCTAACTCTGTCTGTTAACTGTGCCTGCCAATACCCCTTGGTCAGGTCAATGGTCATAAGGTAGGTCGCCCTTCCCAACTTGTCCAGGAGTTCATCCATCTGGGGCATCAGGTGGGTGTCTGACTTCGTGACTGCATTCACTCCACGATAGTCCACACAGAAATGAGTAGAGCCATCTGGCTTAGGCACAAGAACTATAGGTGAGGTCCAGGGGCTGCGGGATCTCTGGATTACCCCTAAATCCAGCATCTCCTCCACTTCCCTCCTAATGTCCTTTTGGACAGCCTCTGACACCCGGTAGGCTGTCCGCTGTATGGGCGTCTGTGTCCCTGTCTCCACATCATGCATCGCTAAGGGGTTTAGTCCTGATTTCTCGCTAAACAGTGGGACAAAGTCTGCTAAAGCCTCCCTTATTTCCTGGATCTTGTCTAGGGCCAGCTGGGGAGACAATTTTACTGCCTCCACAGAGGACTCCTGCTTGCTTTCTTCCAGCACGTCCAGAAGGGGGTCTCCTTCATCTGTCCCTTCCCCAGGACTACATATTGCAAACACCATGTCAGCCTTATTAGCATATGGCTTCACCATGTTGACATGGTACACCCTTTCTGTCTGTCTTCTGTCAAGTAACTCCATAATATAGTTCATGTCATTTACCTTCCTTACCACTTTGTACAGTCCTGCCACTCAGCCTGCAGCTTGTCTTTCTGGAACAGAATAAGTACCATGACTTCCTGACCCACCGTGTATGAGTGAGCTCTGGCTCTGTGGTTGTACCACACTTTTTGTTCCTGTTGGGCAGCTGCCAGGTTGCTCTGGGCTGTCCCCATAAGCTCTTTCAGCTTTTCCCTAAATCTAAGGATATAATCCACTATGGGAGTTCCCTGGGTGGTGTGCTTGCCTTCCCAGTCCTCCCGGATCAAGTCTAGGGGCTCACGTACCCGGTGTCCATATAAGAGTTTGAAGGGGGAAAATCCTGTCCACTCTTGGGGCACCTCCCTGTATGCAAACAGCAGATGGGGAAGGTATTTCTCCCAGTCCCCCCCATGCTATTCAGCAAATGCTTGGAGCATTGATTTCAGGGTACCATTAAATCTTTCCACAAGCCCACTGGCTTGTGGGTGATATGGTGTTGTGCATCTCTGAACCACCCACACTCCTCCCACAAACATTTCATCAGGTCCAACATGAAGGAACCCCCTCGATCAATGATAACCTCCTGCAGAAACCCAACATGGGAGAAAATCCCAAGTAAGGCATCTGCCACTTTGTCTGTCCTCAGTGAGGATAGGCGACTGCCTCGGGGTACCAGGTGGCATAATTCACCACAGTCAGGATGAATCTCTTCTCTGAGGAGCTGGGGGAATTTAAAGGCCCCACAATATCCATTCCCACCTCTGGAATGGCTCCTCCACTATGGGCAATGGAATCAGTGCAGCTTGGGTTTTCTTGCCCGCCCTCCCTATTTCTTGGCACCGGTGACAAGACCTGCAATACTGCTTCACCTGCTGGGTAAAGTTGGACCCATAGAAATTCTGGGCCAACCGCTGTGTAGTGTGCACAATTCCCAGATGACCAGACAAGAGAATATCATGTGCAATCTTGAGCAACTGTTCACGATATCCCTGTGGAACGACAAGCTGCCTGCCTAGCACCCCTCCCTCTGTCTGCATAGCCTGAGTATGCATCAGTCCATTTTCCTAATAAATCTTATATTTACTGTCACCTCTTTATGCTCTGTCAGAGTCTGCCCAAGTCCTTAGCTTCTCTAGATTAGTGTCACTTCTCTGAGCAGCTGCAAACTCCTCACACATTCCCAAGGCATGGAACAGGTCCCCTTCAGTCTCTAAACTATGGTCCCTAGCACTAGCTTCAGGGCACTCAGGATCACTGTCATCCCTAACTCTCTGACAATGGGTCACCACTCCCTCTTCAGAGTAATCCTCCATAGCTGTGTGGTTAACTGCTACTGGGGAAATTTCTACCCCCTTTTCATTAGTCTCCATTTCAGGAGACACAGGCTGGGGAACCAGCCTCTAAGTGGTTTCCACAATGGCTTCTGTAGGGTTCAGGGAACTACAATTTTCCCTTGCCACTTGGCTATAGGTAATTGCACACACCATCCCTTGTTTGTGGTTGTTGCCAAGGATGATGTCCACTGCTAACATTTTGGCTACAGCCACCTGTTGCACAGTTCTCCTGTTTCACCCCAGTCCAGGAGAACACTAGTGAGGGGCAATGTTTTCTCCCCACCAGTAAAGTCTTGTACAGTGACGTATTTATTGGGTATAAGCTGACCAGGCTGTACTAGATCCCCTTTTACCAATGTCAGGGATGCCCCTGTGTCCCTTAACCCTTACGTCTGTACACCATTCACCATGACTGGGTGCATGTGTCCCCTCATGTTCTCAGGCATGCTTCCAGGGACACACAAACAACCCACTTCTTTCCTAGCCCTCGGTTGAGTATTTCTCACCCTTTTGGGACACTGTCTGGCAATATGCCCCGTTTCTTTACATAACCAACATTCATTTCTTTTCTCAGAGAAATATTTTCTCTGTAACCTGGGGCTAACTGGTTTTGGTGGAGGCAGTGAGGGTTTTAGCTGCCCTGAAGATGCACTTTTCTCTTTCTGCGCTGCCAATCCCGCCCCATTCACTCTCAGCCCAGGTCTGCTGTTGGCATAGTGGTCTGAGAGTTCAACAGCCTCTTGCGCTGTTTTGGGATCTCGGTTCTCCAGCCAGGTTTTCAGCTATGCTGGGCATGCCCAGAAAAACTATTCTAACAAAATCACATTTTCAATTTTATCTACAGAGTTTGCTTCAGTTCCTTCCCACCGTTTTAAAAACTGATGTTGCTTCACGGCTAGCTCCTTGTAGCTCATGTCAGGGCTTCTCCTGAGCTTACAGAATTTAGCTCTGTATGATTTAGCAGTTAATTCAAATTTTTTTTAACAGTGCAGCTTTAAATTTGTTGTAATCATTGCTGTTCTCATTGTCCATTTGACCCAATGCATCCTGAGCTTTCCCGATAAGTAGCGGGTATAGCTGGAAGCTCCAGGACTCTCTAGAAATGTTAGCCTGAGTACAAACTTTTCCAAAAGAATTTAAAAAGGCATCCTTATCCTCCTCCTCTTTAAATTCAGCTATGAATTTGGAATTCAATTTGTAACCCAGTCCTGTAGTTCCAGTTAAACCCAAGCCACTTACCTGCTCTGATTTTGGTGGCTGGAGTCGTAGCATCTCCAGTTCATGTCACATCTGGCTTTCACACTCCTCACGGTCCACCTCTCACTGTTCATGAACCCTCTTCTTCTCTACAGCTTGCTGGAGCTCATGCTCCTCACAGTCAGCCTCCCGCTGCTCCCGCTCTCTCTTCTCCTGGAACTCCAGCTCCATTTAGCACAATTCAATCTGTAGCATGAGTACTTCAAGCTCCAGAATGTTGGTGACCTTCCCCTGCTGCTGTAGCCCTTCACTGGCACTGGCCGTGCTGTCTTCCTCACCAGATCTGGACACTGCACTGGCTGCTAGCCCCTCCATGCCCAAGGTTCAGTCTTTTACAGTCACTGTCTATGACTCGATGCTCTGGGTATCTGCTACCATCAGGGCATCCATGAGGTTCTGCTTGGTGGCTTTCACCTCATACAGGACTCTTCTATCCCTGCACAACTGGTTTAGGCAGTCTACAGTGTGCCCGCTGTAGTTGGAAGTCATCTTCTTCCTTAACTACGGCTACTCTAACTTGCACTTTAGAAAAAAAATGAAACAGGTAGGAACTTGACTGTAAGCCAAGTGATATAGTTCTGTTTCCTTTTTTTAAAGAAATAAATCATTGCCTTGTTTTGCAAGTGAACTGACAGTATTAAGCTGACACACTGAACAATAAAATCTTGTATTACCAAAGTTTATCAGCACTGCTGCCAACCAATCTGTCACAACCCCACTCAGCAGGTCAGGCCCTCTGCTCCCACAGTGCCAACCTCTGAGCGCAGTATTGTGAACAGGGTAACAGAACAGGGTAACCCCCCTGTCTGTTTTTTTTAGGTCCGAATCACCTTTGGTCTCAAGTTCTGGAGGGATTCAAACTGTGAACCTTCTGCTAGCATACCCAAATGTACAGGCTCAGATAATTCTGCTCTTTGGGGAAATGCCAGATATCTTTTGCCAAGGGCACCTAATCAAGTATACAAAATGAACCCTTAAAAACTCTATGAAAGACCTTAGATACATTCTTACCTTTTCCCAGTTTGGTATACCATTAAGCTTATGAACAGTGTCAACTTTAATCATCTGTACCTCACAGGCAAAATAATTTTGAAGACACAGGCAGTCTCTTTAAAATAAAAGGTTTACTTAGAAAATGGATAAAAATAGGTAACATGTAAGCACAGAACCATATATCAAAATGCATACAATCACTTAAAAGAACAAGGTAAAAAAAAGTGCAAACAAATTCCTACCACCATACAATTAGACTTGTCTATCAAATGTATATCTTTGAAAGTGCTTCAAGTAGATGTTGTTTCTTCAGAGTCCAACAGGAATGTGAGTAAGTGAAAATATAGAATACAGTTTAAACCCTGTGTCTCCACCCCTTCTATGATGCCACCTAGCTCCTCCTTTTAAAATATTAAAAATTATACAACCAGGATGTGTTATCACACAGGAGGTAAATTAAATAAGGTGACATCAGCAAGAACTCATTTTTCAAATGACTTCTTTGATCTTGAGTGGTTCCTGCTTTTTCAAAGACATCAGAGAACTTGTACAACTCTGCAGTTTTCTCACTTAACTGTCATATAACTTTCTAACACCAGCTGAAATTAACTGTTCTTCCTCGAAACATCATAAAAGTTTATGATCTCTATCCTGGCAGCTGGTCAGCTACAATTAAGTCAGATAAACAGGAGACCCTTACTTATGTCTCTCTAGTCTTTAATTATCTCCTGGCTTTCAGGTTAGCATCTTGTAGCTGAAACCTTGGAGGGAGAGGTCAGCCCACAGGCTGAGAGACACTCAATAACACATTTTTATATTACAAAAATCATACAGGGATCAGAACCAGCTGGTCAAGCATCACAGTAATAATAAGAGAACTCCTCCATGGTGGAACAAAAGTATAAAACATAACATGAACAGAAACAAAGACTGTATAAAAAATATAAAAAAACACTACACCTAATAATTGGTCCACATATAAAATATCAGTCAATAAAAATAAGAGTCTAATTAGGAAGGCCAAAAAAAATTTTGAGGAAAAAATAGCACTCTCAACAAAAGATGATAAAAAATATTTTTACTATTACATCGGGTCTATAAAAAAAATCCTGTCCTACTATAGGTCCTCTAAATACATCAGCAGAAGTTATTACTGATGAAGTAGATATGGCCACAAAATTTAACAGATATTTCATTAGTATGTTTAGCTCCAAGGTTCAATTTCAAGCATCTAACATTGAGCTAAATAATACTATAAAATCCCTTAGTGAAGATGAGGTCATGGATGCCATTAAAATGCTGAAATCAAATGGATCTGCGGGTCCTGATGGAATCCACCCAATTTTTGTAAATAATACTGCTTGTCATATAGTGGGCCCCTTGACCATCTTATTCAATGCTTCTCTCAGTACAGGGTCAACCATACCTATATGGAGGTAAGCTACAGTGATTCCCTTATATAAAACAGGTAGTACAAATTTAGTACTAAATTATCGCCCAATAAGTCTCACAGCTATATTTTGCAAACTTATGGAGAGATTGTTAAAAAAACAGAGTAGTAGACCATCTTAAAAACATTGGTTTTATCGATATAACTCAGCAGGGTTTTGTCAAAGGCAGGTCATGCCAAACAAATCTTCTAAACTTATTTGAGCAGGTAATCAATGCTTTAGACAAGGGCCTATCTGTTGATGTTATATTTTTGGATTTCTCGAAAGCCTTTGACTCAGTGTCCGATAAAATCCTCATCAGTCTATTAGAAACAGTAGAAATATATCCTCAAATGATAAACTGGATCAAATCATGGCTCTCTGACCGCACACAATGTGTATCATTAAAAGGTTATTTATCACTATGGGGCTCTGTTACTAGTGGCATCCCTCAGGGCTCCGTTTTGGGACCAGTTCTTTTTAATATGCTGATCTCCACCATGCTCCCCTTGAACAATCATTGCTGGATGGCCAAATACACCGACGATTGCAAACTGGGAGAAATTGTTACTAACATAGATTTTGCAGTTCAAATACAAAAAAATCTTACACATCTTGAGAACTGGTCAATAGAAAATGAATTAGCATTTAATGTACATAAGTGCAAGGCGATCCATCTGGGAAAAAACAATCCATGTTATTCTTATAAATTGAACAATATTAATTTACAAATTACTGAAAAAGAGAAAGAGAAAGATTTGGGGGCAACATTTTCCAAAAACCTAGCTTTTGACACACATGCAGCAAACATCGCTAACAAAGGAAACCCAATACTGGGATGCATTAAAAACATCAAGAGCCGGAATGAAACAGTGATGGTCCCTCTATTTTCGGGAATTGTCAGGCCACACCTGGAATATTGTTCTGCAGTACGTGCACCACAACTCATCACAGGCACTAAACGAATCGAAAAAATTAAGCGTAAAGCCACAAAAGCAATTAAAACTATGCAAAATTTTGATTATGGTACCAGGCTAAATAAATTAGGTCTTTACTCAATGCAGTGCAGAAGAAAGAAGGGTGATTTGTGTACAGTTTATAACGCTATAAATGAAGAATCAACATTCGAAACTATTGGGCTGTTAAGTAATTCATCTAAAGCTAGCACCAGATCACAGGATAAAAAAATAATGGGTGCTGTAAACAAAACTAATAAAATAAATCATTGATTCACACAAAGGGTAATAAAGACATGGTATAGTCTACTGAAAAGGGTCACTGATAACAAAACAAATGACACTTTCAAAAACATTCTAGATGTATATATGAATAACAAAAATTCCTTTTCCACCAATGAAAAATGGTGGCAAGCTTATAATAGGCATAACCACCTACCTAGCTTGTATTTACCTATGAACTTGTGCAAATCCAGAGAAAGCAGGAAAGAAAATTCAGGAAAAGAAAGAGGCTGGTAAGGTAGCAGGCTCATTTTCCCTGCAATCTTGGGATATCACCTCTGGGTTAAGCCATCTTTCTTATCCAGAGGGCGTATTGGTGGATGACTTCTTAGATAAGAAAAAATGCACAGTTTATTACAATTTGGTGGACAAGGCCATAGAGCTAATAAAAAAAGTGGGAAAAGGGATACTGTTGGCAAAATGTGACATTCAGATAACTTTTTGGCTGCTCCAGGTACACCTTCTGGATTGGGACTTGCTAGGGTTTAAATAACACAGAAATATAGAAACATAGAAGTTGACGCAGACAAGGACCGCAAGACCCATTCAGTCTGCCCATTTTTTTCTACCTTATGAATTGGGGGTTAGTTCTGATAAGGCCGTGCCATGGATTGTGCAATGTCCTGTGCAACCTTTGAGAAATTCAGTTGTTTTTTGGAATAAGTGGTCAGGAAGTATTGAAATGCAAGGGCATCTTACAATTATCTGGATGATTTTTTAATTGTAGGTGAAGCAGAAAGTAAGGATTGTCTACAAAATTTGGAGGCATTTAAGTGTCTGTGTGTTGGGGCCTAACAGAAGAGAAAAATGGAGGGACCGCCCAGCACTATCACCTTTATAGGGATAGAATTAGACTCTTCAGCCATGGATCCAGACTCCTGGCAGAGAAGGTGGGGAGGCTGCAGCAGTTAATAAGGGAAGTTAGGGAGGCCTGATGGGCTCAGTTGAAGAAGATGCAGAGCCTCATAGGGCATCTCAATTTTGAAGATAGGCCATTGCACCAGGGTAATCATTCACAAGGAGGCTAGTGGGCTCCAGAGTGGCAATCCAGCAGCTGCACCACTGCATCAAACTAAGCAGGGGTTTGAAGTCAGACCTAGAAGCGTGGGATTACTTCTTGCAGATTTTCAATGACAGGTCCATGTGGCAGGCAGAATACATACAAAGCTGTCATGCTGGTGCAGCGGTAGCACTACTGCTCACAATGCTGATGACCTGGGTTTGGGAATGAGCCTGGGCCACTGAAGGGACAGCATAGGGGAGGAGGATCGAGCATCCTAGAGGTTGTGGCAGTTGTGTATAACATCAGACCACTGCTATTAGCATAGTCTAAAGGCATGAATATAGCCTAACGCTATACTGTAGCTGCGCTACACTACTTTCATTGTGTGCGTCCAGCTGATTTTGGCGTTGTCAGATTATTTGAATCCCCCCTGTTTTTTCACATGGGGGTATGGGGGGCAAAGCCCCCCAATTCAAATAATCTGATAAAAAACCTACAGGCCTATGTGGCATAAAGCGCGCCGTAAGTGGGCTGACGTGACATAGCGTGCCATAAGTGGGCAAGCAGTGTAAGGTGGTATGATGTTCTACACAGCTGCCCAGGTCACTGTCCTCTGGGGAGAGATGGTGTCACATCCCACTGCTTCACTACCACCTAGGTGACTACAGGTGGTGTCACAGGGAATCAGCGACTGGTAGGAGGGGACCATTTGAGCATGTCCACATGTCGGTTGCATCAGGCTTCACTGGCAGCCAATCCTGATGCACTCCAGGTAGGGGGTGGGAAGAACAGTGGAAAAATGGTGCAGGACTGGGAGGATGCAACCTCCAATGGCTCACCATGTCCCACACTGGACTCACTCCAAAATCCCCCAGGGACTCCATCAGTCTTCACTTCCAGCTTTGGTGGCCAGATTGATGCATGGAAGAAATGCCATGGAGCTGAAGGTATACCTGGTTCTGGGGGTGAGTAAGCAAGGGGGGCAGCACAGCAATGTGTCACAGGTGGGCTGATTTTCCCAGAAGGATAACTGGCAGCATCTCAGCTGGATGGGAACTGGGCACCTGGCAGTAGGTGGAAGGGGGTCCTGTTTGTGACCAGGGAGGGTAAAAAAAACAAACGGAAATTGGGTTCGGGAATGAGCCTGAGTAATTGGAGTCAGCAGGAGGAGGAAGGATTGAGCATCCTAGAGGATGCGGTCCTTCATTCCCTGGGGAGAGACAGTCTCATCTGCCATTGCCAAACCACCCCCTGGATGCATGGAGCAGTGGGGCTCAGCGTGACCAGGAGTGGGAGGAGCCTCACTGGTTGCATATGATGTCACACAGTGAAATGCACAACTGCAGCCCTCGACTGAACAACTCCTGATGGTGGAAATTGGAGGAAAAAAGGAGCACCCTGCACCCAATGATGATGGACTGCCCGGTACCACCAATTCCCCTACCTGCCCTGCCAAGCTTGCTTCCTGACATAACCAGAAATTATCGAGGGTAACTTCTCCACCTTGCCTCCACCTCAGGGGAAAACCACGGCTTAATGGGGGTGGTACCCCATATGGAAAAAGGTAAGAGGGGATGGATGAGAGCTGGCCCGGTGGCACTGAGGGTTGAGGCACTGGATGCCACACCTTGCACCATGCCGGCGATCTGGGTTTGGGAATGAGCTCGTGTTGCCAGAAGTCAGCTGGGGAGGAGAAGACTGAGAATCCGATGACAGCTCTCCTCTCCTGGGGGTAGGGTGGGGTGTGACTCCCCAGTGCTAGTGACGCCCAGCGGAGGCTGGGGTACTGCAGCCTGGGACCACATAACTGCTGGGGCAAAGGTGCCGGTGGACATCCTGTGGGTGGGTGTGGGAGCACGCCTGGCTGTGCTTGGACGTCATTGCATGTTTGCGCCTCTGGGAGGGGAGGGTTACAAGCACAAACAAGGAAAAACCTGCATCATCAGGTAGACAATGGCACCTGGCCTCCATGCCCACCGCCGGATCCTGCCTAACTGGTCTCCTGATTCGCTCCACCCCTAAATCTGCCTGCAGCTGGAGTCTCAACTTCAAGGAGCACTAAGATGGAGTGGTGGCCCCACCTTGGGGTGGGGTACAAGCCAAGGAGTTCTCCTGCTATGAGGTAGGTGAGGGATCGGAGTACTGAGGGGGAGACTCAGGAATGGGGGGTCTCAGACAGGCAGGATACAGCCTGGATGCCTGAGGGAGTCTCAGCGAAGCAGTAACCAGAGGGAAAAATAAGTTGGAAAAAAAAAAAAGAAGGGATGGATGGCATACCTTGGCAAATGTTTTTATTGATTTATTTTTTTATTTTATTACTCAGATACACACATTTGAGCAAAATGCTCATTTGCAAAGGTTCCTCATCAAAACAACAGTACAGTTGCAATACTTCTTGACACTTTACAAGTAACAGATAAGCATAGGCATCAACAACATGAATTTGGTTATATTTTATCATAATGCAGAGATCAAAGAAACACTTCCATGGGTCTGGAATTCATAGTAATGAAAGTGCTGAAACCTTAGTAGCAGCCCTGCAGGGCATGTCTGAGGAAAGATCTGTGTGCTTTTATGGCACAAGGAGTTAGTAGGGTAGCACAAATGTGTGAGATCAGAGAGAGAGAGAGAGAGGAGAGTTTTGGTGTTTTGGAAGGAGATTGGGTACAGAGTAGAAGGGGAGGGTCTAGAAACAAAAACCGAAGAACAAAATGGGTGTATGACACAGATTTGCAGACTTCCGGTGACGTTACCAACTGGGATGGCTGGCTGAAACTCACACTCCCTGAAATCCATTAAAATAACAGCTGAAACCCAAACTTTTTTCCCAGATCTGGCTAAACACTCTTACCAGGTTGTAACAACTGGATGGGGAAGAAAATTACAGCCTTACAGGCTTCTACTGTGACCAATGCCGATAGTTCAGAGTTGGCAAACTCCAAAAGTGAGGTCTCCACCAGCACTAGAATGGGGGTGTCTGAACTTGTAACACCTCAGAGCATCAACAAAAAGTGAAAATCAGATCTCATCCTTGAGGAACTGAATGCTGTCCAGAATGACACTAAAGGGGATTTTGATAAAATTCACTCTCAAGGGACTTCCGGTGCAATGCTCGGGGTAATGGTGGCTTGATCACTTGGCTCTGCAGCCATCCAGGCATTAAATTCAAATGTAGCTGGTAAACCTGACGAAAATACCTCTTAATCAATAGCTACCGGATGGCTAGCAACAGGAATAAAGGAGGAAACAACCGAATTGAAACTTTTACTCAGGATTCTGAATCCTCAGACAATGAGCAACTAGTGGTGGAGGCCCTACAAGCTACCCCTAAGAAACACTAGGAGCAAACCAAATCCTTGACTAGCAAATCCAAAAAATCAGAGGCATGGTCCAAAAGCTAGATAAAATTCTAAGTAAGATTATCGACCTAAAATCAGAATTTACAAACTTTAAGCAACTCCAAGAATCGATGTAAAAAGAGATTGCAGATACCTCCTCTAAGGTATCGATCCTCAAGCAGGCCTCTCAAGACCAGGGAGAGACAGTGTCTCAGCTCCAGTCCACCATGCAGAAAATCACCCAATTATGCCAACTAACGGTAGAGAGGCAAGAAGACGCTGAAAACTGACACCGACATTGTAACCTTTGGATATATGGAATCCCTGAAAACACTGAAGGTCAATGCTTAGAAAGCTTTATAACAATGGTTATTCGAACCTCTCTCTCAATAGACCAAGCCTTAAATCTAGAAATTGAGTGCACACTTAAAGCATTGGGCCCCAAGCCAACACAGTCAAATGCCTGACCAAGATCTATAATCATCAGATTTCTGTGATATAGTACCAAAGAACTCATTCTTAAAAAAAGCGTGGTCTCTGGGAGTAGTACATTATGGCACTGAGCGAATATTTTTTGATAACAACTGTGCTACCACCACGATGCAATGAAGAAGGGCCTATATCCTGCTTTTCCCAACATTAAGAAAACATCAACTGAAGTTCAGAACTCCTTACCCCAGCCGATTAATTGTGCAATACCCTTCGGGACAAGTATCCTATGATTCGGCTGCGGAGGCTCTACAGGATCTCTCTTCCAGGGGATATGCTACATCGGCTAATGTACCGAATTTGCAGCACAGCCAAATGTCCAGACCAGTATCCAGGGCAGGACAACAGGGGCAACAGAGCCAACAGGCAGCCCTAACAGTGATAAAACAGCTCCTGACTCAATTTGCCAGTGAGGAAACTGATCCGGAGTAGATCCGCATAACTAGAGGAGAGGTAGGCAGCTCTTGCTCTCCTTCCTGCATGGCGGACCCCTCTGGGGTGCCTGTGGGTCCGGGAAGGGATTCCTGATTCCTGTGTGGGGGAGGACGGGGCTGGCTCAGGGGTGGGGTTGATCACTGGACCACTCTTTTCCCATTCTTACAGCCTTAGAGCTGTGGGTGGGGGGACGGGAAACCAGGCCCTTGAGCTCCCGAAGTCCTCATATTATGTAGGGTAGGGATCCTAGGCCATTGGCATCGGGGCAGTAACCCGGGTGTTAGTCTGCATAGGGGTCCTTCACTGACTGTGTCTCTATCCTTATCTTTTACACAGAGTGGCAGTGGGGGGGAGGGGTCGCCTCCAGAGGGGAAGTGGTAACTAGTTAATGTAAAGGCTTGTGCCTTGGTCTTGGGAGTATGTTAAATAGTGTCTATTTCTTTCTAACATGGACTCGGAAGATAGCTCTCCCAGGACCCAGGAGGAGGCATGAAATTTGGCTGAAATACTCAGATCTCACCGATTGCACCTGCACCCCATGGAGGATTGTTTTCCCCCTTTACAACAAGGCTTCAAATTGGCACTGCTTATTGCTCTGTGAAACCTCTGAGAAGAATACTGTTTATTCTTGGGGCGCAGTGAGGACTCCTAAGACAGCTCACCCAGAGGCACTGAATGTGACTTGCCAGGCAGAAAACCTCCCCCTAGATGACGGACATATGGCCTGAGTGCAACAGCTGTACTTGGGCCAGAATGGAGTGGCGGGGGCTTTCCCTACCCCCCTCAAGGAAGGTGGGGGAGTGGTCCTCGGCATTGCCCTTTCCCAGGGTTAAGGCCCTAGTGTTCCCCCACTGAGGGAGTCTGGTTCTGGCGGCTCATTTGGGGCTGGCCGGGGAGCGGGGCCACTCCACATCCAGCAAGACATCTCGCTTTGCATAGACCAACTCCCTGTTGTTTGCTGATTGAGGACTGAATATTGTAAAGGGAAAATCTAGGCCAGAATCATTACTTCACTCATCCCTCCATCTTTTTGCATGGCATATATATTATTGTCTAGAGAGGGGGGGATTTATTTATTTAGTTTTTGTTGACCGGGTAAGTGCACTAGACAAATCCTGCCTATTTTCAGGCACGACCCCGGGGAAGGGGATACAGATGGATGCCAACTGATCTTGAACCAGATTAAGCTGTTGGTGGTATATTTAGTGAATGAGGGAAATTTGGCCAGTACACCGTGGAAATTCCCCTACTCTGGAGGGCGCTGTCGAATGGCATTTGGCTCAGAAGATTTGCAGACACCAATGGAGCAGGATGTGTGGAGAGCTGAGGAGAGGCTCACCTCCTTGGCTTTTACTTTGCAACTTTGCTTGTACTGCAACATGGAACCTACCTCAGTCGGAGGTGCCGTGAAGGCAGCGGTTTCGGTCGTGCATATTGAAATGGAGTCAGTTTCGGAAATCGATGTTCCAACTGGTGATGAGGAGATTAATTTACAGTTGGTGGATATAGAACGGCAGTATGTTGCGAGACGGAACGTCCTGGTGACGGCGTTGGAACAACGGCGGTCTGGGAATTTGGATGCGCACCTACAGGAACTGAAAATGATGCAGGGAGAGTCTCTGCTGGTAACAGAACACAGGGTTATGGATACTGGAGCTACGGGGTGTGCTCACTCTGAAGAGGAGCTGCTTTCTTCAATGGATATTCCTAGGACTACGTGGGGTGAGTCCTCTGTTGATATGGGGATGGATTTTGCTGAAGTGTTGCCTGCAGCCGACTCTGCGGGTCCCTCATGCCCTGTTGCAAGTCATTCCAGCATTCCTGAGTTACGGCCTCTAAGTGCTCAGTCTCAGGTAGCTGGGATGAAAGACTTGACTGTTTCTCCTCATAGTGCAGACAGGGAATCATCTATATTGTCTAGACCTGAACCCCCCCCCTTCCCTCTTCTTTGGAACTGAGCTCATTAACAGGGGAGTCTTTAGAAGCTCCTGAATCTCCTCCGTGGGTGGCCACGGTTTTGGAAGCTTTGGGTTGGGTCAGGTCTCCGGATGGGAAATCCTGGGATGCAAACTTAAAGCCTCTTGAGGCTTCACTATCTGTTTCTGCTCCTTTGTCTCCTAGTGTTCCCAGCTTACCTCTAGGTCAAATACCGGCTCTTACCTCGGATTCCTTATCTAAATTTCCTAGTCCTGATATGATGGAGCATAGTAGAGATTTGGAAGAGGGTGATGTGAGTCTGTCACCTGAACCCCCCCCCCAATGTGGTACCTCAGGCTGGTACTGCGTCCCCTACTCCAGTGAATACAACTATGCTTGGTAAAGATGCAGGTTCATCTGTGTGGCAAGGTAATATTGCTGAACGCCTTTTTCCAGCCACCTTTGGACTTGGTAATGAACCTGCTGCATGATGTAATGCTGTTCGGTTGAAGTATCGGGGGTCACAAGAGGAGATCCCAAATAGACTTTTTATTGGTCGTGAACTTTTAAAACAAAGAATGAGGTTTTACACCTACAAGATTTATGCCCTGATCCATATGCCAGGGGATACAGTCTTTGATGTCAGTTTCAAACACCCGGCAGGTTTGAACAGGTTTTAGAAGCAGTACCTAGTTTTGAAACATACGCCTTTATGGAAACCTTACTTGGCAATCCCTTTAACTAAACCTGTTTCAAAGAAAATCACTATTTTATTTCGGAACGAAGGAGTGAATGTTGCTGACATTACATATTGGTTGAAACAGCACTGTTTCATTAAAAGCCCCCCGGAACCCATTCTTGATGAGGAGCATCTATGGACAGGGGGTTGGAGATATCAAATTGACTTACGGGTTGAAAATGGCCAGACTAAACATTTGCCAAATTGTTTTTTTTAGGTCGAGATAGAGGAGTGCCTTTTTACCCAGGCCAACCCAGGGCCTGTTATAAATGTGGGGCTTTGGGTCATTTAAGTAATATCTGTGACCAGCAAAAATGTGGCTTATGTGGGGAACTTGGGCATATAGGTGCACATTGTAGAAACCCTATGACATGCAATTTATGTGACGAAAAGGGGCATATGTTCCGTACCTGTTCTTGGGCATCGCATAATCAAGCTGATGCAGCCCGTCGGGCAGAACAAGATGATTTTGTAGCAAATGCACAAAGAGAATGACAAAGGTTGCAAGATATGTTAGTCCATAATGCAGCTCAGGATGCAGCTCCGGACCCAGTTACACTTCTGCATGAGGGAGAGGTTTCTCATGTCCCGATCACTGATGGTATGGAAGTCACTGCTCAGGTTCTTCCCTCTACTGGTGAAATAAGGCAGACTGAATTTCTGGTTCCTGACCCTTTGCCACTGAAGGAGACAAAAGGGAAGCAGGGTTCGGAACAGACAGTCTTGGTTTTCCAACCAATTGTGGAGACTAGTATTATTCAGGAACCCTTGTGTAAGCCTCCTCCTGGAGCTTCATCAGATATTCCCTTTCAACGTGTCACTAGGTCTAAGGCCTCTAGGATGAACAGAGGGCCTTCTCCTTTTTGTCCTGAAATAGTAGACTCTGCCATTGTGAACCCTTTTGCTCCTTTACAAGGACCAGACGGTGAAGAGGAGGAGGTGGATTCGGATTTTTCGTCAATCGCCTCCTCTCTCCCTGAACATGTTCAGGACCTTGAGGTTAAGGATAAGCCTAAACCAAAAAAGCGGAAAAAATGGAAGTGAATTTTGCCTTTTTGTGTGCTTTGGGTTTCCCTGACATCTAATCCTCCCTGGCAATGCATATTTCTTTACTTACTGTTAATGTTAACAGTATAAAGTCTCCTTTACGGAGAAGAACCACTTTTGCCAGTCTCAGTACCTACCCTAATTCCATTATTTTTTTACAAGATACCAGGTTAAGCTCCCTGGCTTGTGTTAGAGCAGCTAGTCAGGATTGGCGCTGGGGTGTTTCCTTCTGGTCATTAGGGGAAGCTGTTTGTGATGGCTTAGGGATTCTGTTTTCTTCAAACTTAGCCATTAAAGTGTTACAATTCTTAGATATAGTTCCTGGTAGAGTGATGCTCATGGATATTGTTGTTTCTCAGTGCATTTACCGACTTTTGAATATCTATGCCCCCCAGTCCAAAGCTGATAGAGCGGCTCTATTTAAACAGATTTCCTCATATTTACATAACTCAAAATTGGTGGTATGGGGGGGGGGGTAATTTCAACTGTGGTTTAACGGATAAAGATTTGGGGACGAACAACAAAAAATTATTTTGTGATACAAATGCATTATTGAATGTTTTAAGCACAAATAATTTGGTGGACTCCTATGAACTACTTCACCAAACGCCAGTACACACTTTTTATAAAGGAACACTCTCTACCAGAATAGATTTTTGGTTTGTATCTCAGAGGATTACATGTTGCTGTATTACGATGGAGCCTTTGGAAACTTCTGATCATTTAATAGTTAAACTTACGCTTGGCAATTATCAAAATCTTATTTTAGGCAGGGGTTTTTGGAAGTTAAATATGTCCCTCTTGCAGGATGTTACACTTACTGCTCAGCTGGAATTTTTATTTTCCCTAAGGTCTGATATCTCCTTTTTATATGATAGCCCTCTGGATTGGTGGGAGGACACAAAAAAGAATTTGAAATGTCTGTTTTTGCATTTTTCTAGGTGTAGAGCAAGAGATGCCTATCTACAATATTTGGGGTATAGAGCCAGATATCTGGCCTTTTTATCACAGGCATTTTCCTCGCAAGGAGAACAGAGGCAACAATTTCTTGCTCTCAAAGACAAAATGATAGCTTTTCTCCAGGATAGAGAAAAACAATTTCGGTTACGACAGAAATATTTAACTACGGGAACTAAAGAGCAGGTTAACCCTCTTGATTTAGCCAGTCAAAATTTGCCTCCATTATGTATGACCTCTTTAAAACCACCTGACGGAATATTAGTTGACAATACTCGTCAGATTAGAAACATAGTGCAAGAACATGTGGAAAATACCTTTTCTTCTCTAGGTTCAGCATCCCCTGTTTCTTTTTTACATAATTTGGATATACCGTTGCTTTCGGATCTAGAAATTGATGCCCTTCAGGCCCCTTTTTCCTTAGTTGAGATTACACAGGCAATTAGTCATTTGTCCTCTACTTCTAAACCTGGTGGGGATGGTTTGCCAAACCTGTTCTATAAAACATATACAGAAACACTGGCACCATGGCTGTTGCTCGTTTATCAGGCTGTTTGGCAAGAACAAAGAGTTTCTCTTAGTATGGGGAATGGGGTCCTTTTTTTTGTTTATAAGAAAGAAGATCCTATGGAATTGTAGAATTGGAGGCCATTGAGTCTCCTGACCACTGATTATAAAATTTTGACTAGTATTCTGAATAACCGACTAATAGTTGTTTAAAAAAAATTATTGGTTACTACTCACACCTGTGCAGTCTTAGCAAGGAATATTTCCCAAAATGTAATTTTTATTAGGGAATTATTGGAGCTTGGTTCAAAAAATCAGTTAAATTGTTATTTGTTAGCATTAGATTTGGAAAAGGCTTTTGATTCTCTAAGAGATGACTATCTTTGGGATGTTTTAACTTTCTATGGTATACCGTCTGTTTTTATAAATTTGCTTAAAACTCTATATTGCACTGCTATGGTAACACCCTTGGTTAATGGGTTTTTGGGGGTTCTGGTCCTTTATCGGATTGGAGTTAGGCAAGGCTGTCCTTTGAGTCCTCTTTTATTTGTATTTGGTTTGCACCCTTTATTACGATATATTGATAGAGAAGTGCGGGTACAGGCAATTGTGTCTACTGAGAATTATTGTTTTTCCAAGATATTAGCTTATGCTGATGATTGTATCTGCCCTATTGCATATGTAGAATCAGGGAGAAATTTATTGTCTTTCTTACATTCTGTCCAATTGAGTACTGGTATTAGAATCAACACGTTTAAATGTTTTTTGTTTCCCTTAGGTTCAGTTCCTAGTGTGAACATATTTGACATACCAGTAATCACTAATAAAGTGAAATTTCTGGGTTTTTTTTTTGGTTCTCCAGAATCTGTACATAGTAATTGGGAAGAAATTTATGATACGGCTCTAGCTAAAGTCAAGAAATGGCAAGCATGGAAAATGACGCGTAAGAAGCGTGTTTTCCTGTTGAAATCCAACATAGCCCCTCTTTTTCTTTACCTATCTCGTATTTTTCCTCTGCCCTTTGTGATGCATGCTAAAATGATGGGTCTTTTTTTTTCGGTTATTATGGGGTAGTCGTTTGAATCCTGTGAAGAGAGCACACACATACAGACCCTGGAAAGAGGGTGGCTAAGGTATGTTACATCCAATTGTGCATTTTTTGGGGAATTTTTTTTATACCTCTATTCGACCTCTTTTGTTAGAAAACACTGCTGTAGGTACCATTTGTATGTCTCTGCGGGGAGCCCCTTTTCTAGCAGCTTGGGGTAGAGGAAAATGGCACCCAGTGAAAGGGCGTCTTCCTATTTATGTACAACATACACTTAAATATATTAGTTTATGGAAGATTGAATTGAGTTGGTTTTCGTCACACGAGATAAGGTCCTTTTACAATCATATTGTTGCTACTTGTTATTTTGAGGAACCTCTCTTTTTAGTTTCTACGGACATTGATACGTCCATTTTGCTAGCCAGTATGATAGAGCCTAGAATACCGGAGAAAATGCGTGATGTGGTTTGGTTGTGCGCACATCAGAAACTAAATGTTAAAGCTAACCAGAAGCATAAACAAATAAGTGAGAGGGTTTGTCCAGAAGTTTCCTGTCAAGGGCAATTAAAGACAATACGACATTTATATTTTGAGTGCACACACATTGCCTCCTTTTGGTCTGCACTGGCGCTTTGGTGGGGTGAGCCTTTGTTTGAATCTATAACATATAATACCCTGATATTGGGCCAATCCCCAAAGGAATGGTGTAAATGGCATAAAAGTACGGTATATGTTCTTCTGGCTTGCCTTAAATGGCATATTTGGCAAGTGAGATGTTTGAGAATTTTATAGAATAAGATTTATACTGTACAAGAAATTTTTTTTCATATTCAGCATGACCTGGATGTATTATATGCTTATGAAATGCATACACTGGGGACCTCTGTTGGTGGGCTTCTTTGGAAAAATGTATTTTGGTTGGGTTGAAGATTATTTTTCTTTTGTTTTCTAGTTACCTATATATAACTGTTGTTTTTATTTAAGTTTTGTAAGGTTTTCTTTTTTTAGATTTCTTTTTTTTTGGGGGTTTTCCCTTAAAGTTTCTTTATTGGAGGGGTGTACCTGAACTTCTTTTGTATGATTTCCTTCATGGTTGGGTATTACTGAATTTTTCCTTTTATTTATGCCTTAATGTGTTTTCCGTGTAGTAATTTACTGAGAGTTTTTTGATTTCTTTATATTTAGTTACCGTTTGGAATATTTCTTTACCTGTGTGGTTTAACACTGTCAGTTATACTTTGTTTTTGTTTTTTTGCAATAAAAATTTCCCCTACTCTTTTTGATAAGTGCCATGGGATCTTTAACATCCACCTGAACTACCACCAATACAGGCAGATGGGACCTCGGTTTAACGTCTCATCTGAAAGACGGCACCTCAGAAGTGCAGCACCCCTCTCATGCTGCACTACAGTGTCAGTACTGGGATATTAACCCATGTGCCAGATGTGGGAACTGAACCCACAGCCCTGTGATCTCCCAGCCTCAGAGGCGAGTGGGCTACCTACTAAGCCACTGACACTGTCTGTCATGGTTGAGCCCTGACATCTGAATGGCTGGAGTGGGATTAGTGATACGAAGGGCTGGGATCATTTAACACATCTATGGTTACTCTTTATACTTTCCTCCTTCCATAATCTTTGGGATTAACCCTGGAATGGAAGGCCACAGTTGTAATAACTCACTGATAGCTATGCACTTTTGTTTCAACCTTCCCCGCCCACATTCCCAAACCCAGCTATTATGGTTTTGTTTTTTTGTTTTATCCTATTCCATCCTGTCCTACCACACACACTATTTTAGGGGCAAGAGCATCCCCAGGTGAAACACTCCTCATCGGAGTCTACATTTCTCATACAAGTGGGATTATATTCTGCGCTCCCTTCCCCATTGGTCAGTGGAGTGGGAATTGGAAGTCGCCAACCTCCACACTTTGTATATAGTTACTTGCTATTGCTTTTTTCCCATACTCCAACCCAGTTGGTTGTTTAGTGATAGAATCCAACAATTTCTAATTCCCTTTCCCCATATTAAAAACTTAAACACTGGATTGTTTAATAAATGTATTTGGATTTTACAGAAAGTAAACAGATACAGTGAGTACAGGTACAATAGGAGAAAAATTGGCTGTGTTGAAGCAGGGAGGAGGCCTATTTTTGTTTGTTGAATCCCCTCTTGATACATTATGGGACCTCCTTTTAGAATTATTTAACATAATGTGAACAGTCTTAATGGCCCAATTAAGACATATTGAACAGTTAAAGCCCTCCAGAAAATGAAGCCTGACCCTTTTGTTTCTCCAGGAAACCCACTTAAACACTGCTGAGCATCAAAAATTGTTAAAATTTGGATTTTCCCAGGAGGTTGAATCCTCTTATAGGTGGGGCAAGAGAAGAGGAACTGCTATACTAGTGTCCCGATCCTCCCTATTTACCTTGACTGACCAATATGTAGATCCTGAGGGAAGACTGGTGATGGCAATAGGCACAGTCCAGGGTCACCTCCTCAAAGTATGCAGTATATATATCCCCCCCCAAGCAATGCCTCGACAATCCAAAGACTGGTGGACCAAATACTTCTTAGACAGAGGGGAGTGCTGGTAGTGGAAGGGGATCTTAACTGTTTATTAAATCCTTCACTAGACACTTCAGCAACCAGTCCAGCAAAACAAACCCCCGGACAATGACACCTATGATGCTTACTGAAAGATATAGGACTAGTAGACTCCTGGCAGCAGTTAAACCCTTCTAAAAGAAAATTCTCTAATTACTCAGCAGCTCATGAACACTATTCATGCTTAGACTACCTGTGTATAAGTCAAGAACACAAGTCGATGATCCAAGGGGCGGATATTAAAAACATCCACCTTTCTGACCATGTTCCGATTGAGCTTGATTTAGACATAATCCAGGAACAGAGAACTACGCAATGCAGGTTTAATCCCTCATAGCAGGGACTACTGTGTGGTGTGTAGACAGCAGAGACTCCCTTGCCCCCTTTCTACACCACAATGTGGGATGGATGCTTTTTTCTATAGGGAGGTAGCCCCCTCCTCCTTCCAATGCAGAGACAGTGTGGATTGTGGAATGTTGTAGCCTACCAAGCCTATACAGACTGAGACTGACATGGGTGGGTGGGTGGGATTGTCCCTCCTTTATGGCCCTATGCTACAGGCTATCCTCTGGAGCTGGATGTCATCATGTTCTTGTGTGGTACCCAGTTAGGCACTGATCTGCAACAGGGTTGATACACAAGGGGCGGCTGGAAAGAATGAGAAGGGACTTGGCAAGGTTGGAGAAATGGTCTGAAGTATGGCAGCTTGCATTCAGTGCAATGAAGGGCAAAGTAACTCACCCAGGAAACAAAAACCCAGGGGAAGTGTAACACAATGGGGGGTAGGTAGTACCAAAACCAAAAATGGAAAGGGACCTGGGGGTAATCATATCAGATGACCTAAAGGTTAGCAAGCTTTGTAAGTAGTAGGCATGGCTGGGGGGATACTGGGATGTATAGGGAGAGGCATCACCAGTAGAAAATAGGAAGTTATCCCTCTGTACAGACAGTTGGTGATGTTGTATTTGGTGGCCAAAAATAAGTACCTTAAACACATTAGGGTCTTGGTATAGAAAACACATCACACAGAAATCTAGGCCTTCTCTGTTTACTTCCATTCAGCTCAGATACAGGGAGAACACTTATCTCAACACAGACAGGAAAAGTAACAGGAAATGCATTCCACAAAGCTGCACTGTCTAAGATTTCTTAAAGCTGTATTACACATAACAATCCTTCCTGACTTAGCTAGAAAATACGTAAGTCAATAATTCAGAAAATAGTATGAAGCTATTAAAGTTATTACTGCAATGTCCCTTTTAGTTAGTCTATATCATTAGGCTGTATTTCTACAAGTCCATTATTTTTGGTGGACCTCTTACACGTCCTGATCAATGTAGTAGGACTGGAGGCTGTTGCTCTGGAATCTGATTAGCATCAGCCACATCTTGTCTCAATTGCTGTGGTTCCACTATCTCTTCCTTTTCTTGTTCTGGAAGAAATAATGCTGGATAACTACCCTGACTCTGGGTATCCCTCTTTTGTTCTGTCTCAGTTCTAGTATGTAATTGGTCCACATGTTTTTTCACTCTCCTCTGGTTAGTCAGTCGAACAGTATAGACAACACTTCCAAACTTTTTTTCTGCCACACCTTCTATCCATCTCTTCGGGCCTGCATACGTCCTGACCCACACAAGATCATTGGGTTTGAAGGATCTGGTCTTAGGAAGCATTTCAGTTATTGACTTATAGCTTAGAGGGTGAAGAAGATTCAATTGAGTTTGAATGTGACATCCAAACAACAATTCTGCAGGGGACATTCCTGTGACACAATGTGGTGTTGTTCGATACATCACAAATAAGTCCAAAAGGGCTATTTGTATTGTTGTCGGTGTAGTAGGATTAGCTTTGTCCATACTGTTTTTAAAAGTCTGAACCAGGCATTCCACTTCACCATTTGAACTTGGATGGTAGGGAGATGAGAAAATATGATGGATACCACATTTCTGGCAAAATGCTTGGAATTCAACAGACATGAATTGAGGTCCGTTATCCGAGACAATCACTTACGGAAAACCATGGGTAGCAAAGATTGATTTCAACACTTTAATGGTACTCTCAGTAGTTGTTGAAGACATCTGATGAATCTCAGGCCATTTACAAAAAGCATCAGTTAAGAGTAACCACATGGAATTTAAATAAGGTCCTGTGAAATCAATATGCAACCTTTGCCAGGGCTTGTCAGGTCGTTCCCAATGGTGAACTGGAGCTCTTGCCGGATTTCTCATCGATACAGCACAACCTTCACAGCAATACCTCCACTGGATCAGCTCTCTATGGCTGTCCCAGGGTAGGAGATAGCAAGTCCAGGACACCTCCCCAAAATAACTGGATCTTATGACAGTTCCAAACCATGTGGAAAAAAGTCCCCTCATGTATCTTACACTTCGGACAAAGGTTGGAATATCCTGGGTCAATTCTATTGGCTAAAACCAGTGTAAAGTATGACCTCATCAAAATATTATACTCTATGGCTCTTATTCTATTGTTCATGGAACAGTTTAGAGCATTTTTAGAATAAAAGCCCAATCCCCCCCGTCAAAGTGTCTGTGTATAGGTCCGACTCTCATCTAGTCTTCATCTCCTCCAAAGAGTCCGATAGCACACCCACCGATAGCTTATAACATCCTCTTAAGGGCTTAAAGGAGGGATCAGAGAACTGGCCTGTGAAGAGTTCTTCCAGGGGTGAACGTTTCAAAGTCTCTACCCTTCTTCTCCTAAATCTAGCCTCTATTCCCCCCCTTATCTTCAAATAAGGAATGAAATGTGACATCCTCAGACCGAACCTATGTATCAGTTCTTGGAAGGACAAGACATGCCCATCCTCCATAATATGCTGTGAGCGAAATTTGCCCCTATGCCTCCAACCCCCCCATGGCTGTCTGAAGTCCCTGCACTTGGCCCTGTGCCCCCATTCAAAAAGACAACAAGGGAGTGTCCAGGGAGATATGGGATCTGTGCTGTATGATGTCATGTGCTGTTCTCCAGGCTTTCTACAAAGCTTTTGTACAGGGGCGTCTTGGTCTGATTAGAGGGTCTCCTCCTAACGATTCCACCAAGGCGCTATACTACAATGAGATGGGGGAGGTATTTTCTGTATCTACCTAGGCCGGGTATTTGTCGCCCTCTCTCATGAAGTCTTGTACATGGGCCAACTTGGCCACTAAGTAGTAAAGTTTAACATATGGTAGTCCTAAACCCCCCTCTCTAACTCACCACCGAGGATTGCTTTCTTTATTTTCAGTCTTTTGCCTTGGCAAAGTAGCTGCGTTATAACCCCTTCTAGTGCCTTTATATATTTATTTGGGCTGTTAATAGGTACAGTCTGAAAAAAGTAAAGAAACTGTGGAAGGATACTCATCTTGATTAGGTTTACTCTACCCAAAAGAGTTGGTGCAGTACTCTCCAATTAACACAGTTCATCCTTGACCTTCTGAACTACCTGACGAAGATCAATCTCGGCCATTAGCGAGAGTTTAGATGGTAAATGTATCCCCAAATATTTAATTTTGGAAGAAGGGCTGATTATGTTGAGATCCTGATTGGTTGTTTCTTCCCCCCGGGGCAGCCACTCGCATTTGCCCCAATTAATCTTATGTCCAGATAGGGGACCATAAATATCAAATATCTGAGTCAGGACCAGCAGGGATTTTCCTGGGTCTTTCAAAAACAGGAGTATAACATTGGTGAAAAGAGAAATAACATGGTTTCTCCCTCCCCACACTAGGCCAGGAATTTCTGTATGAGATCTAATTGTTTCAGCTAGGGCTTCGATGGTAGGAACGTAGAGTAGGGGGGAAAGGGGCAGCCCTGCCTCGTACCTCTTGTGAGGTGGAAGAGGATGGATAATGTATAACTGGTCAAAATTTGGGCTTGTGGGCATCTATAAAGAGACTGTATCCAACTCCTCAATCTATTCCCAAAGCCATATTTCTGCAAAACTGCATGCATAAAGGGCCACTCCACCCGATCAAAAGCCTTTTCAGCGTCCAGCACCAAAAGGCCCCACTCTCCCACTCTCCTGGGACCAATTGTACATCACATTTACAGTTCTTCTAATATTGCATTTGGCTTGTCATTCCTTGATAAAATCCCCCTGGTCTGGATTTATCAACTTTGGGAGAACTCCATCTAGTCTAGTTGCCAGTAGTTTCACTGTAATTTTATAGTCGGAGTTTAATAGGGAGATGGGCCTGTATGAGCCACATTTAGTAGGATCCTTACCAGGTTTTGGGAGTACAGTAATGGTAGCCAGGTATAGCGAGGGAGGCAGGGATCCAGTCTCCAGGGCACTCGATATCATATTTAACATAAAGGGTCCTATCACTTCCCACACCAACTTGTAAAATTCGGCTGGGATACCGTCTGGCCCCGGTGCCTTTCTCTTCTTCACCTTCCAGACTGTTCTTAGTTCTTCCAGTGAAATTGGGGTTTACAATTCCTGTCCCTCCCCCTCACCAATGACTGGGAGTTCTATATTTCTTAGGAAATCCCCCGGACCCACCCCTTCAGAGAATTCTGATGTATAGAGTTCTGAGTAAAAGTTTTTGAAAGTGTTATTTCTCTCCTGTTGATCATATGTTGCAACCCCATTAGAGTTTTCCATCTGCAGAATGGTTCTCTCCAATCTTTTCCCTTTCACCACTCCCACGAGCCATTTCCCTGCCTTGTCACCACCAAAGTAGGTGCTCGATTTTGTAAGGAGATTTCTTTTTATAGATCTATTTGTAAACTGTTGAAGTTTACTCTTTAGAATCTTAAGTTCTAAAATTTTGGGGGGGGACACATTACGCCCATCAATTCCACTTCTAGCTCTTGTATTTTTTTTCCAAGGATTCTTCCTCTCTAGAGAGTTTCCTCTTGATATAGGCAGAATAGGATATGATTTCCCCTCTTACAAATGCTTTTAGGGCATCCCAAGTGTTGTTAATACTGGTATCCTGCGGGTTGTTTCAGACTATGAAGTCTCTGATGCTGTCACTAATTTGGGAAACGTACTACTTATCTAGTAGGAGAGCTGGATCCATCCTCCAACTGGGCATCAGAGGTGGTCCCCTTGGGGGAAGAATTGTCACAATGAGGGGTGTGTGGTCAGAAGTGACCATAGGGCCATACTTCACTTCCTTTATCTCCCCCACCATTGTGGATGGCATGAACAGGTAGTCCAGCCTAGTGTACATTTTGTGGGCATGTGAGAAGAATGAAAACTCCCTGGTCTGAGGGTTACAATGTCTCCAGGTTCTACGAGGGCCCTACCCTCTATCAAACCTCTCAGAACAGATACACTCCGGGAGGGGAGGTCCTGGTTCTATGACCAGAGTGGTCCAATAAAGGGTCCCAATATGTATTAAAATCCTCGTTATCAAGTTATCTGGGTATGGGGCCAATGTGAGCACCAGGTGAGTAAAAAAGTCTGGAGAGTCAAAATTTGGTCCATAGACCGAGACCAAAGTGAACCTGGTGCCTCCATAGTCCACCTCTGTTATCACAGAGCATCCCTGGGGGTCCTACTGGACAGACATGACCCTGTGGGGGAGGCCAGGCCTGATCCAGATCACCACTCCACTGGTCTTGGAGGTAAAGGGTGCCACCAGAAAAGAGCCTCCCCATGAGGTGGCTAATTTAGCTGCCTCCACCCCAGTGGAGTGTATCTCCTGAAGGAGTACAATGTTCAGCTTCATTTTCTTAATCTGGGACCAGACTCTTTTCCTCTTAACCACCGTTCTGAGCCCATTGACAGTCCAGGACACCATAATTAAACCATCCATGTATCACTTATGAAATTGTAGAATTGCAGCCTCCAGTGCTTAAACAGATGAGACCTATTAGAAATGAAAAAAGCTCTATACAAATTTTTCGGATTAACCCCCACCAACCAAGTAAATGTTGTATTGAAAAACTTTCCCTCTTCCCCCCTCCCCCCCATTATACCCCTACTTTCCAAAACTTTCAAAACATCAACCAATAGCAAACTATTCCTAATCCCCAAAGACTCCCTCCCTCCCTTTACATTCAGTGTAATCATAGAAATATCAGGAAATGTATTCCCTCCCTGCGTCCTCCCTCCCAACATTTGAATAAGAAATAACAACATTGCAATGATACCCACTACCTCCCCCCCCAACTAAACTGTTGAACATGTCTACCTTCTACTTTTCGTGGATTGAACAGTCCATCCTCTTCGTAAACACATATGCCCAAACATGGTTACATGACCTCCACCTGCTCAAATCAAACCTCCCCAGCAGGGGGAAAACTCCCCCCACACGTGGGATGAGAGGAAGGAGCATACTCAGGCCCCCACTTAAGATACCAGATTTACAGTACACTCTTATTCAGCAAGCATCCCCCTCCCCCGGTGTCCCCCAAGGGGCCATTCTTCCCCTGCACTGAATAAGCGGGTGTCGTGTCCCCCCAAGAAAATGCTTTAAACAGATTAATCAGCACTGTTCCACCATCCATAGTCTGTTCATTAAGGGAGTCTCCGAAGTTGGTAACCACTCAACATGGAGGTCAAGGCATCCTTCCTCCCCCCCTTAACCAACGAATATATAGTTAAATGAAAACAAACTCCTAGAAACATTAAAGGTAAGTAAAACATCAGACCAATGGGTCATTAGCAAAATGTGGGACTATCAATAAAGTAGTTACTGCATTGTTATGGTTGCAGAGTCATGTATTAGAGGTAATAAATCCAATCTCTCACCTCTGGCTATTAGTAGTGTCTCTGGGTCTTGAGAGATCATATCCCCCACACAGTAAACAGGCAAACTGCCTTCCCCGGACCAACCTCTCCACTCTCAGGAGAGATTATTGCCCTGAAGATCTAGATCCTTAACAGGCATGAGTGGGGTGGAAAGTGGAGCCCCCCCAGAACCAGCCTTTATAAGCCACCACCTGGATGTTGTGACTCAGAAGGCTACCGCACCCTCTCCCACCCTCCCCCTGGCCTAGTCTCAGAATTCAGCAAAATAGAACAGTACCTTAATGTCTAGAGAACATAGCCTCTCAGCCTGAAGGATGATTGTTTGGTTGCCTTTTCTTGTTCTTTTCCATCTCCAGGGCAAACTCCATCACTACCTCAGGGCTGGTAAATGATTTTTGGTTGTTCCCTTGGTGTCAAACAACAAGCCTTGCTGGATAAATCAGGGAGAATGGGCAATCCATCTCATGGAGTTTCTTTCTGACCTCGTAGAAGGCCCGGTGTTGGATCTGCAACTGCCACGAGAAGTCTGGGAATACACTCATGCAGGACTGCTGCACCATAATCTGGCCCTGTTTCCTTGCTGCCTCCAGGATGTGCTAGCGAGCCAGGTATCTTAAAAATGTTATTATTAAGTGCCTGGGGCACTGTTCTGGTGGTGGCTTAGTCCCAGGGGATCTATGGGCCCTCTGGATCTTGAGGGAGATATCTTGTGGAATTTAGAGTGTCTGCCACAGCCACTTTTGTATAAAGCTTGCACAGTCTTGTCCCTCATGGCCTTCTGGCATCCCCACGATCCTAACATTGTAGCACCTCTCTCTATTTTCATGGTCATCAGTGTTCTGCTTTAATATTTCTAGCTCTTTCAGGGCCTTTTGGAGATATGTGTTAGTTCGCTGTATAACATCTTCTTGTGCTCCCAGCCTGGCTTCCAGCTCCCCCAGCCGCGTTCCATGAGATTCAACCATCTCGGACACAGTATTAACAGTCTGTTGGAGGTGCTGGATCTGGGAGGTAACATTTTCAAAGCCAGCCTCCATCCTTGTGCCAAGGTTGTATTTCAGGTCCTTGATCAATCTTTCAAGTACTTTGTGTTGTCTTTACTTAGAATTGTTTTTGGGCTGTTGAAAATTTAAAACGTAGTGGTGGTGTAATTCTGTGCTGTCTTTAATTGCTGCAGATTTTATCTTGGCTTGTCTGACTGCCCTGTAGTTGGGTGAAGGGTGTTAATTGTCTGGCCTCTGACCTCAGCTACGTGATAACTGGAGGTGGGATTTAGTCAGAGTTGAGGTAGCAAGTAGAATTTTATTTTCTCAGAAGAAGCCAGAAGGGGAAGGAAGGAAACATATTCAATTCAGTGCCTTCCCCCAACTCTTAATTATATGCCCTGTTAAATCTGATTGACAGAAGCTAAACACAGGGTATAGTAAGGGGTGTGAAGTAGGAGGGGCATAAGGGGGAAGAAGCCCACCCTCAGCACGTCAAGTGTTTTGACTCATTTATTTATTTATTGGTTTCTTTTTTTTTTTTTAAAGAAAATTATTTGAGGATCAGTGGCAGGATTTTTAGGACAGTAAATTAATAAAAAGGGAACTAGGAGAGCTTCAGTAGCAGACAAGTAGTGGAATAGCAGTATAATTGGGTATATATGGGAGTGGTGCAATGCAGTGGCTGTGGGGCAGCCATATTCAGGCAGACCTTCTGGACACTGAGGTGCTGCCCTATCTGCATGCATCTCTCTGGACTGCTGGGATGAGGTAGCCAGACTCAGAGTGGAAGTAAACTGGGTCAGAGTACCATCACCCTTATCCAGAGACCACCCAGTCCAATGCAACTGCCTCAAAGGATGCGAGAACAAGGAGCACTTGGATGACAGTGGGCTCAGGGAGGGTTAGAGCGGTCAGGCAGAGGCACATCCCAGATCCTATTCCACTCAAGAACCTATATGCCACACTGGCAAACGAGGACAACCAAATAGAGGTATCCAGAGAAGTGGAAGGAAAGGATGTGGAGGTTAGCCAAGGAGGTGACCTCAGCGGGGAAAGCAGTGGACCCCAGAGGAGGAGGAAGCAAATCCTGGTGGGGGACTCCATCATAAGAGGGATCCAGCTAGGAACACAGGAGGGGGAGGACAGGGAGGTGAGGTGCCTACCAGGTGCCATGGCATGGAGGGATGGAAGGAAGATCCTGGAGATCACTGGGATGGCAAGACGGGAGGGTGAGCTGGATGTCATTATCCACCTAGGTACTAATGACCTGGCAAATGGGGAGCCAAAGGAAGTTCAGGAAGAGTTTAGGAAATTGGGGCGGGGTCTCAAGCAAGTAGCTACTTCTGTCACTTTCTCAGAAGTACTACCTCAGAGAGGCAAGGAGAGCATAGAGTACATGCACCAGGAACTTTAACTCATGGTTGAAGAACTGGTGCTGTGAGGAAGGGTTTGGATTCATTGGTGATTGGGGACCCACCTGGAGGGATGGAGGTTTGTCTAAGCCTGACGGCCTGCATCCATCCTGGAGGGAATCCAAACACTCAATGATAAGTTTAAATGCTACATTGACAAGCATTTAAACTAGCAAAGGGGGTGGCAGGCCAGCAAGGAGGTACCTACTTGCTCACCCCCACAGCTAGCAGTGGAACCAATGAACCAGAGGAGTGGCTATCTCTACAAAGCAGTGTGCAAAAGATGGAGATTAGTGCCCAAGAGGTGGATAGGCAGAAAAGGGGCAAAATTCAGCAGAAGGGCAGACAGCAAGGAGAACCAGGGATAAAGAACAACCAAGGAAGGGGCTGGAGTAGAACAGTGAAACAGTCTAGGGAGGTCAAATCATGGAAAGCCAAGTGTGCAAATGCCAGGAGCCTTAGCAACAAGATGGAAGATCTGGAGGCTGTCATGGTGCAGTCAGACCTGGACATTGTGGCCATCACTGAAACCTGGTGTAATGATAACCATGACTGGGAGATGGCCGTACCTGGCTACAACATATTCAGAAGAGACAGAGCAGGCAGGAAGGGAGGAGGAGTGGCACTGTATGTGAAAAATGACATAAGGGCCACAGAGATCCAGGATTAACAAAATGGGGGAGAGATACTGTGGGTTAAGCTGGAAAGGAAAATGGCACAGGTGTGGTCTATAGACCACCAGCCCAGGAGGAAGAAACAGATAGAGAGCTGATGCTAGCCATCCAAAGGATGGCAGACAAGGGTGAGGTAGTACTGGTTGGAGACTTCAATATTCCAGACGTGGACTGGAGCATCCCAGCAGCAGCATCAACTAGGAGCAGATTTATCCTGACTCCTTCAGGGTGCCTTCTCAAGCAACTGGTCATGGAACCAACTCGGCAGAAGGCAATACTGGACCTTGTGCTCACAAACAGGGACAGTGTGTGAGGGGTAACAGTGGGGAGCACCTGGGGAACAGTGACCACCAGTCATTGTGGTTTGAAATCACAGAAAGAGCAGAACCAAACCACACAAAAACACGTATCCTGGATTTTAGGGGGGCATTTTGGGAAAATGGGGAGATACTTGAAAGAGACATTAAGGGGAATGGGACAGGAATCAGGGGTTGGGGAACAGTGGGCAGTATTTAAAATGGGGATTACAAGAACAACAGAATTATGCATTAAGCAGGTTAGCAAAAGGAAAAGGAAGAGGAGACCATTATGGTTTTCCAAAGAGGTAGCAAAGAAAGTGAAAGCCAAAAAGATTGCATTCAGGCAATACAAAAAGACACAGGCAGAAGGGGATAGGGAGAAGTACCGGGAGAAGCAAAGGGAGGCAGGGAGGTCACTAAGAGAAGCCAAAGCTCAGACAGAAGAACACATTGCAAAATCAGTGGGTAGAGGGGACAAAACCTTTTACAGGTACATAAGTGAAAAAAGAAAGGCAAAGGGAGGGATAGTGAGACTGAAGGGGGAGGATGGGGGCCACGTGGAGGATAACAACAGTAAAGCTGACATATTGAACAGGTATTTCTGCTCAGTCTTTACTGAGGAAGAGGAGGGTAATGGGTCTGAAGGAGTACAAGGGGTGAGAATGGTGCAGAAATGGACACAAGTCCTTTACACGAGAAAGGGTCCTGAAGGAACTGGAAGTAATAAGAGTTGATAAAGCAATGGGGCCAGATGGGGTGCACCCCAGGGTCCTTAAAGAACTCAAGAGGTGGTGGCTGAACCTCTGGCTATCCTGCTTAGCCGATCACTGGAAACAGGGAGGTACCCAAAGACTGGAGGACATGGATGTAGTCCCCTATACAAAGCGGGAACAAAGAGGAAGCAGGGAACTACAGATCAGTCAGCCTCACCTCGGTATTGGGGAAGATCATGGAAGCACTACTGAAGGGAGATTGGTGGAACATCTGGTTGTCAATGGACTACAGGACCCAAGGCAGCATGGTTTCACCAGGGGGAGATCATGTCAGACCAATCTCGTTGAATTTTTTGACTGGGTGACTAGGGAGGTGGATCAGGGGAGGGCAGTGGACATGGCCTATCTGGACTTCAGCAAGGCCTTTGACACTGTGCCACATAGAAGACTATTACACAAACTGGGGAATATGGGTGTGGGCAGGACAGTAGTGTGGTGGGTAGGTAACTGGCTGGGTGGCAGGACACAGAGGGTGGTGGTAAATGGCTGTCACTCCACAGAGGGAAGAGTGACCAGTGGGGTACCACAGGGATCAGTGCTGGGACCGGTCCTATTCAACATCTTCATCAGTGACATTGCACAGCACCTAGAAGGCAGAATTTCACTGTTCAGCTGATGACACAAAGCTCTGTAACAGAGTAGACACACCAGAGGGTGTAGACAGAATGAGAAGGGACCTGCAGAAACTTGAAGAATGGTCAGGGTTTGGCAGTTGAAATTCAATGCAAAGAGTGCAAGATAATGCATATGGGGCACAAAAACCCTGGCACAATATATCAGTTGGGGGATGAGGATATAGCATGCACCAAGCAGGAAAGGGATCTTGGGGTTATCATCTCTGATGACCTCAAGGTAGGGAAACAGTGTGACAAGGCAGCAGGTAAAGCAAATAGGATGCTGGGATGTATAGGCAGGGGCATCTCCAGCAGGAAAACGGAGGTCATAATTCCGCTATACAAGACACTAGTGAGGCCCCACCTGGAGTACAGTGTACAGTTCTGGAGACCATACCTACATAAGGACATAGACAGGGTAGAGAAGGTTCAGAGGAGGGCAACAAAGATGGGCATGGATTGCATCACAAGTTCTATGAAGACAGGTTGAAGGAACTGAACATGTACTCCCTGGAGGAGAGGAGGGAGAGAGGGGATATGATAGAGACATACAAGTATCTTACAGGGAGGAACAGGGTGCAGGAATACACTATTTTTAAGCAAAAAAGATGCTCCAGGACTAGAGGGCATGGGATGAAGTTGGAGGGAGGACGATTCAGAGGAAACATGAGGAAGAATTTCTTCACAGAACGGGTGGTGGACAAGTGGAACACCCTGCCAGAGGAAGTGGTGGGGGCTGAAACAATCACAGGATTTAAGAATGCATGGGATAGACATAAAGGAATTCTGGAGGTCAGGGGTAAGGGGCAACAGACTTCTAGGAAAACATGAACTGAACTTACAAGCTCAAATGGGCAGACTGGGTGGGCCATAGGCCCTTATCTGCTGACACTGTCTATGTGTCTATGTATGTATCTATGTACCTCGGACCTTGCTGAGCAGGTCACCAACTTCAAAGAGGGACTGGTCATGACTGGCGATTCAGGTGGGTACTGTTGTTGGTGTGGACTCCTCGGCCCTGCTGCTCTCCAAGAGGCCGAGTGTGGTAGGTTCCTGTCTGTGTCTGGATCTCGCAGTAGTTTAAAAGATAGCTTAGCCTGCTTCTTGGCTAATTTTGCCGTGGATGGCATCTGAAGGCTTTTGACACAGAAAATTGTAGAAGTTTATATTGTTAGAATGCAGGATGGAGGAAAATTGCAGAGGATTCTGTAGGACCGCTCAGGTTATGTGACCATCTTGCTCCCCCCCCCGCTAGGCCATGCTCTCCACCCCCTTGTTCTTGCACATCTCTTTTTCTGAAAGATGCTACCCTCTTGCACTTTGTTGATTCCCTTGAGGTACTTAAATGTTTCTATCATGTCACCCCCCTTTCCTCGAGGGTATACATATTAAGTTCCTTTAGTCTCTCTTTGTATGGCTTATGGTACAGACCCTGCACCATTTTAGTTGCCCTCCTCTGGACTACCTCCATCCTGTCTATGTCCTTGCGGAGATAGGGTCTCCAGAACTACACGCAGTATTCCAGATGGGGTTTCACCAACTGTCTGTACAGAGGGATAACAACTTCCTGTTTTCTACTGGTGATGCCTTTCCCTGTGCATCCCAATATCCTCCCAGACCTCTTTACTGCCTTCTCACATTGCTTGCATACCTTTAGATCATCTGATATGACTACCCCCAGGTCCCTTTCCATTTTTGTTGTTGTTAGTACCTGCCCCCAAATTGTGTACTCTTCCCCTGGGTTTTTGTTTTCCTTGTGCATTACTTTGCACTTCTTTGCATTGAATCGAAGCTGCCATACTTTTGATCATTCCTCCAACCTTGCCAAGTCCCTTCTCATCCTTTCCACTCCCTCTTGTGTATCAACCCTGTTGCAGATCTTTGTATCATCTGCAAAGAGGCATACTTTCCCTTCCAGTCCATCAAAAATGTCACCTATTAAGAAATTAAAGAGGACTGGACCCAGTACTGAACCCTGTGGTACCCCACTAGTAACCCCCCTTTCTTCGAATTGAACCCTATTTACTATTACCCTCTGTGTCCTGTTGTCCAGCCAATGTTTCACCCGGGCTACAACCCTGGGACCCACTCCCAGGCTTGCTAACTTGTTCATTAACCTTTTGTGAGGGATGTGGCACTTGGACAGCTGGTTCCGATCACTGTATCATTTTTTGTAATATAAAAATGGGTTATGGACTGTCTCTCTTGAGAAATGCTGAAACAGCATGTGAGATCACACACACACACACATATAGGTTTTAGATACAAGGTGTTACCTGGAAGGCCAGAAGGTAATTACAGACTTTTCTAAGTTAATTATAGCTTTAACTGTTAAGAGGGAAATCAGTATCTCTTTTATTACGTCCAGAGGAAACACAGTTAAATTTTCATATGGTGATACGAAGCATATTGCACCTCCGTGAGATCTGGCAGAAAGACATAAATGCTTTGATGTTTGTGTGAGAGAGGATACTGCTTAAAGATCAAAGAAATGTCATTTGAAAAAAGAAAATGAGTTGTGTTGAGATCACAGAATATCAATTTACCTTCTGGAAAAGACAACCTGTTTTTGTACAGATATATATTTTTTATATCTTCTAACAGGGAGGAGCTAGGTGACCTCATGCAAAAAGGTGGGCAAAGCCAGCTTTTAAACATTATTCTGTTTTCCTTCAGCGGTCACACTTCTATCTATCTAGACTCTGACAAAGAGACATCTTTGAGCACTTTATGCAGGTATTTAGAGAGAGAGACAAAATCTAAGTACTATAGTAGGAACTGCACTGTTAAAACCTTGTTCTTTTAATATATTTGTATCTCTTGTGATATAATAGTTCTACATTTTATGTTTTACATATTTTTTATCTATTTTAGTAAAACTCTATTTTTAGTGGCTACTTGGTCTGTCTCTGATTTCTTTCCTTTACAAGTGGAGTATATATGGTTAAAGCAGACACTGTACATAAGCTTGAATGGTGAAACCAAACTGGAAAAAGGTAAGTGTTTTAAATGTGAGGTCTTTTATTACAGTTTTAAAGGGTTCATCTCTGTACACCTGGTTAGGTGCCTGTAGGCAAAGATATCTGGCCCACCGAAGACAGAATTATCTGAGCTTGTGCATTGGGTACACTAGCAAGAGGTTCACAGTCTGAATCCCTCCAAGACTTGAGATCAAAGGTTGATTCAAAACCCACAAAACAGACAGGAGGGTTACCCTGTTTCTGTTAACTGTTCACAAGACTGCGCTTGGAGGTTGGCACTTTGGGAGTAGAGGGCTAACCTGCTGAGTGGGTTTGTGACAAGGGACTGTGTCAAATGCTTTGCTAAAGTCTAGGTAGGTCATGCCCACATCCCCTCTCTGGTCTACTGCTTTGGTCACCTAGTCAAAGAAATCAATTAGATTAATCTGATATGGTCTTCCCACTGTGAATCCATGCTGCCTTGGGTCCTGTGCCCCACTGGCCTCTAGGTACTCAACAATTCTTTTTTTCAGAAGTGATTCCATCATTTTCCCTACCACTGAGGTCAAACTAACAGGTCTGTAGTTTACTACCTCTGTCTTGCCCCCACTTTTTTGAAGAAGAATCATATCCACCCTCCTCCGGTCCTCAGGTACCACACCATCCTCCCATGATTTGTTAAAAAGGGTAGTCAGTGGTGTCACTAGTTCTCCCCTTAGTTCTTTTAGAATTCTTAGGTGAATCCCATCAGGCCCCATTGCTGTGTCCACCTTCAGTATTAGAAGTTCTTTCAGGACCCTTTCTTCTGTGAATGGACTAGTATCGACCTCCCTATCCAGAGTGCTTCTATTGTTTGATTTAGGCACCTCCCCCTCCTCTTCTTTTGTGAATACTGAACAGAAGTATTCATTCAGTATCCCTGCTTTTTCACTGTCATCCTTTGCCCACCCCCTTCCCTTTAATAAGCCTCACTATCCTTCCCTTGGTCTTTCTTCACTCCCTATTGTACCTATAAAATGTGCTATCCCTGTTTTTAAATAAGTTGGTTATTTTTTTCTCAATTTGGGCCTTTGCTATTCTGACTGCCTTCCCCGCTTCCTTCTGCTTTAACTGGTACAGTTCTCTGTCCTGCTTCTTCTGTGTTTCCTTATACTTCTTGAATGCTACCTTTTTCTTCCCAGCCTTCCCTGCTACCTCTTTTGAGAACCATAGTGATTTTTTCCTTCATTTTGTTTTATTGATTTGCTTCACACAAAGGCTTGTTGCCTGTAAGATGGCTGTTTTGATTTTTCCCCATTGTTCCTCCACCCCTCCTTCTTGCCCATTTGCTAGTGCTTTTCTGAGGCACTATGCAAGGAGATGAGTCTGTCAATCCCCACTTAGCAAACTTTAGAACAGAGATCCAAGAAATTCTAACTGCCAAACAGAAGTGACTTTACACTTCCTACGTCCAAAATACTATGAAGGGGGTGAACATGCTACCGAATTTTTAACGTTTCACATTTTGACTGTGGCACCAAATGGCCACTACTGCATTTATCCGTATACAAGACTCTCAGTTCCAAATTATGCATAAGTTACAGGAGGGTATCCTAGAGACCTTACATCAATATTATGACTGTCTCTATACACCGGAACAACCTTTGAATGCTGCCGCTATTGATTCCTTCCTAACACTGCTAAAATTTCCATCCTTACAACAAAAACTTCTTGAATCCCTTATGGCCCCTATAACAGTGAATGAGTTAGACCATGCTATTATGCAACTAAAAAATAATAAAGAGTCCAGGCCCTGATGGGCATACAGGTGAATTTTAAAAACCATTTAGGGAACTAATACCCTTGATGTTAGACACCTGTACCTGGGTGATGGAAGATGATCCCCCCCCCCCATGGAATATTGCTACAATTTCGGCCATATTAAAACCACATAAAGATGATAGTCTCTGTTCTTCATACAGACCTATCTCTGAACTAAACATTGACTATAAAATGTTTGTTTCCCTATTAGTGGTACAATTGGATATATTTCTTCAACTCCTGATAGATCAAGACCAAACTGGATTCTTCAGAGCCTGCAAAACTCAAAACAACGTCAAATGAACCCTTTATATCTTGAACCACTCCACCCAGTCAAAGACACCATTTTTACTTCTCAGTTTAGACACACAGAGAGCGTTTGACTGGATGGATGGCCATTTTTGTTTGCCACCCTTCGTAAGCTGGGATTCCCCCCGAATTTATCTCAGTTTTGCAGAGTCTTTATGGGGCTCCTAAAGTCCACATTAAAGTTAATGACCACATTTCCTCCTTGTTTTCATTGTACAGAGGCATCAGACAAGGGTGTCCTCTCTCTTCTTTGCTTTTTACATTATATTTGCAACCCTTAGCCCAAACTCTCTGACAGATTCCTGATATCAAGGTATAACTCTTGGAGACAGGCAGCAGCAATTCACACTCTACAAGGATGGCCTCTTAATTTATCTTATGAATCCAGACATGTCTCTTCCACCCCTCAGCTGGCATATCCTCGCCATGCTTGAGAACTGTGCTGATTATAAAATCAATACTACAAAGACAGACGTTTTACAATTTAACTATCAGCCTACCTAGTAAATTAGGTATCAGTTCACTTTTAGATGGGATATGTCTTCCATAAAAATATCTAGGAATACACTTTACCACAGATTTATCCCAGTTATACAATATGAATTATTCTCTGTTTACCCAAACCTTCCTATCTGACTTAGACTGCTGAAAATCCACTAATCTCCCTCTTATTCAGAGAGTGGACTGTATTTGTATGACTGTCCTCCCCAGAGGACTATACTTAGCCGGATCATTATTCATACCCTGCAGAAACACCACCTTAGATTAGTACCCTGGAGGATTATCGGGTTTTGGAGGCAGTATAGCACAGTGGTTTAAAGCTCTGAGCTGCAAACCTGGAGACCTGGGTTTGAATCCCACAGTCCCCACTTGCGTACTTCCTTGTGCTCCCAGGTCGCTCCCGGAATCAAGCTTTGGCTTAGTGTACCTCTCCTAGTTAAACAATTTTCCCTTTCACCTTCCTTTCAGGGAAGGTTCCAGAGATTATGGGGAATATGGGTAGACTGGATGGACCTCTGGTCTTTTTCTGCTGTTATGGTCTATGTTTCTATATTTCCATGGGATAACATTGTTTCTCAGTTTCTTTGGTTGCCTAAATGGCCTAGAATAAGATATGCGACCTTGCTGCTACTGAAATCTAAGGGATGATTAGCTCTTCCACGCATGGGTAGACATAATAAAATAACACAATTGCATATAGTATTCTATTGGCTATCTCCTCACTATACAGCTTTATGGAAATTGATAGAAACAATTGAGGAGGACTTAATCCCTCTTACTTGGGCAGTGTTACAGTCCAGCCCACCAACATTTACATCCCTTTTGGAAAATCAGTTCACAGCCACCCCGTTGGAAGCATGGCATACTACTTCAGCCCATTCCTTAGTGTTACCCTTTTGATACCTCTAAACTCCTCTGGCCTATAATAACATTTTTACTCCTCAAATTTATTCCTTCTTTAGGGCAGTGGAGTGACTGGGATTATTTCTCCATTTACTTATCATGCAGGGAACTGCTGTCCTTGACTTTCACAATATAGTGACTCAGTTTCACTGGAGGCCTAATGACTTCTTGAGATATGCACAAGTGAAAAGCTATATTTTAAAACAGAGAAATATACTAAAGACTGTCCAAACCCATTGATAATAAAACTAACTTTTCAGATAATGGAAGGCATCCCCTTGATTCCTTAATCTCATATACAAGGTACACATGGGAAACAGCAGGGGAGCTGCAGACTATTTGAGGGTAAGATAGCAGACAAACCTAGACCTAGAGATTCCTCCTAATAAAAGGGAACTGTATCTCAGATATTTACCAAAACCTACATCTTCCCATATATGGAAAGAATATGCCTGGAAATGTGTCACCTGCTATATCTGTACTCCAGTCCAGCAATCTCAGTTTGATCCCCAGATCACCTAGCTTTGTTGGCACCACTGCGGGGAACTCGGAGCTTCACATGCCCACATTATGTGACTGCACCCTAAACTCAGAGATTTCTGCATGGCACTTCAACAGGAACTGCAAGACATATTATTTCCCACATTACAACTGACTACACAGATTGTACTATTTCTGGAGATGCCAGAGGGGCATAGACAACCACATATTTGACAAGCATTTATCAATGCCGAATGTTTGCTTGCTGGCATTAGCAGTGGAAGTGCATGAGTTAGACAGATGCAGTACAGAAAAGGCAGTGATGTATTGAACTGACACCAACTCCACCCCCACCGTGCAGAGATGGACAGGCATTGGGGTGTGCCTTTGGGTCATCGCCCATAAGTGTCATGACATTTCGCCTCACCCTACCCTGCAGACACTGACAAGTGTCGAGGTGTGCCTTGGGGTGTTTGAACTTTACTCTCACCTCATTCCATAAGGAAATACACTGAAATGGGTGCAGTATAGGAGAATGGTGCGAACTCTGGAGCCAAAGAGTCCAAGGTGCACCTCGATGCCCATCACTGGCTGCAAGGTGGGGGGTTGGGGGTGGAATGGCATGAGCATAAATTCTTGTGGGGATTTTTTGCACCAGATTTTTAATATAGGCATTTTGGGACCTCCACTCATGAACAGTGTTACTGTGATTTTCTTAATCTGACTTGAACAATGATTTCCCACAGTGAGCAAGCTATTCTGCGCTGGAAGTGCAAGAAGGCATTACAGCCAGGATGTGAATAATGACAGCTGTAATGTTCATAAGAATGTGTGGAAAAATGTCAATGTTGAAAATCTGGAGTGAAAATAGTACAACCAAATTTGTGAAGTTATGAGGGTGAGTAGAAACTGCGCAATGCACGCTTGTAACACAGTCATTTTACAGACTTTTGTCACCAGTTTTTCAACATAGGCATTTTAGGACCTCTGCTCATGAACAGTGTCACTGTGATTTTCTTAATCTGTCCCAAACACTGATTTCCCACAGTGACTGCGCTATTCTGCGACGGAAATGTGAAAAAACATTTTGACCAGGATGTGAAAAATGACAGCTGTACTGTTCATAAGGAGGTGTGAAAAAATGCCAATGTTGAAAATCTGGAGTGAAAATATTACAAATTCAAACTTATGAAGTGTGCTTGAAACTGCACAATGCATGCTCGTAACACAGTCATTTTTGGGAATTTTTCACCAAATTTGCAACATAGGTTTTTGAGAGTCCACCTCATGAACAGTGAGACTGTCATTTCGTCATTCGGTCCCGAAAGGTGATTCCACACAGTGACCTTGAGATCATCTTTTGGGACTGAATAACCAGATGACAGTGACTGAATTCATGAGATGGAGTCCCAAGAACCCCATGTTGAAAATTTGGTGCAAAATTCAAAACAATGATTGAGATATGAACCAAAGCTGAAAAACCCTATTTATGCCATTATACAGCTTACTGGCATTTCTTCAGTTCGCATTTGGCTTTGAAGAGTGCAAATGTGTTCCCCAGTCCACTGAAGATCATGGCCAGAATCCCGAGGGTAAGTATAGGGTGAGGGGGTGGGGTACAGAGGGTGGGCCTGGGTTGGGGAGGGCACGAGAATCAGCGAGGACCGTTTTTCTTTTACAGGTTTATTTTTAAAGATGATGCTGGACTTTCACCACACTGGGGTGGGCTCACAGCGTGGCACCAGGAAGTTTTGGGGGGGCAGTGCAGCCAACGGGGGATTGGGCACCATGGTTGGCCATACAGTGTGCGGGAGCACATGAAGATGTGGGACTTTTGCCTTACTGGGGTGGCTGCCAGCGTGACAGTATGAAGTTTGTTTTTTGGGGGGGCACTGGAGCTGACGGGGATTGGGCACCCCGTTGGACATACAGTGTGCTTGGGGGTGTGTGCAGGTACTGAGGGGATTGGGCACCCCTCAGCACACAACAAATGGGGGTGCATCATACAGATGTAGTGGCATACAGTTCAACTGCTAAGGTGGTGACGCCAGGCACCTGCATACCGTTGATCGCAGGGCAGTATGCAACTGCTTCAATGCTACCAACGGGCTGACTGTAGCGGTTGCTTCTAATTTCAGCTGTATGCTACTGCATCTGAACAGTTGTCATAGACAGCTCAGACTGTCATTGGTGCGGTGGGGGCCATGCCTGCAAAAAGGAGCAGGGCATTGGAAGCGGGGTGCCACACCTACGAAAACTCATATGGTGGCACTATGTTTCTTGCACATGCATGCAAGCAAACATAAAAATTGCTCTCAATTTGTATCTCATTGAGTAAGAAAAGCAATAAAAAAATTATGGCTGCTATTTTCCCTACACAGAAACAGAGAAGCGGTCAGATAAAGACCACTAGGCCCATAATGGGTTACCACCTGTCCTGATTTTCACAGGACGGTCCTAATTTGGGCAGCTGTGTTCTGCAAAAAAACATGAAAAAAATACTACATGTCCTGACATTATAATAGAAAATATATTTTCTAATTTTCCTCTAAATGTTGCAAAAAATAATAATAACCTTAATGAAAATACCTTATCTTAATGGGCAGACTGGGTGGGCCAAGTGGTCCTTATCTGCCGTCAAAGTCTATGTGATAACAAACAATAGAAGCAAGAAAAAAACAGCAATATTTAGTCTTAATTCTCATTATTTAGAGAAAATAAGTCTGTTGCATTGGGCGTGGTTACATACTGTCCTGCAAAAATCATGTTTCAGTAAGAAATGTCCCACTTTGGGATTCCTGAAAGGTGGTAACCCGCCATCTATGTAGTTTGCCTATTTACACTATACCTATGATATGGCAGTGGCAGGACCTAATGATGGACCTGTATGGTACGGAAAAGCTTACAGCTAAACTACAACATGAACTACCTGTGATTGAGTTATTTTGGTGCACAGGGGTTATTTACATAATGGCAAAATGTAATGATCTTATCCCAGTAGCTGTTGTCCCAATGTATTTAACAACTAATATTAGTTAATGAGCAAGCAGAGCGACGTGGGAGCAGCGGGACAAACTGGTGGGGTGGGTTGAGAGCTGGCTGCAGGGCAGACAACAGAGGGTAGTTGTAAGGGGGAGACATCTAAGCCACGGGCAGTAACAAGTGGAGTACCTCGGGGTTCACTGTCTTCATAGGAGACGTTGCAGAGGGGGTCAACAGTAAGAGCTGCCTGTTCGTGGATGACACTAAGATTTGTGCAAAAGTGGACAATGAGGAAGAGAGGCAGGCACTCAGAGAGGCTATGGTTAAACTCCAACACTGATCTAGGGAGTGGCAGTTGGGGTTTTACACTAAGAAGTGCAAGGTCATGCACCTTGGAGCCAGAAATCCCAAGAACAGCTACTGGCTGGGGGGAAGTGCAGGTAATTACTTCAGAGAAGGAGGATAGGGACCTGGGGGTAATAGTCACAGGGGACATGAAAGTATCTGCACAGTGTAGGAGCACTGCAGCAGGGGCAAATAGGATGCTGGGGTGCACTGCCAGAGGGATCACCTCTCGAAAGAGGGAGGTCATCCTGCCACTGTATAGATCACTGGTGAGGCCACACTTGGAATACTGTGTACAGTACTGGTGCCCATATCTCTAAAAGGATTTGAGATTACTGGAGGGGGTGCAGCCCAGGGCTATGAAAATGATCATGGGACTGGGAGAGTTGCCATATGAGGAAAGATTGAGGGAGCTCAACACGAACTCGCTGGAAGACAGAAGGATAAGAGGGGACATGATAGAGACCTTTAAGTACTTGAAAGGCATAAACAAAGTCAGGAAGGGAGGATTGTTCCACTTAGAGGGGGGAAGAGTCACTAGGGGGCACAGTCCGAAGTTGGAATGGGGAAGGATTAGGAGGGAGATGAAGAGGCACTACTTCACAGAAAGAGTAGTGTCGAGTTGGAACGCGCTGCTGGAGGAGTTAATCACTGAAAGGACAGTGGATAGCTTTAAGTGGGTTTGGGCTAGAGTCAAGGGCAGGGTTAGTACAGACAAAAACACAAAGCGGGGGGGGGGGGGAATGACCGGAAAAGAGGAGGAAGAGTGTGGTTTGGGTGGGGTGGGCAGCTGTAGTGATATGAAACTAAGAGCTGCACAATCGGGAAGACTTGATAGACCTGTGGGCCTTTTTCAGCTGGCAACTTTGTATGTTTGTATGTTTGTAACTACTCGGCCAATTTTAAATGGATTAAGTGCCTTTTCTTCTGGTTGTGATATATAATACACCTGCAGCTTACTGTTGTTTTGTCTATGTGTTGTAAAAAATGAATAAACAGATATTTAAAAAAACAACAACACAGATTTGCAGTTGTACATTGATGTGGCTGATGATGTAGGAAAGGGAGCCTTATTGGCAGGAAAATGGATGACAGTGGAAAGAGGCAGGCCTGGGTATGGACATCACACTCTTAGGGCTGGATATTCAAACTGTGCTATTTTGAGGCGCAAGCCCTTGTGCTGCACAAAATAGTTGCGAAGGGGTGTGTCCAGAGCAATATTCAAATGAGTTGTGCCCTTGAGCAACTCCTTTGAATATCACCCCCTGGCCACAGCCACTGTGCATGGCGCAGTGGAATTTGTGCCACCACAAGTTATCAGAGTGGAGCATTCAACTTGCAGTGTCGCAAGCACCATTGCGCCATGCTCAAAATCCCCATATTCAAAAGGTGACATGCAAATGGGGCCATAATTCATGCAAGGCGAAGGGGGGGCCATTTGCATCTGATTATGGCCCCATTTGCATGCCATTAGCATGCGGGTGCGCCCGATCCCGAGGAGACTTGCGCCTGGCACCCTGCCAGGCAGCAGCTGTCGGGACCGATGCCCCTGCAGCCCGCCGACTGCGGGCGCAACAGTGACACTCACCATCTTTCATTGGTCTGACCGCGCATCTTCATCAGCCTGATAAGGTAGAAAAAGAAATGGGCAGACTGGATGGGCCTTGTGGTCCTTATCTGCCATCAACTTCTATGTTTCTATGTTTCTATGTTTTTATTATTCCCCATTGTTCTTCCACCCTCCTTCCTGCCCATTTGCTAGTGCATTCCTTAGGCACTCACCCATTTTATAAAGTCAGCCCTCCTAAAGTCAGTACTTTTGCCTTTGTAGGCTTGACTCTATTGCTGTGTTTATTGTGAACCATACTGTTCGATGGTTGCTAGTTCCCAGATGGCTACCCACTTCTACATCTGTGATCCTCTCTTCATCTCCATTTGAGAGAACCAGGTCTAAGATTGCTCCCTCTTGAGTGGGCTCCAATACTAGTTGTCTAAGGCATTCAGGATATGTCAAAATGCCTGCACTAAATTGATTAGGCATACTAAAGAATACAATTACCTAAGCACCCTAGAGTCAGCCAATGATAACCCATCCAAGATCTAGTGTACCTTTAAACTAGTTGGGGAGCAAAGCTCCACCATCTCTCCCCACTGCCATCAGGACACCTCAATTACAGATACATTTGTCATACTTGACAAACTAAATGAGCATTTTGCCATAGAGGGTCTTGCATTCGATTCTTCTCCATCAGCCAACCTAAGAACCTCTCTCCTTCACCCACCTGCACCACCCAACATCCCAACATACTCATCCTTCTCCTTCTTGCTTATCACCTTTAAACAGGTAGAAGACCAACTGCTCAAGTTGGATGTTAAAAAGAGTATGTGCAGACAGCATTGGTCCTTTCTTTCTGAAACTAGGCTATTATTTTTAACTGCCTCTATCACTCATTTATTTAATCTCTCACTATCTGAGTATCGTGCCCAAGATTGGAAAGTTGTACACCATATATCACTTTTCAAATCTGGTGACCCCAGTGATGTTAACAACTACCGCCTATCTCTATCTTGCCTTCCCTCTCAAAAATTCTGGAGAAACTGGTCAATATCCAACTCAGATCCTTCCTCAAAAATTCTCAGTTGCTAACTCTGAAACAATCAGGTTTCAGACCCAGTCATAGTACTGTCTCAGCCTTGTCCAAAGTTACTAATGACTGGTTGGTAGCATGGACAACAGACATGTCACAGTGTGGTATTTTTGGACCTTAGTAAGGCGTTTGATACCATGGATCATCCCCGGCTGCTTGACAGCTTGACGTTCATTGCTTGTCAGATACTACAGTATCCTGGTTTGGCAGTTTCCTAGAAATAGACATCAATGCATTAAGATAAGCAGAACCTCCTCGTCACTCCTGCCAGTCGCAGAGGGGTCCCACAAGGATCCATCCTGGGTCCATTGTTGTTCCTAATCTATGTAAATAATCTGGGCTCGGGCATCACAGACTCCAATATTCACTTATTTGCGGATGATATGGTCCTCTACATATCGAAACCTGCAATTACTCAAGTATGTTCTGTTCTCCAGTCTGATTTTGTCAAACTTCAGCATAACTTGATAGCAGCCAAACTGCTTCTAAATGCAAAAAAACAAAGGTTATTTTCGTCTATCCCCTAATGTCTACTCAGTATGCCCATGACAAACCACTATGCTCCCATTACCACCCTATCGAGAACTCTCTCAACTGGTGAATCACCTTAAATACTTAGGCTTCATACTTGACTCACACCTATCCTTTTCATCACATATCAAAAGCTCACAAAAAATTGAAGTTTAGGGTTGCTTCTTTTCAGGAACAAATCATTGTTCTCCTGAGAGTCCAGCACTAGATTGGTACAGGCCACCATCATGCCTCTTCTTGAGTATACTGATATTCTCTATAACAATTGTGCATCCATCTACCTGCATAAGTTTAACACACTCTATAACCGGGCCATCCATTTCATTACCAATGCCCCAGCCAGAACTCACCATTGCACCATGTATGAGGTGAGAAGTGGACCTCCTTATCCACCAGGAGAATGGTACATTTATACTTGGACATATAAAGCGCTCCTCAATAAGCTACCCCTTATATATCAGCCTTCTTCCCATGCTCAGCTAGCACCTACATCCTCAGAAAATGTGCATATATTACCCTGGATGTGCCAAATTATCAGACATGGTTTGGTAGGGCATCTATAAGCTTTTCTCTTCCCTGCCTTTGGAATAAGCTTCAAGCTACACTAAAACTCCATACCCTTATATCAGTTAGGGTGTTCATTGGTAGGGTATGTGAGATCACTGCTGAGACCTGCAACTGCACTTAGCTTCCCTCGTGGGTCTACCTTCTCCCCATCCCTCACCCATTGTCTTTGTAGATTCCTGTGTATATTGAATGCATCTTTCTTTCTTTCTTTCTCCTTCCTTCCTTCCTCACTCCCTTTCTTCCCTTTTGTCCATTCTCCACACGTTGTTCTCTCCATTATTTATTAGGTGTGGTAAATTTACTGTTAAGTGATGCTTCTAATTTATCTCTATGTATTGCTGTAACCAACCTATTCTATGTACTGTGATATCCCTGCTGTTTTTCTATGTTGTACTACTTGTATTGATTGCCTGTGATGATTTTTATTAGGTGGTGGTAACTTTACTGTCATGTGATGCTTTTGCCTTTATGTATTTGTTACAACAAATCTACTCTATGTACCATGATATACCTGCTGTATTACTATGATGTATCCTTGCACAGACTGTCTCTGATGTTTAATACTTTGTATCAGGGATCTCCTTGTAAATGAGCATGCTCAATGGAAGTTATCCCTACACAATAAACTGAACTGAACTGATGCACTATCGGTTTTAGTACCATCTGTGTACTCACTATTTTTAGTAGTGCTTTTATGATGTTCGCTGTTGTTGTTGTACAGATTTTGACTGCGCTCAAATTATTTAGCAGTTTTGACTAGCTCCTGTCCAACTTCACCATGGAGACCGACATCACTTGAATAATATTGGCTTCAGCTTCTAAAGAACCTAGTGGTATTCCATGAAAGAGAACCTTACTAGTGGGGTGTGCCGCAGCGTATGTGTATATTATATATACATATATATAGAATAATGCATATGCAGGTGGTTGATATGGAGTTTTTTTTCACCCAAGATGTGTGATAATAAAACCTCGAGCATAGCTCGAGAAGTTTTTATTATCACACATCAAGGTGTGTAAAAACCCATGTTAACCACCCTTCATATGTTTTTATTTTATATAATAACAGGCTATGATTAATATCAGGCTATGGTGCTAAAAACCTCTCAAGCATCAGTACAAAACACAAATAGCTCCTACATAACTTCAAATGCAGCGTTTATTACTTCAGGACAAATTTTTCTAAGCGAGAAGTGAACAGAATGGTATAACATGTAAATTCGGTACTTTTTAAATCTTCGTTTCTAGGTTTTATCTAGCAGAAGTATCGGGATTTTTCAATAGGAGGGAAGGTCAAAGTTCATTAGACTGCTAAACATTAATAAGCTGATAAGATCAGCAGGAGAAAACTTACTACTTTTAACTAATTTATGTTCTATTCTTTAAACTACGTTTTTTAAAACTAAAATAACTTGTGCCTTGTAGAAACTCTAGACTGTTGCTTCTTCAGTTCAGTTCAGAGGTGAAAGGTTAAAATTTGAGGTCGCTTAGCTGTCTTGCGAATTGTATTTTGATTTGCTTGCTCATTTTTAAATGCTTCCCTGTCACTAGAACAAGAGGTAACGAAACGGTTCTCCGCTGTACTATCGCTTTAGATGTGGAATCTCTGTTTTATTTGTGCTGCTTTAAGAGTTAACGAACTGCCTGTGTGTTTTTTTTCCATTACGGAAGTGTCTCATGCTGCCTGTAAGCTTATTTTTCAGTGATTCTCAGCGCGAGGATGTGAAGTCGATCAACTCGCAGGGTTGATATAAAAGTCGATCAACCTGCGTAGTTGATACGACTTTTTAACAAGCGCGGAAAACGAATGGATATTGGCCATAGACAGTTATTTTATATATTCTTTGTGCTGTGACTGTGTGTGAATGGGTATAGAATGGGATGTGAATGATGTCTGTGATTGGTGGTTTTCTTAGTTTGTGTTTCTGTTCTCTGGATGATAAAATTTACATAAATAACTGCACTCACCTGTCAACGCAGGGTTTTCAGTAAGGAAGCATCTTCTTTCTTGTGCAAAATCACCAGCAGTAAAACAAATGCAGAAAAACCACCTCGGATCAACAAGTTAACCTTGAAGAAACATATAAAACCAGTGATACTTCAAGACACTCAGGAATTTCTACAATTGTTTTATATCCGCCTCTGTTTTGCGTCTGGTATTTTAATTTTTGAGTTTCAAATATACTGCTGTATATATTTAGGGTCCACAATATATTTATTCTTTGCAGGCATTTCTGATCCCTGAGTTTCTGGTATACTAAAACTGTCATCATTGCTGCTGGGGTCCAAGAGTGGTTCAGTGTTGTTTTCAAATTGAGTACACAGCTCAATGATTTCTTCTTGAAGTATCACTGATTTTACATGTTTCTTCAAAGTTAACTTGTTGATCCAAGATGTTTTTTCTACATTTGTTTTACTGCTGGTGTGTTGTTCTGAATGAAGCATTTTGAACTATGGTTGAAATTCTTTCCTTTTCTCCATGGAACAGATTTCAGACGTGAGGCTTCAGTGGAGCGGTTTGGGACAGCATCTGAGAAAATGAATGAGAAAGATGCTTTCTTACTGAAAATCTGTGTTACAGGTGAATGTAGTTATTTATGTAAATTACATCTTCCAGAGAACAGAAAGCACTGAGGATAAATGCAGTTTATAGCCTGGGAATTGGCAAAGTTGAAAGAAAGCAAGCTGATGTCAGCAAAGTGTCTATAAATGTCTTATTTTCACTGTACCGATGTTGGCTTCATTTATCACACTCCAGTGGAAACAACAACAGCTATCACACTGCAGAAGCTCCCACCCTATTGTATAAATATATATGTTAGGGCAGATTCCACACTGACAAAGTGTAAAAATTTGATGTTAGGGTTACACCACCCCACCCACCTTTCACCCCAACAGGCATTGGGGTTGTTGAGCCTAACTCTCACCCCATTCTTCTATACTGTACCACCTCAGCTTCTTTACACATGGAATGGGGTGAGAGTTAGGGACAATGACTGAATACACACCCTGATGCCTGTTAGTGTGAAGAGGGTGGGGCATGGGAGGTAGGGTTGGTAAACCCCAACGTTGAATTTCCACAGTTTTGTCAGTGTGAAATCAACCCTGGCTGTTGCATTAACTGAGTTTTTCTGCAATGAATTTCCTTCTTTGAGAAAGTGAAATGTTACTCATATGGACTCCATAGGTGGGAGCGTGGGCCCTCCGGACCCTGTGCTCCCACATCCATAACTGTCCTCAGGTTAGCAAATTGGAATCCACAGGTGGGAGCATGGGTCCTCTGGGCCCTGCGCCTCCCATGCACCCATAACTTTGTCCTCATGTTTCCAAAATGTTATCTCAGATGGGAGCATGGGCCCTCCAGGCACTGCACTCCCACCCACTTATAACTATGTCATCAGGTTTGCAAAATGGTATGCCAAATTTCATGCATATCACCTGAACATTTTTAAAGTTATTGAAGCATAAACTATTAAGTTTAACATAAAGTGAATACATAATTTCACAACAAATGGTGATGTATGCATTGTGGGGCTGCATATCACATGTGCACTCCCAATCAAACTGAAACTTGGCATATCAAGAGATCATTAGTCTATGAGGTCACATGCCAAATTCCATGTAAATTGCAAGAACTGCTGCAAAGTTATTAGTAAATAGAGTGAAACAATGAAGCAAGAATTTGACAAAACAAGGGATGTGCACATTTTGGATTGCATATCTCCAGACTAGCACTCCTCATAAAACTGAAACTTGGCATGTCTGGAGACCATTAGTCTGTGAGGGAACTTGCCAAATTTCATGTACATTGTAAGAACAGTTGAAAGTTATTAATGCACAAAGTGAACAAAATCCCTGTTTGTGAGCCCAAATCCTTGTTTGAAGCTGTGCAGCTATGCAAAGACTGAACTGAGCATGCTCAGAACCTGAAATTTCAAAACTGAATAACTTTGAAATAGAGTAAACATTTTTTCACCAAACCAATGCTGGATTGTTCCTTGGAATATCCTCTTTCTACCCTGCAAATTTCATACCAAAATTCCAAACAGTGTGCACATGGCGTGATCTTGAAAAATGACCCTGACATTTGCCAAAAAGGCAAAAATGCGTTTTATGGCACTTAGCTGCATAAAACCACAAATCTGATCGAAACAAAACTTAGCAAATCAAGAGATCTATCCACTGAGACCACACATTCCAAATTTCATGCAAATCTGTTAAACGGTTGCAAAGTTATTAATGTACAAAATATGGGGTTTAACATTAAACTGCCTACTCAGCCCTAACAGAGGTGCAACCATGCCTCTATAATATATGTGTGTATATATATATATATATATATATACACACACACACTATCTCATACATACGTACATACATTTTGTTCACTGAGAAATGAAGACTAGGAAATAGTTCCTATTTTAAGCATTACGATGGCCCAATGAGATGTGTGGGGTGAGGGTGGGCCAAGGGTTCTAACTGATATTAAACCAGTATAGGAGGTTAGTAAATGGTGGGACATTTGTCTACAACAGTGGGAACATTTCCTTACTTTTCCACAGAGTGCCATGGATCTTGCAACCCAAGATCTTTGAAAACAGGCCCTGCCTAAAGGATCTTGAGTGTAATAAATAAATAAATAAATCTTTAATGTCCACCTGAACAAGCAAAGGAAGAGGAACTGGGACCTTGCTCAATGTCTCATCAGAAAGATGGCCCTTCATGACAGCACAGTGTTTCCCTAAAACCATTGCTTTTTAGCAATAAGGCATAACTAGGGTTTAGATTAACAGTCTGTTAATCCCCAGGTGTAATGTGATACGAGGTGCAGCTGAGTGCTGCTTTGTCCCTATGGGTGACTGACTGTTAACCTAACTCCTGGGAGTGCCTTATTACTATTGAATCAAGAGAAAATGTTAGAAGTGCACCTTTTGAATGTTTTCCTCAGTGAGAGGAGATTTTTAATAAAGTAGTCCATCCTCCAACTGCTTAAAATCCTGGTTCAGAATTAGAATGTATCATTCAAGTAATTTAGCAGTGCTAGAGAATGGAATGTTGATGGTAGGAATGCCTGCACCATGATGATCAGGATGTACATGGCAGTATAGCTAGATTAGTGTAGGGTCATATAATACTGACATCCAATCAGATAGCAGCGTTTTTGAGACCGTTTTGTAATATTGTGATCTTTTGGTTAGGAAAGGCACACTGTGCTATCACAGCTAGTTTTATGTGCATCCTGGGAGTAGGTTACATTAGGACATGTCTTATTGACTGAGGAATGTTGCCCAGGACACCAAGAAAACCCTTTACACTTACAATAACTGCCAGGGAGTTTTAATTCTACCTGGACAGCAACCAGAAATGGGCAGAAGGGACTTACGACCAACAGCCATTTCCTCATGCTTCCACCTCAAACTGCAAACTACTGTTCACTCACAATGACAGCTTCACTCTTTTCAAAGAAAAGCACCAAAAGCAAGTGAATGGCGGATATGAATAGGGTTGTAGTAAGGGAGCTACAGAACAGGGATCAGGACAGTCAATGTGCGTGAGCAGTGGAGGTTATGAGTGGGTGGTAGCAAAGAGTTGTAGACTGGGGAGGGTTGACTGCTGTGAATAGAAAAATAAAGTGTGGTGCTGTAGCGAGACAGCGGGTAGGTGAATTTGAGGGAAGGAGGTTGGGGAGCAGGTGGGTGAAAGGTACTGAGAGAGAGTCATAGGTGCCAGGTTATATGGACCCATGGGCATGGGTCCCAGCAATATTTTGTAATGCGGCACAGCCCCAGTAATAATTTGAAACATTAAAAATGTTTATTTATTTAATTTTTTACTTCTTGCATGTGCTGGTGACACTGTGCTGCCACTCCCCCACCCGACTCCGCATTGGTTTGGTGGACTGGTGGCATAATGGCATTTTGCAAAATTGGTGCCATTTGGCCATGTGTGTGGTGTTTATTTTCTTTCAGATTGGTACCAATTCATGTCAGAAGCATGTGCCCAAAAAGAGAGCAGAGAATGTGATTGGGCGGGTGGCAGGAGGACTTTAAATATGAGGGGTTGATGAGGTGAGTGAGAAGAGGCATCTAACCAGACTGCACAGGTGTGACTTGAGGAGGAGCAGAGGAAGCATACCCCAGCAGGCCAGAAGGAGGTACAAGGAGGGACGAGGGAGAAAGAGGGACATCCAGCCCCACTCTCTGGACCACCATGTGGCACTGCGAGAGAGAGTGACAGCCCAGGTGGAGGCAGTGCAACACCCGACCAGGAGGACAAGAGGCAGGAGCATGAGGTCCGTGACTGGGGGAGCAGCTGAAGAGTGCTGGGGTCCAGGAATGTGGTGCCAGGCATCGTTCAGTGGAAGCCACACTGGGGACTATGGGAGCATACTGGAGGTTGGAGAACAGCCAAAGAGCCAGAGGGACCATGCCAGCCTACTAGAGCCAGCCAGCAGTGCAGTTGCCAGGTAAGGTGGTGGGGGCAAGGGAAGCGGGAGCTGAGCCCTGGTGGCTGGAGGAGAGAGCCGACTCTGACTGTGTTCTGTGTTCCAGAACTGTGACCAGCAGCCCAGGCCAGCAGTGTAAGGTGGCAGGCAGAGAGGGAGCATCATTTAACCCTGGCCTTATCCCACTCACAAGTTCACAGAACAGACTCACATCACATTCACAACAAAATAACTTGTGAGGGTTGAGGACCTTGTTTTCTGGCATGCAGTCTTTAATGTAATATATACCTAAGAGTCAGACATGCATGCAGACTTGAAGGTTGCAGCTTGACCTGATTTGGGAGGGAGGTGGCAGGGCTGCAGGGAAGCAAATCCTTTTGTATGCAAAAAATGCTTTCCAGCTCAGCTAAGCTGAGCATGGTGTACATTAAATCCTTCTCATGCTGCCATGCATGTGTAAGCTCCTGCAATTTCTCCGTGCAAGTTACTTAGAACGACTGAAGTTATGGATATGAAAGCATTCCCTTACCCTCATCTACAGCCTAAAATCTATGTCAGAGATAAAACAGCGGGGTGTGTGAATGCATGTGTTGGGTAGATACGAGACATGAGGCATAACCAGATGTTGCAAGCAGCCAAGAAATGCTTTACTCCTTTATCTGTCACTTTTCAGACATTAGAGGAGAACTGTGCAGGATCCTGCAAGTAATTTTCCCAGTAGGACTTGTTTTAAGAAGTAATTCAAATGTTTTTATCTTTACAAGCCTGTCCAGTAACCACAGTGGACATTTCTGATTTACACTCGTAAATGGCCATTTAGAACTGTGTGATGTAATTTATGTCCCTTCCAGCTGCAGAGTTCTATAGTAGAACATAAATGTATTCTGCCAACAATGGAAGAGCAGAGCAAGGGACATAATGTACATCATACACCACATCTAAAATGGTCCTTTCCAGCTGTGTGTAAATCAGAGACACTCTGGGATAACTAAACATCCTGTAGAGATGGAACAAAATTACATAATTTGAACCAGTGGCTTCTACTGTGAAAATGACTTGCAGATTCAGTGCAGTTCTCCTTTAAAGAAGAAAGTCATATTACTGTAAGATGCTAATCCAAAATAAGCTTGTTACATGCAAATATAATGGTTTCACCAAATTCTGAGCCTGCATCGCCATCATGAGGATGTGCCCCTCATTGGGGGTCACCGTCTCTCATTGTCCCTCATTTCATTAACAAAAGTTTGAGATGTATGTTTCCAGGTGGGCCCCAGTACCAATTGGGCCCCTCCTGCATGTCAGTCGGACCCTGTGCTATCAACTCCATAAATTGGGGATGTCAACTTGGAAGCTCTCAAACTGGTGGGGTCTTTGCAAACTGTACTTCTCATTGGATGATTCTGTCATCAATCACTGTAGTGAGTCTGTCAGCTCGGCGGTGTCAGTGGTCAAACCATCCATCAATCACAAGGATCTTGCTAGTTTCTACTTTGTATTGATGAATTGCCAAATGAAACTACCCTGTGGTCCGCCTGTATTTCTGGCCATTTGCTCCATATGTTAAGGACCGCTACAGTGCTGCACACTTTAATTCTAACGTGTCAAGTGGCATCAAGGAAGCTTTTCTGCATCATGCAAGTTCTGGGGTGAATGTATAGATTATCAGACCACCACTGTAACATAGCACCAAGCTACGGAGAATACAGCATAGTTTTATTGCATGCTTGCTGCACTGTACTGTAGCTGTGCTATGGATACTTTCATCACGTGCTGGCTGTTGTTTATGTTTTGTCAGTTTATTTGTGTTGGGAGGCTCTGCACAACTGCTCCCCACACCCCTTGTTTTTAACATGGGGGTGGGGCAAAACCCCAACTCAAATAAACTAATAAAAAACCTGACAGTCTGTTGTAGTGTATAACGCATACTGTAACTGAGGTTTTGTCAGTTTATTTGCATTAGGGTGCTCTCTCTGCCCCCCATCCCCTTGTCAGTTTAACATTGGGGGTGTGGAAACAACTCCAAACTCAAACAAAAATAACCGACAGTCCGATGTGGCATAGAATGTGCAGTGCCATAAGGGGACAGCGTTAATGCTCTGCTACTAGCGGAGGTTCAGGGATGATCTGATAATCTACACAATCACCAGTTATGGGTAGTCCAAGCTTCTGAACTAGTATTTATTTGTGGGGTTGTGACCCAGTGCAGTAGAGTTCACTATGATTTTCAGGTCAGCACAGCACATGGGCACAATTTCACCAGTTCCTTTGCTTGCTTCTGCTGATTGAAGTAAAGAAAGTTAGTGCTGTTATAAAGCAGCTTAGAAGTAAAAACACAGTCTAATTGTTGTATTTGGAGTTTAGAGGATCCATCTCTTGGTATTTTCTGCCCTCTAGCATGTATGGTTAGTAACCTGTGCTGAATATCTGCTCTCATTGATTCTAATATGTAGTTCCTCTGCCTGTTTGAAATCGTGAGAACAATTCACATCAGCCTTAGAAATTGCCCAAATTGGATAGTAACCTTAAGATTTTTAGGAGTGTGCAAGCAACTCTTAACAGTTAGGTAACATGTCTTTGAATCAGTCTGTCCCCATCCCACAAAGAGTCAATGCCTGACATAGAAAATACTGGATGTGCAACAGTAGTTACAGTGTAGTTATTTCATGTAAATTATGTGTAACTACAGTACTTAACACACAACTGTGAAACTAGTTAACTACATAGTAGTTACATGTACTGTAACTACACAAAGTTGCAGCACAGTTATACAGTAATTACAGCACAGTTCAGGACACTTAAAATAAAGTGTTACCAATCTGCCTATATACAGATGACATCTTATTATATTTACAAGGTATTTCAAACTCTCTACCTAATCTTCTTAACTTAATAAATAACTTTCAGTAAGATTTCAGGCTACAAAATTAACTGGTAGAAGTATGAAGCTCTGTCCTTGGACCCAGATCAAGATATAAATGTATCACTCCATGACTCAGTTGGAAACCCCCAATTTTTATTTATTTATTGAAATGTTTCACCAAGGAGGCACACTGAACAACAAGTTGCTCGTCTCCATGACAGCGACCTGGGGGAAGGGTTACATAGGGTTGTGAAGAATGATCAGTTACAATAGTATGTGGGTAGTACAAACAATACAGCATTGTAAGATTATGCAACAGTTGGAACTCAAGGTATTGTACAATAAACAATAGTGGAACACTGGGTGAATTACAATACATGTCCAAAATCATACAAAAGAACATATAAGCGTACAAAACAGTAATAATGCAACAGAACCATTACAGTGCATGAGTGTACCAGGAGCAGGCTCAAGGTAGTGTGCAAGTGCTGTTGGAGGTAGGTTGTGCACACGGGTGATCCAGAAGGGCAGATGGAGAAGAGAGGGAGAGGCAAGAACTGAATATGAGGAGAAGGGGTAGCTATTTCCTGATTCCCCCATCAGGATGTTGAGAACCATGCCTGGGGAGGGGGTTAGGGTAGGAAGGCAGAAACTGGGGATGCGTGTTAAGGAGGGTTAAAGCAGGAACAGCTGAGGAGAAGTAATTGTGTAGGGCAGAGGTAAGGGAGTAGTTGAAGGAGTGTCATATTTCGGGGAGGAATTCAGGATTTTAGGAAGCGATGGGTGAAACCAGTCTGACCGATGAGGGCAAGGTCAGACTGGGAAGCAAAGGGCCCACCTGGAAATGGGTCCAGGGCCTTGGTACTCTGGCTCACGGGGGCCAGGGGACCCCACCGCTAAAGTTACAAGCGGGGGCCTTTTGGTACCAACCACGGCATGCCCTAGTGTATAAACTGTAGTCCAATTTTACAGATTGGTACGCCCTGGCATGCTGTAGCCAAGTATAAGATCAGCATGTATTCTATTTGTAAGAAAGCCATTTCATTACTGGTAAAGTTACATTTAACTGTTTTGGAGGCTTTAGTCCCACTGATTTAAGATGAACTCTTTGCTACCTTGCAAAATGCTGTTGGCAACATTATATTGTTTTTGATAACTCAACCTCACTGTCCCACTATATGGTTGCAGGTGAGCAGAGAGTTCACCTTTGAAACAAAATCAATGGTAAGCTCAACGCCCCAGCAAGGCACCTCCAGAGGTTGAGGGCCTACCTTTCCCTACACTTTCCCTGTCTGAATAGTTTGTGCGGCAACTGGGTGTTAAGAGGAAAAATAGTGCAGTGCAATGTGTGCTGTGCTAAAATTTTGCCAAAGCTGCCTAAATGCCCCCAACACAATGTTATTACAGTAGTATTGTTAGCCCTAATTAAACAAAATTGGGACATAACCTGCATTGTTCTTAAAGACAGAAACTAGGTTGATCTCCACTGAAATGATTGGGGTGTTGGCTTATTGTATGCAGAGGAAAACATTTCTACCAATGTGTTTTCAATAAGTTTTGAAAAATTCATTATTTTGCTTTAGGTTTCCTTCAGATATACATTCATATATAGTTCCACTCAACAGCTATTGCTTTCTGTTCATATGTCTGTAACATTCTATGACCTCAGTAACACCACTCCATGCTATGCAATTCAATGGTCTGTATTGGTGTTATTGATGTTACAGATTTGAACAGTGTGAAAGGAGCAGCACATGCTGAGTAGAGGGAATTCAGGGTAGCTACAAAGGCAACATAATTAGATTTGACCCAAAATGTCTGAATCAATAAAGGTCAACTGAATGCCATCTCAAGGCGTAAAAACTACTACCTGACTATATGTTATACTATTGATTTTAGTGCTGCAAATGTTGACTTTTATACTGCATTATTACACTGTCCTGCATTGTGTTACATGAATTTAGTCATTTATAGTTGGCAAGTAAGAGGCACACTGAGTTTAGGCTCGTTTTCAGATACAACCAGGGTGAAATGGGAAAAGGAAAAGTAGTTACATACAACTACTGCTAGTCATGTGGTGTTACAGTGAGGAGACAAAGCATATGTTTAGTGACTCATAAATAAAATGAAGACACATTTATATGTAACCAATGCGAACTGCTGCCCAAGAGTGAACAGAGGCTGAGCTGGTGCTCAAGTTAGCGGTTAAAAAACAGGGCCATACAGTTCATTGTGGTTGCCTCACCTATTGGGGGGAGAAAGAGGAAGAGGTGGTTAAAGGGTCGTCAAAGGTATGGTAAGTGTTGAGAAACCATTTGCCCGGACACTCTTGAAAATGGGCCTTTGACTCAAGAGCCTTTGTTACACAGCCTCTGGTCCATCCAAATCGGTCCCTACACTTTCCCTAGGTCTAAACACAATCTATATTGTAACATCTCTGTTGTACATTTTACATTATGACATTTGGTCAGGTATACATTAAAGTATGCCAACATAGTGTCTGGAGTGTCATTTAATAAACTGACCTGTGTGTGTGTGTGATATGAAACATAGAAACATAGAAACATAGACTTTGACAGCAGATAAGGACCTCTTGGCCCATCTAGTCTGCCCATTTTCCTACCTACAGGATAGGCGTAGATCCTAGTTAACCAACAGCTTATTTCTTCCTACCCCCCACAAGAATTGCCTTATGTCTGTCCCATGCATTCTTGAATTCTCCCACAATTTTAGACCCCACAACCTCCTCAGGAAGGCTGTTCCATGCATCCACTACCCTCTCTGTGAAAAATACTTCCTCACATTGCCCCTGAACCGCCCTCCCTATCTTTAAATTGTGTCCCCTTGTTCTTGCAAGTCTCTTTTTCTGAAGATGCTACCCTCTTGGACTTTGTTGATTCCACTGAGGTACTTAAAAGTTTCTATCATGTCCCCCTCTCCCTTCTTTCCTCAAGGGTATACATATTAAGCTCCCTTAGTCTCTCTCATACGGCTTCTCCTGCAGACCCTGCACCATTTTAGTTGCCCTCCTCTGACTACCTCTATCCTGTCTATGTCCTTGCGGAGATGGGGTCTCCAGAACTGGACACAGTACTCCAGATGGGTCTCACCAACTGTCTGTACAGAGGATAACAACTTCCTGTTTTCTGCTGCTATGCCTCTCCCTATACATCCCAGTATACCCCAGCCCTCCCTACTGCCTTCTCACATTGCTTGCTAACCTTAAGGTCATCTGATATGATTACCCCAGGTCCCTTTCCTTTTTGTTGTTGTTACTACCTCCCCACCCATTGTGTATTCTTCCCTGATTCTTGTTTCCCAGGTGCATTATTTTGCACTTCTTTGCATTGAATCCTAGCTGCCATACTTCTGACCATTCCTCCAACCTTGCCAAGTCCCTTTTCATCCTTTCCATGCCTCCTTGTGTATCAACCCTGTTGCAGATCTTTGTGTCATCTGCAAAGGCATACTTTCCTTCCAGTCCCTCTGCAATGTCACTGAAGAAGACATTAAAAGGACTGGACCCAATAGAACCTCTCGTTCCCCACTAGTAACCTCTCTTTCTTCAGAGTGGACTCCATTTACAATTACCTTCTGTGCAGCCAATGTTTTACCCAGGCTACCACCCTGGGACCCACTCCCAGGCTGGTTAATTTGACTATTAATCTTTGTGTGGGACTGTGTCAAATGCTTTGCTAAAGTCTAGGTAGGCCATGTCCACAGCCCTCCCTGGTCTACTACTTTGGTCACGCAGTCAAAGAATTTATTAGATTCGTCTGACATGACCTTCCCGCTGTGAATCCATGCTGCCTTGGGTTCTGTGCTCCACTGGCCTCTAGGTACTCAACTATTCTTTCCTTCAAGTGACTCCATCACTTTCCCTACCACAGAGGTCAGACTGACAGGTCTGTAGTTTCCTGCCTCTGTCTTGGTCCCACTTTTGTGAAGGGAATCACATCCGCCTTCCTCCAGTCCTCGGGTACCACGCCATCCTCCATGATTTATTAAAAGAGTAGCCAGTGGTTTCACTAGTTCCTCCTTAATTATTTTAGAATTCTGGGGTGAATTCCATCAGGACCCATTGCTTTGTCCACCTTCAGTTTTAGGAGTTCTTGCAGAACCCTTTTTTCAGTGAAAGGACTGGGATCGACCCCCTATCAAAGTGCTTCTGTTAATTGGATTAGGCACTCCCCTCCTCTTTGTGAATACTGAGCAGAAATATTCGTTTCAGTATCCTGCTTTCACTGTCCCCTCTGCCCACCCACTGTTCATTCTATTCAGCCTCACTATCCCTCCCTTTGTCTTTCTCTCGTTGATGTACCTATAAAGGTTTATCCCCTTCTTAACTGAGTTGGCTATCTTTTCCTCAGTTTGGGCCTTTGCTATTCTGACTTCCTCCCTGCTTCCTTCTGCCTTAACTGGTACAGCTCTCTGTCCTGCTCCTTCTGTGTTTCCTTATACTTCCAGAATGCTATCTTTCTTCCTGACTTTCACAGCCACCTCTTTTGAGAACCATAGTGGCTTTTTCTTTTGTTTGATTTGTTTATTTGCTTCACACAAAGGCTTGTTGCCTCTGTGATGGCAGTTTGATGATTCTTCATTGTTGCTCACACCTTCTTCTAGCCTGTTTGCTAGTGCTTTTCTGAGGCACTCTCCCATCTTGCCAAAGTCAGCCCTCCTAAAGTCCAGTACCCTCACTTTTGTATGGCTTGACTCTGTAGCTGAGTTTAACGTGAACCACATTGTTTGATGGTCACTTGTCCCCAGATGGCAACCCACTTCTAGATCTGAGATCCTCTCACTGTCCCCATTTGAGAGTATGAGGTCTAAGATTGCTCCCTCACGAGTGGGTTCTGAAACTAGCTGTCTAATGCCTGCCACCTGTAGGGCATCAAGAATGGCCCTGCTCTTGGATGTGGCTGCAGCAAATGTGCTCAGTTAACATCTGGCATATTCAGGTCTCCCATCAATAGTATCTCCCTTTCTCTGCCATTCTAAGAATGCCTTCTATCATATCCTTGTCCATTCCTCCCCTGACATGGGGGTCTGTACACAACCCTGTGCGGATTTGGTGCCTTTCCAGTCTCCAAGGTGACCCACAGTGCCTCCTCTCCTCCCTGTTTACTCTTTTGTTCAGTTGCTTTTATCCTTCCTTTACAGAGAGCTACTCCTCCCCTCTTCTCCCTGCCTGTCTCTCCTGTAGGTTATGTACCCTGGTATGTTAACATCCCAGTCATGGTTCTCTGTGTACCATGTTTCTGTGACTACTACGATATCCAGGCATCCCTCTTCCATCAAGGCCACCAGCTCAGGAGCTTGTTGCCCAGACTACGGGCATTGGTACTCAGTACCCTCCATTTCCTGATGGCCTTACTCCCTTTGCCCCCATCCCTGTCCTTCTTGCCTTTGTCACTTTCTCTATTACCCCTGCCCTTCTCCCTATCGATACCTCTATGTTGGTGTTAGATGCACTTACTACCACTTACTACCATGATTATTTGGGGGCTAGATTTCCCAGCTCCTCCAGTGCCTCCCCTTGGCTAGTTTAAAAGCTTGCCAATGAAGCATTTAAACCTATCACCTAGGATCCTGGTTCCTCCCGGACAGATGCAGCCCATCATGCCAGTGTAGGCTTGCATCACTCCAGGTGGACCCCAGTCCCCGTGAAGCCAATCCCTGAGCTCCACACCAGTTTTTCAACCACTGATTGAATCCCATGGTGCGGAACACCCTAGCCTCTCCTATGCCATAGATGGGCAGCACCTCCGAGAAGGTTACCATGCGTGCTACTTGACTAAGGCCCTTCCCCAATTCCACAAACTCTTCCTGCACTTCTCTAATCCCTTTCTTAGCCAGGTCATTTGTCCCTAGGTGGACAATGACATCCAGCTCCCTCCCTGTGCAGCTGCTCTGGCAATCCTGAGGATTTGCTCCCTGTCCCTCCAAGCCATGGCGCCAGGCAGGCACCTTACCTCCCTCTCCCTTCCTCCCCAGTTCTACCTTCCTAACAATGGGTCCCCACCAGGGTTGTTTCCTTCCCTGCAGGGTCCCCTGCCACCCTCCTGTGGGTCTCCTCCTTGTGAGGTTCCCAACATCCTCCTTGGTCTCCACTGTGGGTGCCTCCATGGAGAGAACCACACTTTGCCAGAATGGCATAGGAATTGTGGAGGTACAGCTGGAGGGATGCGCCTCTGTTCCACCACCCTCACCCTCCCTGAGCCCAATGTGGTCCAACCGCTCCTCTTTCTTGGCAACCTCTGAAGCAGCGGCAGTGGCACTGGTGGTCCCTGGATGGAAGAGGAGGTCCCAAAATCCTGGTCAACTCAGCCTGGAGATGAGCAACCTCCTCCCTCAGCCCAGAGAGGTGCCTGCAGATGGGACAACACCGCATCCTCCAGAGCGTCTCCCGGAAGACTGCTGCTCCACAGCCACTGCACTGCACTCAATCATGTCTTATTTCTGGCCCCTTTACTTGCTCAGAGGCAGACCTCCAGCAGCTAGAGGGGCGGAGAGCTACTCCTGCCCTTCTAGGATGGTGGGTCTTTGGTGGTTCTGTGATCACTCACTTCCTTCTCCCAAACAGGAAGTTCCTGTTGTCAGTCAAATCCTGTGCCTATAAAAATAGAACTAGCTTTGGGTGGGGGAAGGAGGCAATATAGTCCCAGCAGTGAAGTCCAGTCACACAGCAGTCCTTTCTCCTGGTGTCTTCTGCCAAGATATGCTTTTCGTTATGACATTTGATCAGGTATACATTAAAGTCTGTCAACAGTGTCTGGAGTGTCATTTAATAAATTGAACTGTGTGTTTGTGCATCTATGTCACATACAAGGTATGGAAAACATACAAATTGAATGATAAGGTCTCAATAACACAACCATTAACCAGAACATTGTATATAGTTTTACTTATCTAGTCAGAATAGACTACTGTCTACCTCAGGAGATCTGACTGCACAAGACACATGATCCCCTGTTACCCCTCTACACAGCCTTGTAAAACTACCAAGTGCCACAGGGTGAGCACTACCCAGCTCAAGCCCCAACAAGCACTTCAGGCCAACGCTTTCTCCAGGTTGCAAATGGACAGTAGACAGCAAGTGTCAAACTGATAAGACTACTTCTGGACCCAGGCATGTTTAGCATAGCATCCAGCTTTGGCCCTCTAGCTGGACAGTAGCATTCTAGTGTCAAACTGACAATACTCGTTTGTATGCTTTGGATTGTTTAATTAGTTTCTGGATGACATCTTCTGTGCACACTCCATCAAGAAGGTCCCTCTGAATCACCATAATCATGAATGCCTCTAGTTTCTCTTGTCCAGCAATGGCGCAGTCGAGTCTTTATTATCTTTAGCTTGCTGAGCTCTCACAAGACACCTGAGTAAACAATAAAGTCAACAGGTACTCAGACAATGAATAAGGTTGAACACACCGATGAGTGCATGTTGTATTGAGGCAAATTTTATAACAGCACGTTAGGCATTCTTTGCAGGACTTGCATTTGTCTGGCAAATCATCTCTTCTTTCTCGTTGCTTATTCTGATCACTAGTTTCACCTTCACGAGTCTACAGAGTCTTCAGAGTCATGAAAGTCAACATCCTCAGTTAACACATCTTCACTGTATTCTTCAGGCAATGATTTTTGCAGTCGTCTAATATTTTAGCAAAGCCAGCAACTCTAGTTTAAGTCTGCTACGGTCTACTTCTGCCTACATTGGCACTTTCTTCAGACTTTCATTTGGTATACCATCTTGAATTATACTTTTGAAGTGAGTCCATGCAGCTGGTATCCAGAATCAGTTGCTTGTTGTTATCAAATCAATCAATTAAGCTCATCGAACTTGATCCATAATGCAGTGTACCGTACATTCAAATCTCTTCACGGGATCTGCCACTCATTCATCACTGTCATTTTCCTGGGCATTTTCTTCTTCCTGGCTACCCTATTATTTGGCAGATGATCCTCTATGTCAATATCAAGAGCTAAATCATAAATTTCTTTTGTATTCTGGCAACAAAGTTAGAAGCTTTTGCTGGATGTTCATAAATTCAGACTGTTGCAACTCCATCTTACGTGATCCACCATCGCCATGCTGAAAGATAGTCTAGTCCCTTAGTCTGTAGATACTTTGATGCTGGCCCAGTTACTGTAAAGTCTTCATAAACACAAAGGCTATCAAAATAATAATAATAATAATAATTTTATTTTTAAAGTGCCTTTCAGTATATCAAGGCGCTGAACATATCAAAACCACAACATACAATACCAATTAATAAAACATATAAATAAAATCATTTCATAACAACATCACATATTTAAAAACAAGCAATAAATATCCCATAAAATCAAAACACAGTATTTACATTCATATTACATTAATCCTCCAAGTAAGCCATATACCACAGGTAAGTTTTAAATTTTCTTGAATACCTCCATGGAGGTGCACTCCCTTAAACAGCGTGGTAGAGAATTCAAAAGTGGGTGCAGCATAAGAAAATGCTCTACTACCAGAACATTTTAAACTCACTCTTGGAATCTCTAACAACCCTTATGCTCGGCTAGGAGCGATCGGCCGGGCAGTAAGGCACCAGAAGTTCTTTCAGATAGGTGGACCCTGATCATGAAGGGCTTTGAAAGTCAATAAAATGACTTTAAAGGTGATCCACCACCGTATAGGAAGCCAGTGCGGTTAGGTACAGTACGGGTAATATGACTGGATCTCCTTGTCCCAGTCAATACCAGGCTGCAGTGTTCTGCAACAGCTGTAGGCGTGAGATTTCAACCCCAGAAAGCCCAAAGTAAAGGCGTTGCAGTAGTCAAGCACGAGGACACGAAGGCATGGACCAACGTTGAGTAGAGAGTCAGATGGAACAAGATGGCGCACCTGGCAATATTCCTGAGATGATAAAGGAAGTCCTGACAACGGCCGACACTTGAAATTGAAGGTCAGCCTGTTGTCTAGGACAATCCCAGGTTGCGCACCCGTTCAAGAGGTCGGAAGTGACCGCCATCAAGAAAAATTCAGAGGCGTGCCATCATACAGACCTCACTATCTGACCACCTGGGGCCACCAGCAACACCTCTGTCTTCTCCGAGTTCAACTTTAACCAACTAGAATCCATTCACCCTTGGATTTCTTCCAGACAGTTATTAAACACCGAGAGAGCTCCATCCTGGTCAGGTGCAAGAGACAAGTATAGCTGGGTATCATCTGCATAGCAGTGAAACCTCAGGCCATACCATCTTATAATGTCTCCGAGGGGCAGCATATACACTACGAATAACATGGGTGACAGCACTGAACCCTAAGGGCACCCCACACAACAAAGAAGTTGGGTCGGAGGAATGAACCCCGACACAACTCTTTGTAGTCTCCCAGTAAGGAATGAAGTGATCCATTTTAAAACAGTTCCTGACATTCCACAGATTAGCCTCAGGCGTGCTATCAACACCAGGTGATCCACAGTGTCAAAAGCTGATGAGAGATCAGGAGAACTAGAATGGAACGTCTCTTCTGATCCTCGCCCTCAAAGATCATTAAGCACCGAACCAGCGCAGTCTCAGTGCTGTGTCTTTTACGAAAACCAGATTGGAAGGATTCGTAGACATTATGGATCGTTAAATGGTCTTCCAATTGGGCTGCCACTACCTTCTCAATAACCTTCCCAATAAAGGAAGGTTAGAGATAAGTCTGTAGTTTGAGAGTAGTCTGGGTCCAAAGTAGCTTTCTTCAAGGGTGTCACCACCGCCTCTTTCAGGAGTTAGGAAACTCACCTGACTCTAAGGAGCAAAATAACATCAAACATTTTTCATTTGTCAAGCAGTGACTCTGCCTCACTGGCAGCTTTAGCATCAAACTTTCCAGAGGTACTAATAAAAAGCAAAGTCTGGAGAAGTGACCCATAAAGATTCTTTTCTTGATTTTCATATGCTCCGAAGATGAATGGCAATGCTCTTGATTTTGCCCACCATCTAGTTTCACCAATCTTTTGAAGGCGTCGGAACTTATCTTGTCCCGTCTCATCAGTGCTAGATTTTCATATAGTCATCCTTTTGTGCAATTCACTAATGAAGACTGATGTCCTTTGTAACAACCAAAGAGTGTCTTTGCTTCCACAACTGCTTCACTACAATCTGAGATGCATAAATTGAGAATATGTGCATAACACCAGGTATATACACTGTTTGGTGAATCCTTTTTATCAATGCTCAGAACCCCACTAACTCACCCTCATGTTGATTGCACCATCAAATGACTCCCGATGAGGTTCTTCATATCGAGTCCATGCCTGTCAAAGTTCTCTTTTAAAACCTTGTACATTCCTTGTCCAGAAGTGTCCTGTACATCTGCCACAGCAAAGAGGCACTCATGAACTTGTAGGTCTTTCACATACTGTAAAATGGTGGCCGCTTGGTCAGTCACACCGATGTCCTGTGTGGTGTCCATCTGAATGCTGATCTTCTGGTCTGTAGCATCTCGTACAATGCAGTCTCTGATTATCTGCAAAATAATCTCAGCAATTTGATTTACAGTGGTCTTCGACAGCAGGGTAATCAGCCCTCCATGGCCATGAGCTTCCAAGTGCCATTTTCTTTCTCCGGTCTCTGCTTTCTTCTCTTGCTCTGCTCTACTGCTTTTTGGATATGTGTATTCAGAGGAACATCAAATTGGAGAGCAGAGGCATCAACTCTAAGAAATTTCCATGGTTAAGCACTGGGTTCTCCAAGCTATATAAAGCTTCATCTTTTCCCCTATATGGTAGGCATTGGCATCAATACATTTAACAACTTCAATAATCCTCTTCATAACATCAATGTTCTGCTGGACTTGTTTCCTCTGACTCTCAGTAGTATATTTGTTCACCAGTGTTTCAATATCAGCATCTACTCTGCATGCCAGATATGAATGCCAGTTGCATTGTGTGCTTTGGATTCCTCGTGTTCCACCATGCCTTGGTAGATATGATTAAAGTCTTTGTATCCTGTCACAAATCTAGTTTTCACAGCAGAAAATGACATGCAGATACTGCAGTGGATAGAATGCACCAAACTGTCAACCACCTGCACAGTAACACAGTTCCTTGGTACAACTTTTTGTTTCCAGGAATTATCCACTTATAGATTCTACGAGGATTATATGGTAGGCCTTTAACGTCAGCGAGTCCAGGCTGAATTGGATGCATTTGAACAAAGGCAACCTTTTCGGATTGAGAGGCAGTCCTTCTTGGGCATTGAAAATTGCGATTATTAGTCATCTCAATATCACGTTGCATAACTGTTCCCATTGTAGTGTTCACTGGCTGCATTTCTTCAATATCTAGAATCAGAATTGTAGTGCAGCTGGTCACACACTGAGACACACTTGTCCACCTTTTATTACCGTTGCCTCATCAGAAGTATTTTTTGTTCTGCAGGGTACTGCCTTTGTTTTGTAGACTTATAAACAGTGATAGCGATAGCTTGCATTTGTTTTGGATCAGATGATGCTGCCAACAGACCTGACAAGTTTGCCCATCTCCTTTTCTGGGCACCAGATTTGACTTTGCTCAGCTCAGACATAGTTACTCTTCTGTTGGCGTATGCCTGGGATGGTCCTCCACTCACTGTTCCAGTATCTTCTACTATTTTTGGTTTTCTTTACACTTGCTGAACCTGGAGAAAGGCAGTGACAACCAACGACAAACAGATGTACCAAAATGACAATGACAAACAAATACCAAAATGACAATGACAAGCGACAAACCGTACCAAAAATACTACCTGGTTTATTTTTGCTGGCTCAGCTCCGCTGGTCAGGCCACACTGTCACTGATGTTGTACTGCGCCAAGATCCGTCTCTCCCCTCCATTGCCACAATCTCCACTCTGCTCCTGACGCTATTTACCTGCCCATTATAATAATCTGGTGTTGAATTATATGGCAGACAATCATGCAACAGTAGCAGTGGGTAACCAGTATCACTAAACATTTTCTTTCTTTCTGTCTGCACAGTCTTTCAAAATGTAACTGCAACTCGGCTACTTAGTTAGCACTCCTAGTGCATCTACTGAAAACTTACCATCTGTGCAACACTAAAGCCATACACAGCACCTAATTTACTTAGCTCTCTACATGTTTTAGGGTAGTCTCACAAATGTCAAATCAGATTCATGCACTTGCAGGACGGCTTCATCTTCTTAAAATTATTTTCTCCCAAGCCATTTTGGCTTCTAAACATTCTCTTGTACAGCAAAAACATGTATTGTATTTATGCTGCTGATCCATGCAAAACATGGATCATTTTAATGTGATCTATGCCATATCACTGGGAAAGGGTACTGTCCTTTAGGGTGTTACCCCAGATGGCCTAATGAGGGTACTGGATCTATCGGTGTACCGAGTGAATCTGCGGGATCCAGGGGATATAGTACTTGCCTATAACAAGGCGGTGGTGGTGGCCCTGGATTCCATAGCACCTGTTCAGTGTTCACCCCTCACCCCTCTGCCCAAGGTCTCCTGGTTTGATGAGACCTTGAAGGAGTTGAGGAGAGTGGATGAAGGTTAGAGCAGAGCTGCCAGAAAATCGGGCCTGGAATGTGACAGACTTAGGTTGATGGAACATTATGTGGTCTATCAATCAGCAATCACCCATAAGAAGGCAGAATTCCTGTCCAGGGAGATTGCTGCTGCACAGAACCGACCAGCTCAGCTCTTCGGGATGGTGGACAGATTGTGCAATCCAATCTGTCTCCAGTCTGTAGGAGCCTTGTCACAAGAATGGTGTGATGATTTTGCTCAGTTTTTGGCAGATAAGGTTGCCACAGTCAGGTCCGGTATCTGTCTGACTCACTCTAATGGAAGTTGCAGTGGTCAGCAGGAGATGTCAGGCCCTCAGTTTACCTTGTCTGACTTTAGCCTCCCAGCAATCACTGACATAGGTGATCAAGATGCTGTGACCAACCAGCTGTAGTTTGGACCCGGCCCCACATGCCTCCTGGTAGGGTGTGTTAATGAGATCAGCCTTGTCCTACTGAGATAGTCTGGAGGTCATTGGAGAGGGGATCTTCCCAGAACCCCTGAAGGAGGCAGTTGTTCAGACCCTCCTTAAAAACCCTCCCTTGACCTGGACTGTTTTGAACTACAGACCTAAGGTGGTTCGCTGTCAATTGGATGATCATTTGACAAGCCACAATGTCTATGATTCTCTCCAGTCGGGATTTAAGAAGAGGCATAGTACGAGAGCGGTCCTTGTCTGGGTGCTAAATGACCTCCTAATAGTGAGAGATTGGAAGACTCGTTCCATCTTGGTCCTCTTTGATCTCTCAGCAGCGTTTGAACACTGTGGACCAAGGAGTGCTGTTTGAGTGCTACGGCTCATCTGTGGACTGTCTGGTAAAGTCCTTAGATGGTTTCAATTTTCCTTGGAGTGTAGAACTCAGAGTGGTATCTGGGATTTATTCCGTGGCCTCTCTCCCCTATCTGTAGGGTGCCACAGGGCTCCATCTCGTCTCCCATGTTTGCTGTGTTTATCCTGCCATTAGGAGAGATGAGGCGGTATGGTCTGAGTTTTCATGGCTATGCAGATGGCACTCAGCTATACAGTACATGTCCTTTGCACCTGGTCAAGATATGTTCCTCGGTATTTGATAACTGTCTCACTGAGATCCAGGACTGGATGAGTGCGAGTTGGCTGCAGTTGAACCCAGTTAAAACTGAGTTGCTGGTTGTGGACCCTGACCATCAGGAGGCGGGTTTGTCGGCAGGCTCACCCTCGGACTATGTCTCGAGGTGTTGCGTGACTATCTCGGACTGGGTGCGGAACCTGGGCATTACTGTTGATGACAGCTTGACCCAGAAATCGCAGGTGTCAGTCATCAAGACCTCTTTACCATCTGAGGAATATCACCGGGTGAAACACCTGGCTCCTCCCAATGATCTTCCAGCATTGGTTCATGCCTTCATTACCTCTCGCCTTGACTACTGCAATGCCCTTTACCTAGAGTTACTGGGGGTTGATGTCATCACCTTCAGCTAGTGCAGAATGTGGCAGCCAGGATGTTGACTGGTACATCTAGAACCAGTCACAATGCCTGTAGCTTCATGGACTGCACTGGCTTCCAGTGCAGTGGAGGATCACCTTCAAGGTCGGTTTGCGGACCTATAAAGTCCTACGACCAGGGACCCAGTTACTTGCAAGATCTCCTTGCCCTTACTGCCCCCCTGCCCTCTCCGATCCACCAGCGAGGTATTGTTAGAGATTTCCAGGGTCTGTTTAAAGACATCTGGGGCCCAGGTCTTTAGCTTTGTGGCCCTGACTCTGTGGAATTCTCTACTTCATCAGGTGTGAGATTACCTGACCATCCAGGAGTTTAAAACTGCACTAAAAACCTGTTTATTTGAATAGGCATATTCTGTTTTTAGGGTAGTATAATTGTTAGAGTTTAAAATATCAGATTTTATTGATTATTGTTGGAATTTATTAATAGCGGTTCATTATGTACAAGCATCTTGGTTGTAAGAAAGGCACTTTTATAAATAAAGTATATGACAAAGGAGACACTAAAATCATGAACAAATAAACAGTACTTGTCAGTTTCTTCCATTTCAATCCATAAAACAATGCCCACGTTAGCAGGGAAAAATAACTTGCCATCATAACTATTCCACAAATCAGGATGCGCATGGGTTTGCCAGTGCAGCAGAGTCAATATTCAAATGTGAAAGGCTAAAGTGTCAAGCAGCTGAGGATCTGGGGTGGGCAACAGCCTTGCCCAGCTGTCAGCTGCCTGCTTGAAATCTGGTTTCCCCATCCATTTTAAGGCAAGTGTAAAGTTCAGTGAAAGCCAGCATTTTTGTTGTTTAAAACAAGCAGTTCCACGACAGTAATAGATTCCCCACCAGGGAAGAGCCCAACCTTCCCCTTCCCTTCCAGAAAGATAAGAACTAACAACCATGTCCGGATTGCAGTGGTGGAAATGAACCCTTAAGCTGCTGACAAGATTAGAACATATAGGCATTCTGGACTGATTCAGTCTGCAGCACAGTAAGGGTCAAGTTTTGCAATCGCTAGCCAGCAGGCCCTTAGTGACTAGCCCTACCATCTTTTCCACTGACCCAGCTGGTGTACTTACTAAAATGTTATCTTCTCCAGTACAAGCCCACAGGGCTAGTTGAGGAAAATCTTACTAGCCTGATACAAAATCTACCAGCATTTGGCTAGTAGGCTAGTACCAGTTCTGACCCCTAGAATTGCATGCAGACAACGATGAAAAGCAGTGATGTAGCAAAACCAGGGGTCAAAACTGGCTTGGTTCCACTAACCAAATGCTGATAGATTTTGTATGGGTCAGGCTAGTAATGCCATTTTAAGTACTTGTAGTGGAGAAAGTAATATTTCCCCAAGTATACCAGCCGAGCCAGTAAGAAAGTCTGTGGGGCTAGTGTATTTTCCTAGTTATTAGGACTGCTGGCTAGTGGCTGCACTCAACCTCACCACCACCTGACTGTCAACAATACCTGCAGCCCTTTCCAGAGTCAGACAAACTCAGACCATGCTGGCTCTGCAGTTGCCACTTGCACAAGCCACAATACTGGCTCTTTGCCACCCACAAGCAGTGGCACAACCACGGGCCCTCTTCTCACTCTGGGCTCCATTTGGAGTCTGAGCACACAACTTCTACCAAACTAAATTATAAAAGTTGTTCAAAATGCTGCAATCTGGCCATTAGCAAGCCTTACATTAATCAGTGTTACATTGCCATGCAGAGCTGGATCACCATGGGACAGGGATTCTTCCTATCAGCATTCCATCCTCTAGCATTGCTGAATGACTGGAATGATGCATTCTAGTTCTGAACCAGCATTCTTAAACGGTTAGTGGAAGAATGCATTTTGAAAATCTCCTGTAAATGTCAGGAATCAAACTGTATTCTTTTGGACTCGTATAACAGCAGTAGGGTCTTCCCAGGAGTTAGATTGTTAATCACCCACTAGGGGTAATATGGCACTCTGCTGTGCCTTGTACTACATTACACCCTAGGAGGTGATTAACAGCCTTAATCTAACCCCTGGTCATGCCTCATTGCTAAAAGCAGTTACATACTTTGGAACATTGCCCCCTCCCCAGGTGCAATATCTCACCCGCTCCACAGTTGGTGGGTACCCAGCAGCTCATTTCTTTCAGCCTTGTATAAAAGTTATATCACTTGTAATTTTTATCCCACTATAAATGGAGCCACTTCATGATACTGTCACCATGCCTACCCCCCATGCAGGTGCACAAAAACCCATTTATGATGTCATAAAACAGAGGCTTGCTTAGGCATGCTCCATCAACTTTAAGGGGGTGATATTTCTGAAAGTTTTAGTACTATCTAAAGTTCTGATTTGAAACAAAGAGCCCCCTTGACTAACAGGGACCCTGTTAGGCAAGTAGTCACTTTGTTTCAAATCATAACTTTAAATAATACTAAAACCTTTTGAAATATCACCCCTTGAAGTCACTGAGTACGAATAAGCACAACTCCATTTTATGACATTATGAAATGGGTCTTCGTGCACCTGCATGGGGTGTGGTGGAGCAGTATCAGAAAGCTGCCCATTTGCTTTCAGAAAAGAGATGTGCAAAAATAAGGGGTCACAATTTGAAGCTAGAGGAGGGACGGTTCAGGGGCAATGTGTAGAAATATTTTTCACAGGGTGGTGTAACCACCTTCCTAAGGAGGTTGTGGGGTCAAAACTGAGAGAGAATAAAATGCATGGGACAGGCATAAGGCAATTCTTGTGTGGAGTAGGACGAAATAGGCTGTTGGTTAACTAGGATCTGCAGCTTATCCAGTAGGTAGGAAATGGGCAGACTAGGTGGGCCAAGCGGTCCTTATCTGCCATCAAAGTCTATGTTTTATGTAGTGGGGTAAAAATTATGAGTGTTATAATTTTTATACAAGACAGAAAGAAATGGGTTTTGGATACCCACCAACTCTGGAGCAGGTGAGGTATCACACCTGGGGTGGGGTTGCATGTTCTGAAGTATGAATCTGCTCTTTCAGCTTCAGGGCAAAAGTGTAGGGTGCCAACTTAAGGGCTTGGAAAGGAGGAGACGAGCAGAGTAGCAAAACATATCATTACTCACAAGTAGCAGCAGTGGGTCAGCACCTTCTCTCATTCATGAAGGCACATGTCAAAGTGCCAGAAAGTGCAGACGAAACTGCAAATGAGCAGAATCACTCAGGCAACTAATTCATGTACATAATCATGGGAAATGGGGATGTATGCCTGTGCTTTCTCCACCAGACTCCCAGGCAGTGCATTCCATGGATCCACCACCCTCTCAGTGAAGTAATATCTATTACATTCCCCTGTAATTTCCCCTCTAGCTTCGCTCATGCCCCTGGTTGTTTCCTTCTTAGGGGGCATAGAGGAAGCCAGAGAGGGGAAATTACAGAGGGAAATGCAGGAGACATTACTTCACTGAGAGGGTGCTGGAATCATGGAATGCACTGCCTGGAAGTCTGGTGGAGGACGGCACAGTGGAGGGCTTCGAGAAGGGTGGGACAGCTACAAGGGAAAAGTGAAGCCAAAGATGATCCTCTCAGGGTCTGGGAGGGTGGAAGCGAGCACCCATTGGAGGCTGGCTACCGAGCAGACTCAGACCATCAGGCCTATTCTGCTGGCTTTTAGTATGTTAGTATGGAGGGAAGGATGGATTAGAGTAAAGGGATGGGACCAAACATCATAAGTCCAATACATAACAGCAGTCAACTGGATATTATACAATGGTGAAAATAGAAGCGCCAAATCCTGCATTCTCATTGGCTGGCTGGCACCTTTTTGGCGTGGTAAATCCTCCAGTGTACCAACTGGATAAGGTGCCAGCCACCATTGTGCCACATAAAAACCTATCCCTCCAATCACTCCGACTGTCAGCAGCCCTAGTGGCAAACACTGCGACGGACAGTGAGGCGTCTCTACAAAACCACCACATTCTATCTCCAACAAACAGTGATCACTCCTGCCCAAACAACTGTATATAAAAAAAAGAAATCTTCACACAACACTTGCCCATCTCCTCCTAGTAATTTTTTTTAAACTGACTTCCACCTGAAAACATCACAGACTACCTCGCCGCTTCACATCTCCCTCTCTTACCTTTCTCCACTCACCTGTCTTGCTCACTCTCCAACAAATCCACCCCTGCTCCGAAGCGTTTTTCTGTACAATCTCAGCACTAAAAAACACGAAACAATAAATCCAACCTCCGCCATATCCATTCTAAACTTAAACCCAGAAACTTTCGGACTACAGCCAGTTACACTAAGCTCCACTAAGATTTTTCCCCGTAACGCTGTTTTCAGGCTCAGCGTCTCCACCACTCCACACAGTGCACTTCTAACCAGATACTATTTTTGTAGCACACTAACAGATACAAAACACACAAAAAAATAAACACCAAAAAGCAACTGCTGTTTTTTTTTTTTTTAGATACAAGAAAAAAAAGGCCATTGTATAATAGCAATATACCCTCCAGGGAGTGGGTATACTGGTGGAGTTACCAGTCCTGGTGTGGTTAAGTCACCTGGCTGCAACCATGACCAAACCACACCAGGTGTGGTAATCCACCAGTATACCCACTCCCCTGAGGGGTATATTGCTTAAATAAATACCAGAGACAGACATGTATTCAATGTAGAAATCTGACAATCCAACATACTACCCTCAAGACCTGGCAGGCTAAGCCAGGACATCTCAAAAGAGCTCAGCTGCCTGTCTGCTATTCAGCACTGTATCATATGTATTTCCCCAATTGGTGAAAATTTTGAAATAAGCAATTAATACACCAACCAACAAGACAAGGTGGAGCAGTGGAGTGCTCATGGTCACCAGATGGTACAGGCCAACTCCCACGCCACAGAGACATCACGGTCCACCCCACTGCACCAGGCACCGGCACTGCCCCCACACCCATTGTTCCATTTGGACCATATCCACTGCCCAGCCCCGGCAGAGAATGAACTTAGACAGTGTCAACTACTGGATTCACTGTGCACCACTAGTCATCACCCTATCCCTCTGTTACATCAGACTCATAACTAAGGTTTATTTTGCACATACCCTTGTTATACGATTGTTATATAACAATAAGGTGCAGCATGTTCCAAAGTTGTGCATACAAATGGTCCGACTTTCGTAGGTACTTTGGAAAACTTTTGCTAAAGCTGTGGGCTGGGCTATACAAATAGGTTTCCAATATGCCTCCCTTGAGTGTACATAAAGCAAGGATTACATACATATTTTGCATAAAAAGAACTATAAATGTACTACTGTGGTCTGGTGGTGCAGAGGTTGAGCGCTGGGCGCCACACCTCACACCACACTGGTGACCTGGGTTGGAGCCAGGTCAGGCCACCGGGGTTGGCCAGGGGAGACAGGCTGGGTGTCTGGCGACAGCTCACCTTCGAGGAGGGGAGACTTCCAACCTGGCAGCTCGATCCCTAGCGGGCAGGGACCGACAGCAAGCTGGAGTCTCAGGGTATGATAGGTTGCCGTGTAGGCCGGCAACCAATCAACCTCAGTGGCTGCTTCTTGAGGAAGGAGGGGTGGGACGCTGAGGACTCCATGATGTATGGGCCCACAGGGTCCCACAAGGAACATCAGAAAAACACCCTCTCAGAGCCAGAAAGATGGAGCACCGAGCCGTATCCCATTGTGCCAGTGCCTGCCGCCCCTCAGGACCCTGGCGAGACTTGCAAGATTCAGGGGCTGCCTCACCCGACCCGCCGGAGGGGTTCCGAGGCTGGATGGAGGGACCAGAGGCTGTAAGATAGGCACCGGTAGGGGCAGGCTTAATGGGCAAATCCCCGATGGTGCGGCTCTGGTGGGGCAGTAGGAGGAAAAAGAAATAAAAGAATATATATATTTGTACTACTGATTGATACTCAAGATAAACAGAAAAGGCACCAATGACAAGGCGGCACAGAAAAACTAAGCTTTCACACAAAATATTTGCGGCTTAGGACTCAGATGCAGTAGATTTTTAGATAATTAACAATGTACACACTTTTGTCTGTAGTTAAACTGTACCCATAAAGGAAGCGTCCATGTGCCAGCGGCCCACCTGCGTGTGAAGCATGGCCCGATTAGCAAATGCAAAATAGAATAAAATGTTGCACTTACAGGTTATTATTTCATTTTAATTCATATCTGGTTGATCCTGTGCCCTTCCTGCTGGCATTATAGGTCTGAAAACCCTCCCTGTCGTGCTCACAAGCACCCGTGGCTGTCCCCATAATGGCGTGCCAGGTGGGGGCAGCCAGGGTGTCTCCATAGGCTTATCATAGCTTAAGATTGCTGAACAGCTCTGGTTTGGGCCATGTACTTTCGTGACATCTGGAGACCAGGTACAGACAGCTAGTGTGCCTGTTAGTCTGTACCTGGTTCGGTATTGTAAGAATATCAATAGACTCAAAACCAGAGCGATCTGAAGCTACCGTAATACATATCATCTGTATTGTGGTAGCTTTAGATTGCTCTGGTTTTGAGTCTATTGATATTCTTACAATATCAAGACTAGGTACAGACTAACAGGCACACTAGCTGTCTGTACCTGGTCTCCGATGTCATGGAGTACACAGGCTCAAACTGGAGCTGTTCCTTGTACCGACAAGGAGAGCAAGTTCCATGATAAATGACATCACAGTTATGCTCACACTCAAAATCAGTTAAGCATTTGTAATTTTGACCTGGAAAGGTAAGGCAAATGTATTTGTTAGGCGACCACCAATGGCTCCAAGTGCAGTACAATTTCTAATAAGGTGTAAATATTGGATTAGCAGAAAAATCATATAAATGATAACCTATAATACATCATTTTAAAATACTCAGTTAAGATTCTAATTTCCTAGCTGGACCCAAAAACTTGAGCAAACAAATGAGTTTTAGCATTTTAAAAGTCTTAACAGACAGGGCTCCTCACACCTCAGTGTTTTCCACATCACTGAGCCTGCCACCTACAATTCAGGCAAGTCTCAAGTCGATGGATACTCACCACAGGGATGATGCCAACACCATGCAGACTGGACCGACCATCCCCCACACACCACATGTACAAAATGGCACACAGTCCATGCCACCCTCTCCCCATACACCACACGGTCCATGCCACCCTGCCCCAGAAACCAACATTTCTATTCTCTTTCTCTCAGACTAACTCTGTACTGTATCTAGCCTAGGCATTGGTGTGTGCTGCTCCCTGGCCTGACCCCTCACTGGCAGACTAAACAAGTAAAGCACTGGCAGCACTGCTGCTGCTCTTCCTTGTTTTACCATGCTTCTGCGCCCACCACAGTCACTGACTGCAATCAGGGTCCCAGGCCAGGATAAAAGTACAAGGAAAACTCACCAAATTGTTTTGGACTGTCACTACCTTCACCCAGCCATCGACCTGGTGGTCTTCAATTTCTCTTCGTTGCTGTGGCTGCGCTTGGATGGCTATGGATGGTCGGAACAACTTCTCTTCCTTAAAAATTAGCAGCTCAGCTGGGCTTTTAATCTCAAGCGATGCTACTACAGGAACTGCTGGAAGAAAGAATAATCCCAGCTCTAGGGGCTTTTTGAAGACGCGTGCTGGCGCACCATGTCACATCACAGACTCATTTAGACAGATGACAGACCTGAAGCGACATAATGGCCGGCTGCCATGGTGGCGTGATGACGAGACAGCTCAACTGATGGAAGTTGGAAGTTGTTTCTGTGCCCAGCTCCTCTCGTCCAAGTCAAATATTGAAGAATGTGTCTGGTGAGGTCGTTTCATCTATCTAATTGCAGTCAATCCTGCCCAGTCACCATGGCAACACACAATACAAAACTTGTCTAGGCACGATTACCCTACCCCTCTCCAGCTCCCAGCCACATCAATTAGAAACGTCAGAACAAAGGGCCCCAGACCCCAAAGAAACTACTGCAGCTGCCTCATGGCTGTTAACTGGGGGTAGTATTTTATATTAGTGACAAGCGCCACAGCTGGGCTTGAATTCAGTGTGTCCCCTCCACAGCAGTTGTGTATGCGTGTGTGTACTGCTGGGGTGGCCCACGGAGATTTCTGGGTATCCAGCCAGGCCAGTCCGACCCTGGATGAGGGTGTAGCGGCGAGGGACCATCAAGGTGCGGGCATCATTAGATCTGAGAGAGTAGGTGGGAGAAGTGGAGTAGAGAGAGAGGATGAGAGATAGGAGGAGCACTCTGAACCAGAATTTGGAGGTTAGTTTGGCACAGTGTGAGATTCTTCTGTGACATAGTAGAAGGAAGGTTAGAAAGCAATAAAGTTCACAGTGGTGGGAGCAGGAAGGAAGTCAAAGAGCAATGAGCAGAAGGAGTTAAAGAGGTGTCCAACTTGGTCAGGAAGATTTGGGGCAGCACCATAGATTATGTCACAGTAGTCAAAGATGGGGGAGTATCATCTTCTGGACAATTTCATGCCTACTTGATCAGCGGGATGCACCTCTGATTCCTGTACAGAGCATAAGCTTGGGGTGCAGTTTCTTCAGGATAACATCGATATGCACAGAGATTTGAGGTGTTGGCTAGCCAAACCCCCAGATATCTAAATGAGGAGGTGTCCTCCAGGATGGTCCCATCAAGGGTGTCAAAATAAATATCGGTATTTATAGGTCAACTTAAATTGTGATATAGGAAAATTATTCAAACTGAATATAACCCAGTAATGAATAAAATCTATATGGACCTAAATAAATGGTCATTGCTCCCACTGTCTATGATGGGTTGAGTTAATAGCATACAATGAATGTGTTACCAAGGATTCTTTGTATTTTCAAGCTCTCCCAATTGAAATACAATTTTTTTCAAAGAATAAAAAAGAAGTTAAGAGAATTTTGTGACTTGAAAAGAGACAGAGACTGTCTTCAGAAACTATATCTGTCACAAAGGGGGGGGGTGAGAGGGTGGGGGTTGGTTGCCAAACTTACATTGGTATTATTTAGCCAGTCAAGCTGATACCATATTCCTCTGGCTGAAGGTATCAGACAATGCTCCATCATGGCTTTCACAGGAAGCTCAACCAACATTGTGTAATTAATTACTGAATTAGAACTAGATGTTAATAAGAAAGACCTATATCACAAAATCTCTTTCCACAGTCAGCTACTTCCTTACCCACTTGCTGCAGGGGACCATTCTTTCTCTTTCTCACCCCTGCTCCTTGGCTGGTCAGCTTGCCTTCTTCTACTGACTGCCCTTTCATTGGAACCAACTCTCTCCTACTCTCCATCGATCCTCCCTGCTCCCAGCATTCAAGCACCTGCTCTGAAATGAACTGACAGCCTCATGCCACTGCCCATAGCTCCTTGCCACTTTATCTCTAGCTAATTAGGCACTTTGTCCTCCTTGTTTAATGCCCTTGCTTTTTATCAAGTTGTAATTTTCTTTGTTTTATCTATGTACTACATCCCTGAATTCTGTACTCTGGCTGTATTCTAGATTTTCATTATTATGTATAATTCCCTAGTTTTTGCACTTTTTGTACTCATGAACTGCACTTTGCATTTTGTACTCTGACTGTATTATCATATGTCATTTATTACATAAAATTCATTTTGTATTTTGTTGCCTACTGTTTTCCCTCCCCGGTCACACCTGTAAATGAGCCCTGGCTCAGTGTGCCTTTCCAGTTACCAAAGTTTAAAATAAATAAATACATTTCAAGCTTTACTAAAACTTCTGCATTAGTCTAGCAATGAATAAACTTACTATTAATATATAGAAATAAAATCTCAAATTTATCGCCATCTTCTTTAATCCTCACTTTCCAGTTACATCCATTCTGAATAGTTGGTTACAAGAAAACCTTTTTGTTAGTGAAAGATTTATACTGAGATAACCAGCCAGCCTGCTGCAGTGAAGGGTCTGAGGGTTAGTTTATAGCTTTAGTCATCCCCAGCTCCCTCACTCTGATTGCTCCCGAATCCCCAGTGGAACCAGCCTGCTGCAGTGAAGGGTCTCAGGGTTAGTTTATAGCTTTAGTCATCCCCAGCCCCTCACTCTGATTGCTGCTGAATCCCCAATGGAACCAGCCTGCTGCACTGAAGGTATGGATGAGCTCCCTTCTGAATTTGCCGATCTATGCTGCACTAACGCCTGGACAGCTGAATTTAAGCCCCTTAAATCTGAAACCAGCTCCCTAGGAGTTACTACTTGCCCTGAACTTAATCACTGTAATTTGTACTAGCTTCCTAAGAGCTGCTGCTTGTCTTTGGCTATTTTTATGGCCCCCACCACCCCGCTCTCTATTAAATGCTTTATTGCTTTGCCCTCTCTCCCTAATTTTGACTAGAAGTACTGTAGTAGGTGGATCCTTTCCTGTCCACTCAATTTCTACTTCTAACTGTGAGAGCTCTGAAACTGAAACAGGACATTGGGGATCAACTCCAGCTCTCCAGACCTGAAATATCTAGCTCAGATAAACTTCCATGAGGATGTCTACCTCAAATCGTATGCAACCTACCTATTCTGTTAATTCTGGTGCACCAAACTGGCCTGCTTGAGGTAGTGCATCAGCCCCAAAAGTCATCCTGTATTCTCAGGGTATGTGCACTATGCGCTGGCAGATCAGCTTCAAACTCTATTAATGGAAAAATGGTTTCAGTAACTGGTCTAAGTATACCACTGCTACCCCTGGTAGATTAACACCTAGCTTCCAACATCATCTCTCATACCTGCTTACTTTCTCTAACTCACAGCAACAACCAATAAATTTAGCAGTACCTCCTCCTGTAGAAGACAATGGAAACAGTACTTTAAACAACTAAAGGCACACCTACCAAAACTAATTCTACTGCTTCTGCTCCTGTCTGGAAATGTACCCCTAACCCCGGCCCTTAGGCAATGGACCGCTGCAGCACAAAATGTCCTGTACACTCTCCCTCGTGTCTATCAATATATGTAGTCTTCCATGTAAGTTAGGCAACCTCAAGGTATGGATTACACAACACAGCCCTGATATTCTTTCTGTTATAGAAACTTGGTTGTCACCCAAAATCCCTGATTCTGCTATCACGATACCTGGCTACTCTACTTTTAGGCAGGATAGACTCACTAAATGAGGTGGTGGCTGTGTTATTTACTTAAAAGAAACTCTAAAGGATGGTGCCCTTGAATTGCCCTGCATAGGAAACTCCTCTCAGGCCCTGGCCATCAAGGTACCCTAGGGCCCAAAAGAAAACATTAACTGTGCTATCTGTTCACATACCACCCAAAGAATCTGCCTCTGGCATTCATAACTTCATGGAATATATTCAGAGTGTGCTTCGAACACTGAAACCATAATACAGGAGATTGCAATGTAAACTGGCTCTCATCTGACACTAACACTGGACACATTAAGGATGTCATCTCCGCTTGCACCTTACCCAATCAATTAACACCCCAACCAGAATTAACTATAGAACTGGATCAAGTACCTTACTGGATTGGGTTCTGTCTAGTCATCCTGAATGAATCACAAATGTCTCTGTACTCCCTGACACCTTAAGCGACCACTCCCTATACTTTGTAGTTGGTCCAACAAGTTCAGCAAATCTCCACTAAGGTTATTCTCAGTAGGGTCTAACTTCTGGACACCTAGAACCACTCAGATCACACCTTGAAGCCAGGATTGGTCACCACTGGACTCTACCAATGACATTGATGAGGCACTTTATTTCTTCATCGACCGTTTTAATGCTGCATGTGATATTCATGCTCCCCTAAAAAGGGGAAACTGAGGGTGTGCAACCCTTGGATAACACCTGAACTACTGGGACTTATGAAGACTAGGGACCACCTCTGGCACTGGGCCAAAGCTACAGGCAAGCAAGCATATATTCAGGCTTATAAAAATCCAGAAATGTTTGTACCAGAGCCATCCATTTTGCAAAAATCAATACTTTAGGGAGGCACTTTCTAACTCGTGGGATGACAGCAAACATTTCTGGAGCAACATAAAGGATGTCACTGGCAAAGACCTCAAGAGAGCACCCACCATGCTTAACATTGTTGGAAGCCAGACTCTTGACCCAATGGCCATAGCCAGTATTTTTAACGATGCCTTTACAGACCTCAGCAGTGTCCTCCTTCCTGATTCTTCATGGTCTCTGCCCTGCCACCCCCTAGTCTGTGATGCTCATAAGCAGCCCCCTTTTTACTTGAAAGAGGTTACTAAGCATGAGGCTACTAGAAAGTACATACACAAAGTACTCGGTAAAGCAAAATTCAATGGGGACAATCTAGATCCTAAATTTCTTGCTGTCACCCTCGAGAAACTCTTACACCTCTTACCAAGATTCTGAACCTTTTTCTAAGGCTTGAGGCAATTCCCCAAAATGGAAGCGGACCCTAGTAACCCCAGTGCCCAAAGGTGGAGATAGGCACACCACACAAACTACAGGCCAATCTCCATTCTACCTCCTCTATCAAAAGCACTAGAGCGCATAATTGCAGATCAGCTTGTGGAATACCTGGACAAATACAATATCCAATGTCCCCAGCAGCATGGCTTTCGTAAAGGTCTTAGCACTACCACTGCACTGTTAGAATTCACTGGTTTCATACATAATGCACTCAACCAAGGCCATCTGGTTGGGGCTGCCTTTATTGACCTGACAAAGGTGTTTGGTACTGTGAACCACTCACTGCTACTTGGGCAATTATCACTCGTGAGGGTGTTGAATGATGCTGTCAGCTGGTTCAAAGTTACTTAGAAGACCATTTGCAGCAGGTCAAGATAACCAATGTCCTCTCTGAAAGGAAGCCAGTCCACTCTGGAGTGCCTCGGGATCTATACTGGGGCCCTTCTCTTCAGTATCTACTTGAATAACCTCCCATGAGCCTGTCATGAACAGATTCTGCTTTATGCAGATGTTGCTGTGATCTACTCTAGGAACCCTGACCCTTAGAGCCTCCAGGATAACCTTCAACACAGTTTCTCAGAAGTGGAAAAGTGGTTCAGCACTCAAAACTGGTGCTAAACTGTAAAAGACCAAAGTGATGCTTTTCAACAATGCCCATAAGAAGCTAAGTCCAAACCCTTGTTCATCACAAACTGCATTGGCACCCCACTTGAACAGATCCACTCCTTCAGCTATCTAGGGTCACTGTTAATAGCTCACTCACCTACTCACAACATATTGATAACATAGCTCAAGCTGTCAACATAAGGATTGACCTACTCCATAGGCACAAGCATAGCCTCACTCCTGAGGCACTAAGAATAACAATTTTCAGCACTGTCATTACCATCATCGATTATGGGCTGGTTATTTATGGCTCTGCCTCTGCTACATCCCTTCACAGGATCACTGTAGCTCTTAACAAAGCTTGCAGACTCCTTACTGGGCTGCCGCCTCACACACAAGTGTGACCTACTGTATATGCTTAGACTGGGTGGCTTCAATTATTCAGCCAGATCCAATATCAAACCTGCATACTTGCCAAGAAGGCACACCTTGGGTTTGTTACCCCTGGGGTCCAACAGTTCCTTAGCCCTTGTCACAGTACCCAACATATTTTGCAGCAAGAACTTAGGTCTTTACTGTTCCCAGATGCCATACCACCTTAGGCCAGAGGTCTTTTTGCTTACAGAGCACGCTCTTGCTCAACTCCTGGGTAGGGACATCTTTGCTTAGTCAAAACTTGGCCCTTTCAAACACAAACTCTGACAACATCTATTAGCAAACAGTATATGTGACTGCCACCCTTAGCAGCCTTCTGCTTATTTTATCATTGTACTTAAACCTTTTGGCTGCCCTCTCTTCTAGCCCACTCTACTGTTTTGTTTTGTACTACTGACATGGAACCTTTGTAAATCAGTTGTATTGCTCAAAGGTGTTGTAATCCAAGACTCAATAAATAAATAAATATCCTTGAATAGCTTAGAGACTTGCTAGATCTTCCAGTTGGAAGTTTATAAAATATCTCCATCTTAGAGAAACTACTAAACATATGATTGGAAATGTAGATCCTCCTCCTTCACCTTTTGGAACAATTATTTTTACCAGTTAATACTTCAGACAAATTAATAGGGAAAATATATATTTTAGTAAGAGACGGTATTGCCATAGAGTTAACTTCATTAAAAATGAATGGGAAGTAGATATGGGTGTAAGACTGTCAGAGCAACAGTGGAATGATATATTATCTGCTATTGTAGTTCCACAAAATTTTAAATTAAGATAAATACCATTTAATGTTATGCATGGAATTTATTATATGCCTGAAATATCTGAAATATTAAATACATTTAGTGCATCAATTTCACAATTCTGTCCAAGATGCTTTGAGGCCAGAGATACCATCCTTCATATGTTTGCCACTTGCTCATCTCTTGCTCTCAATACTGGGGAGAAATATTTAAATTATTGTCCAGTATCCATAAGAAGAATTTCCATTTTGATCCTGAAATCATTATATTAGGTGTTTTTTTAGGTAATACTGATTTACCTCAACATTTATATAAACTGCTTTTGCTGATAATTGCAAAGAAAGTAATTTTACAACAATGGAAAGACCTAAATCCACCCACATTTGAGAAGTTCTTGAATATGACAATAGATGTTTCAAAATAGAACATACAGATAACTCAATGATTGGTGAAAGAGACACATTTGAATTAATGTGGCAACCTTTTAGAAGCACTGCAAAATAATTAGCTGTTAGTAGCTTAAATTCTTTACTCTGTCACAAGTTCACCCTTTTCTTATGCTATATGTCTTGGGTTGCTCTCACTGGACCGACCACCTACATATGTAAATAATGAGGCCTGTTTCTGCTGGCAGATTTGTATGTTTGCATGTCTGATGAAGCTGAAAAGGGCATTCTCAATTTGGGAGGATTCCTTCCAAAGGAATGGCCTGACATGTGGATGACATATCTGACCCCAGGAAAAAAAAAGAAAGAAAGAAAAAGGAGAAAAACATTAGATGCCAGGAAAGCATTTGATTGTGTTGAATGGGACTATATACATGCCATTTTAGAAATGATGGGGCTTGGATCCAACTTCCAAAACTGGGTCAAGCTATTTTGTTTAAGGGCTCATGCTTAGATTAGGACACATTGTAATTTATCATCAAAATACTGTTAAAATGTGGCCCTTGTCAGGGCTGCCCTTGTCTCCTATTCTTTTCACCCTGGCAATAGAACCACTGGATGTTGCTGTACAGAGACTGGGAGATAAAGGGCATACATATTAATTTTTCCAAATTCAAAATCTGCCTGTCTATAGATGGCATTATGCTCACTGTTACTGAGTTCTCTTTACCACATATTTACTTGGTAGTGAACAATTTTACCTATGCTTCAAGGTAATAAAATAAACTGGACCAAATCTGAATTTATGAACTTAATCCCTCAGGCACACCACTACCGCATTTACTCAGACTCCTAAAGAGTCATATGTAATTAAAACGTGGGCATTAAACTAGCAAAACAACATTCAGACATATAAGCTAAATTTATATTTCACTGCTTCAAAGGATCTCAGAAGATTCAGAAAATAGACCTTGCTACTGGACCATTGTTGGTAGGGTCAGCATAATCAAAATAGCAATTTTACTGAAGACTTATTTATTTTTCAGTCTTTATAAACAACAGTTCCAGATATTTTTTCACTTCTCTCAATGAATGTACTATCACATTTTTTAATTCAAATTCTGTTGTATAAAAAGAAACAATAACAACAAACATACATTAAGCTGCAGTCTTGGGTAACATCAGTAACCTGACAGGGGCTGAGCCCATGGATATACAATGTCAAGTAAGTATTACCAGGTTTGTATGAAAAATAAGAAACAACACATTTCAGTAGCAGAATTAATATTGCCTAAATATGTGTGTGTGTTGGGGGCTAGGATTACCAAATCTCCAGCTTTATTACTACCCTAGTCAGTATAGTCACACATAAAGTTGGTTTACAGATCCCTCTTCTGCAAATTATATCATGGAAGTAAATGCCCTATTAAGGCCTTTTCGCTTATCCTTTGCTGGTTACCACAGACAAAATATAAAGATGTTTTATTTTCTACAGCTATAGCACATTCAGTATGGTCACAGTCTCATAATAAAAAGTAAATGGTATAATAAACTAATTGCTGATAACACCCATAATAACAAATTACTATTTTAAGTCTTAACTATGGGTTCCAGAATACAAATAATGGCATCTGTATGATCTGACTCACTTGATGCAATGTTATAAAATGGACTTTCATAATTTGCTCTAAACTACAGTCTGAATTTCATGTTCCAAAATACCATCTTTTAGATACTTTCAGGTAAGAGATTATATCAATAAAAAGGATAATCAAGTACTTCAACTTCCTCTCTAATACACAGTTTTATTGCTACAAGATTCTCCCTCTAGAAAGCTAATTTCTCAGATATACAGTATTACACTTCTTATGCAGAACAACCCTAATTTGTTACATCTTCAAGCCAAATGGGAACAGGACTTGTAGACATATGTCTATCAGAGTTATATAGGAAAGAAATCCTATATCCTCCACATAATGGGATACTCTAATTCAAATTGCAGCAGATAAATATAATATGTTGTATAGAACATACTGTATTGAACAACTATATGCATGGAAAACTTAATAGAATAAACTCAAACATCTCAGATAAATGTCCACGCTGTGACCAGTCTTCTGGGAATTGTATTCATATGTTTTCATCGTGCCCCAAATTGAAACCTTATTGGGAAAGGATTTTAACACAATCACAACTACACTGGGTAAAAACTTAACTCCAGAAGAAGAATTAATTTTATTGGGTATAATAAAGATATCCAATTATCACCATCCGAGCAAATGCAGATATGCCTAGTGAATGCAAATAACTGCATGCTGGTTAATTAGAAAACCAATAATCTGCTGTCTGACAATTAGTGGTTAAATTTGATGATAGATTCATATATGAAAAAAATACATATTACTTATAAAAACAATTTATTTGGAAAGATAGCTGACGCCCGAATAATATCCTAAACAGAAGATCAAATCAATATATATATATATATATATATATATATATAGTCAGTGTCAGTGGCTCAGTAGATAGCACACTCGCCTCTGAGGCGGGGATCAGAGGCTGTGTGTTCAGTTCCCACTCTGGCACTTGGTTATCATCCCAGTACTGACACTGTAGTGCAGCATGAGAGGGTGCTGCACTTCTGAGAGTGCCGTCTTTCAGATGACACGTTAAACCGGGTCCCATCTGCTTGGATTGGGGGTAGTTCAGGTGGGTGTTAAAGGTCCCATGGCACTTATCAAAAGAGTAGGAATTTCCCTGTCCTGGCCAAATTTCTCATTCACTAACGATACCACCAATAGCTTAATCTGGTTCAAGGTCAGTTGGCATTCATCTGTATCCTCCCCGGCCGCCTGAAAATAGGCAGGATTTGTCTAGTGCACTTACCCAGTCAACAAAAGCTAAATAAATAAATAAAATATATATATTTGAAATCTATTTAGTTATGCAAGTTTGAACATTGCATGAACCTTACTTTGCTTTATGATTTTGTAAAAGAAAAAGAAAAACCTACTAAATTGATATGCTAATGTAGTTAATGTAATTATGAAATATAATGTATTTAACCATGCTTGTAATTTCTCTCATTATTCAATAAAGATCTTTAAAACAGGAGTGGTCTGGTTGGGTATTCCTGAAAGACCTGTACATAAAGTTGGCTCTGTCCTTATTAAATTTATTATGATTTAATATAAAAGAGAACAATTTGAAGCTTACCTCCTCAGTGCCTCATTTAGTTTATAAGAACATATATAGACTCTTAAAGAACCCCTGATGCCATTCAAAAACATTCAAAACATGAAAAATGTAGATTTAGACATAATTCAATTTATATTTCATGTATTTTTATTATTCTTTCCCTTTTTCTTTATTACTCAGGACAGTTGTATGAAAGAGGAATACTGTCCCTTAGGCTTTATCTCTCTCTCTGCTTGCCTACACCTGACATCATAATCCCTGTTAATGGCATCTAATTATCTCCACAGCAACAGATTACGATGTCATAAACAGAACTGTGATTTCAGGTGTAGGCAAACAGCTAGAACAGATATTGCTGTGATCTTGTTTACACACAGTTGTCCTTAGTAATAAAGAAGTAATGGTGAGAATTACAGAAAAAAATTCAATATAAGCTGAATTGTGTCTAAATATTACATTTAAGCAAAGTTGTCACAACAGCGTCAGGGGCTCTTAAGGAAGTATATTTTATTTATTGAAAATTGGTAACTAGGAATGGCACACTCAGTCAAGACTCATTTCCAGGTGTGACCTAGGGAAGAGTAGTATGGAGACAAACTATACAATATATGTGCAAAGTATTCAAAGTATACATGGTAGAAAAATGCAAGGTGCAGCAAAACAAAAATTACATTAATTAAACAATATAATACAGTAAACTGTGTACAAGCAAGTCTATCAGAACTAAAGCATTGGTACAAGAACTAATGCTATGTTCAGGAGAGTAGGATAGCAAAATTAACTCTGGCCAAGGATAGAGCAGGAGGAGCAGCAAGAGGTTTGAAGTGGCATTTGAGGGAAAGAAGGAAAGGGAGAAACAGTGGGTAGAAGATTGTTCCAGCTGGAGGAATGATGTCAGAAGAAAGCAGAGTTACCAGAAGCAGAAATAAGGTATAGAACAGAGAAAGTAAGAGAGTTGTGAGAGCAAAAAATAAGAGACAGAGAGGCGTAAGGGAGAGAAGAGGGAAAGATCAAAGGCAGAGAGTCAAACGGTGCCTGAAACTTGGGATGCAATGGGAGGGAAGAGGAGGGATAGAAAGGAAGTGCAAAGGGTGCAGTGATGAATTTGAGGAGGAGCATTAGCAGCACAATGGCAAAAGTCATTGTAGAGGGTGTTCAATCTGTCAAGGGAGGAAGACAGGGTGGTGCCATAAACCATATCCACGTAGTGAAACACCAGCAGCACCATCTTACTGATCAGCTCATGGAAACTAGGGTGAGAGACAGTCTTTGTTGTGGTACAGGACACAAAGTTTGTGCATACCTTGCTGTGGATAGCATCAATATGGGTAGAGAAGTTTAGCTTACTACTCAAGCATACACTGAGATATTTGAAACAGGAAATGCTCAAGAGGAGTACCATCCAGGGTGGAGAAACAGTTGGGACAGAGATCCTGGTGAGTTTTTGACTGGTGACAAAGGTCATAGGCACAGTTTTCTTTGTGTTAACCCTGAACTGGTTAGAGTAGAACTAGAGTTCAGCAGTGTTAAAATCATGCTGTAGATGAGTTGAAACTGAGGCACCCAAGGCAATGAGTACAGTGTCATCTGCATACATGTGATACAACACAGATGGATGGGAGGTAATAAAAAATGGAGGATAAGATGAGATCCAGGATGGAGCTCTGTTGGACTCGGACTGGATGGGGAGATAGTGGACAAGGCATCGCCAACCTGTACTAGGGCTGGGTGAAAGTTGTGAATTCCACTTTAGCGGAACTTTCACAAAATTTCACAACTTTTGTGGAATTTTCTGAACTTTGCCTTTGGCAAAATCAGAAATCTTCCTAAACTGCTTGGCAAATTTTCACCCTGTTCCATGGAATTTGTTCACTGAACTATGGAACAAAATGCATGAACTGCAGAATTAATACATTAATTTTCAATTCATGTGATTATTCCTCAGTTCAGTGATCAGTTCTGCACAGTCGCATAGTAATAAAAAAACAAACTTACTTGGTGTCCAGTAGCATCCCCTACCCTCCAATCATTCATTGTCCCATAATTATTGTTTCTCTGGTGTCTAGTAGCACACCCTTCCTCTGATCGCTGGCCCCATATTGTTTCCCTAGTATCTAGTGGCACCCCACCCTCAATTGCTTGACCTGGCCATAATAATTAATACTGTCTTCCTGGTGTCTAAGGCACCCCAGCCTCTGATTGCTCACCCTATATTGTTTTCCTGGTGTCTAGTGGTAACCCCTCACCCTCTGATCAGTCACCCTGGTCGTAATAATTAATATTGTTTCCCAGGCATCTAGTGGCACCCCACCCTCTGATCTCACGCCGGCCATAACTAATATTTCCCTGGTGTTTAGTACCCCCACCACCCACAACAGGTTGGGTATACCAACCTGCCACCTCCTTCCATGCATGATCAGTCATTCAGTCAGAAAATGGGGATGAGGGAGCTCATATAGCAACAGCATCCCTCCTCTCCTACATGGCTGGCCGCCATATGTAATGACAGGGAGTGCACAATGGGTCAGCACTCTCTGTCATTGCATGCTCAGTGGCGACTGAAATGAGTGAGGAAGAGGCAAATCTGTCACTGTTTGGGCTCCCGGTACCCATGTACTAATCTGATATAGCAACGAGGGGGATGGCAGGTTGGTGTACCCAACCCAGTGTGGATGGTGTGGAGGGCACTAAACACTAGTGAAATATTAATTAACTGGGGTGAGCATAATCAGAGGGTGGGGTGACCAGACACGGGAAACAATATTAATTATTACGGGCGCAAGTGAGCAATCAGAGGGTGGGGGGGTGCCACTAAAACACCAGGAAACAATATTATAATTTTGGCTAGGCAAGTGATCAGAGGGTGGGGCTGCCACTAGACACCAGATAATCAATACAGGGTCGGCGATTAGAGTGTGGGAGTGCCACTAGACACCAGGAAACAAATTAGTATAGCAGTGATACATCCCACAGTTCATACTTTCATTCTTCTGTTTCTCTGGTGTCTAGTAGCACACCCTTGAATGAATGAATATATGAATTGCAGAGTAATTGAATAAAACGCAAAGAAATTCTGCAGAACTGACGTCTGACAGTGATCAGTTCTGCGAATTTTGTTCTGCAGTTCAATACATTACTCTCCACCGTTCATACATTTATTACATTATGGTGAATGGACAGTTGGTAGGCAGAGATCCCATGGAGGGAGCCAAACAAGCTTACATATCAAGCTAAAGGAGAAGGAATCGGGTAGTGGCACTGAGGGGGATTAGGGTGGGGAAAAGCAGGAGGGGCAGGGAAGGAAACAGGGTGGAGGTGGTCTCACTGAATGCAAGAAGCCTAGGTAACAAGTCATCTGAGCTGCAGGCCTCTTGGCAGTATGGAGGGTGGACATTGTGGCCATCACAGAAATGTGGGCCACCTAGTATCAGGACTGGGATATGGCGATCCCAGGGTATAGTTATTCAGGAAGGATAGGGATAAGGGAAAGGTGGGGGCATGGCAATCTATGTAGGGAGGGATAAGGTGTATAAGGAGGAAGGCAGAACAGAGGCCCTATGGATGTAGTTTCAAGGCCGAAAGATGGGACACTGAGGATGGGGGTAGTATACAGACCACCAGCTCAAGAGGATGACCTGGATAAAGAGTTAGCTGAGCAAATTAGAAGGGTCTGTAGGAAGGGAACACAGTGATGGTGGGGACTTCAACCTACCGGGGTGGAGTGGAGCACTCCAGCTACCATGAGTGCAAAAGAGCAGGTCATATTAGAAGCATTTCAGGACAGCGTCCTGATGCAGTTGGTCCACGAGCTGACTAGTTGGAAAACACTCTGGACCTGGTACTATCAAATGGGAGGCTGTAAGGGATCTGGGGTAGAGAACACTCTGACTGGGAGTGACCACCACTCAGTGTGGTACAAGCTCAATATGGGTAGGGAAACAAAGGTGTGGGAACCAGGGTGATTGAATTTAGGGCAGCTGGACTTTAAAATGATGGGGAAATTTTGGGGCATCTGGCGGAATTCAGTCAAGCATGGACGCTGGTTAAAATGGGACATTATTAAAAAGGTCTGACAGAGGCTACTGGGACATGTACAAGGACACAAAGTAAGAAGGGAAGAGCAAGAAGCCCAGTTGGTTGACTCAGAGGGTCATGGAAGGGTAAAGGCCAGAAGAAAGCATTTCAGAGACTCAAGAAATCATGAGGGAAGATGACAAGGATGAGTATCTGAAGAAGTCCAGGAGGTTACCAGGCTAGTCAAAGCGGCCAAGGCTTCAAGAGAGCTGAGACCCGCACAGGGTATCAAGGATGGAGAAAAGGACTCTTCAGATACATAAAGAGAAGGAAGAACAAAGACCAAATTGTGAAAATTGGGAAAGACGGAGGGGTGGGTGGAGAGGAGTGGATCAGGCAGAGGTGCTAAATGAATACTTCTGTTCTGTGTTTATGGAGGAGAAAGGAGGCAGATACCACAAGGGAGGGTGGAGTGGACTGTGAAGTGGAGGAGGGTGACTAATATAGGGATTACAGAGGACAGGGTCCTAGAAGGATTAAGGGCACTAAGTGTAGACAAGGCACGGAACCAGATGGCATTCACTCTAGGGTACTTGAACTAGTGGAGATCCTGGCAGGACCACTGGCTGACCTGTTCAATACCTCCCTGGACACAGGATGCATATCACAGGACTGGAAGATGGCCTATGTGGTGCCCATTCACTAAAGTGGCCCTAAGGATGAACTGGGCAACTACAGATCAGTGAGCCTCATGTCAATTGTGGGTAAGTTCATGGAGACGATCCTAAAAGAAAGGCTGGTGACCTTTTGGAGGATAATGTTCTCTGGGATGACAATAGCATGGGTTTGTCTCAGGCAGATCCTGCCAGACAAACCTAATTGAGTACTATGATTGGAGGACCAGGGAGCTAGACAAGGGCCATGCAGTGGATGTCCTTTATTTAGACTTCAGCAAGGCCTTTGATTCCATGCCACATGGGGGCGGGGGGTGGGAGTATATAGGGGTGGGAACAAGGATGGTCAAATGGATCAATAACTGTCTCAATGGAAGTCAGCAAAGGGTGGTAGTGGGGGAACTCTCATCCCTAGAGGGTAGTGATGAGCGGGGTACCACAGGGATGGTACTGGGACTGGTGCTGTTTGGGATGCTCATAGCTGCTATCTCACTCAGGATCACGGAGTAGGATCAGTCTGTTTGCAGATGATATGAAGATGGGAGCTGTGGCAGATGACATCGAGGGCTGGAGGGCTGCAGGAAAACTTGATCAAACTACAGGAATGGTCAGAAACATGGCAGTTGGGGTTCAACTCCAAGAAGTGCAAGGTACTGCACTTCTGGGCTAGAGACCAGGGAGAAGCTATCATCTGGGAGGGTACAGTTGGAAAGCACCAAGGAGGAAAGGGATCTAGGGTGCTATAACGGGCGTATGAACAACTCAGCTCAGTGCAGAAAGGCAGTAGCAAAAGCCAACAAGATGCCAGGGTGTATAGTGAGGGAATCTCCTCAGAAATAGGAGGTGATCCTTCCCTGTACAGGTCACTGGTCAGGCCACACCTGGGATACTGTGACAGTACTGGCACCTTTCATGAATAAGGATGTCAGATTGTTGGAGAGGGTGCAGTGGCGTGACAAAGATGATCAGGGATTGGAGGGAAAGTCATGCGAGGATAGGTTGGGCGCTAACATGTACTCCTGGAGGAGAGGAGAGGAGATGGGGATATGATCGAAACCTTTAAATACTTAAAAGGGGATAAATAAGACTAATACAGAAGGATTTTCCAAATTGGAAGAGCACGAGAGAGCACCAGCTAAGATTGGAGGAAGATTCAGGAGAAATCAGAGACATTTTTCATAAAGCGGGTGGTAGACAAATAGAATGCTCTGCCCGTGGAGGTGGTATCCTGAAGAATGGTGGGTGGTTTTAAGAGGATGGGACAGAGTGAAGGGGTGATGAAGAGGCGTGGGGAGGTGGGGCATCTATGAGTTGATGGGCTAGCTGCACAAATGGGCAGACTCGATAGACTGTGAGGCCTGTTTCAGCTGGCGCTTTCATATGTTCAGTATGTTCCATCATTCAAAGTCAGAATTTCTGCAAAAGTTGCTAATTTGATTTCCAAACTTTCATGAAGCGAAAATCCAACTTTCACACAAATTCCATTTAGAAGTATTTTTTCACATAGCTGTAACCTGCACTGATTAAAGAGGACTTGAGGCAGAATCTGAACTGGTCAATTGTTGGCACAAAAAGACCAGTGGATCTCAACTTCTCCACTTCTAGGAGACAAGCTAAAACCTCAGCAAGGTTGACAAAGATTGCAGTAGTGATGTGTCTCTGCTATAACCCAGTAAGGATGGAGTCAGTAACACACAGTAGGGAGGTACAGTGAGTGGTTCATTCAGAAACCAGACTGGAAAGGAGAGAGGAAGTTAATGGACTAAAGTTGGAGATCTGAGAATATACTAGTTTTCTTGTAACTTAACAAGAGTAGGAGATGGGAAACAGGATATTTGTTGCCAGTGGAGGTAGGGTCACCACTGTTGTGAAGCAGGAGGCCTTGGGGAACAGTGGAAAGGGAGCAGGAAAGAGTAAGCAGTAAAGGCTACAGGGATAGCAGGAACAGAGAGGTGGATTAGTTTAGGAACAATTTAACATTAAAATATTAACTATTGCACAATCATAACTTTCAGTTATTAAATGAATAAAACATTTTCACACAATCCTTGGGAACAGTAGGTCATGTCAATGGATGAAATTTCTTAAGTGATATAAGAGCCAAACAAAATTGGAACAAGTTGCTAAAGTGAAACTTCATAAAAGAACCTCTGATCCTCAGAACATTTTGGCATGCCTGTACTGACCTGCCTAACCCTTCAAAGCAACCCTACCTAACACGCTTCAGGCTGTAAAAGTCTTTATTTTCATTCATACCACAGTGATTCATACCTTGATTTACAAGTTCTGTTAAGTTACTAGGTCTTACATCAGCAAAAGAGCTTTTCCCATTTGCTATTCGTCCATCTCTAACTTTAATTACCAAGTACTACAATTTTGACAAGAAGTATACTGGCTGTGCAGGGCTGGTCTTCGACATAATTGCACTTCAAGCAGGCACACTACTGAGGCCCCTAACCCTACTTTCCTGAAACCGACATCCACAAATATTGCAAGAGTGCTTGAGACAAGAACAGTAGCAGCAATGCAGTTGTTTTACATGGCGCTTTTATGCATTCAAGAGGACTTCTGCTCCTAGTTTTTATAAATGCATATGATGGACCCAGAGTTTCTTCTGACCTTAAATTACTGTGTTACTAAGTTACTATGATGGTGGTTTAAATGGCAGAACTCTAACTTGCTAGCTTCAGTTACAGCTTTAAATGTGGTGGTGGGTGGGGGCACCAGGGTTTTTCCTTGAGTCCCTCTATTCATTCTGCCAGTCTGCCATTTGGTTTTGCTGTATCCCGTGAGCAACCTTATGGTATTATGGCTTAGAAAATGAGCTCATAATTTTCCAGTCTCTGATTAGCTGATTGGCTGGGCACATTGCCAAGGTGGGCAATATGACAACAGAGATTTGAAAAACAAAGTCCCTGTGCTAAGTGCCATAGTACATATATCAGTGGCCACATAGATTTAAAAAGATGAATAGCAGCCATTTTTGTCCCTCAGTTACTGAGAGATTGTGAGCACCCCACACCAGCTGCAGCTCTTCTATAACAGTCTTGTGTCACAGAAACTGTATCTTGTTTTTAGCTTAAATGGTCTGCACATCATTCTAAACCTTGTAGTTCACAATGTCAAAATCAAAGTTAACATTAGCACCATCATGCTCACACCTAACGACTGAGTCATCCGTCCATGGCCACTCTGCTATCATCCCGATCCCCACTGCCACCACCCAACTGAAAATTAAAGTGACTAATATTTTTCTCATAAAGTATGCCCTTCTTGCTGCACACACTTTTGCTTCTTTTTTTTAATGTGAGCTCTGCAAGCATAGAGTTAATCGCGGGCATCTCTTGCCTCGTCCCTTTTAAAGAGGTGGCCAGGCAGAGGCAGCATGCAGTAGTTCTGCCATCTCTACTGCTTACAGTCACTACTCACCAGCCATGGCTCTCACCCATAAATGAAGCAATAACAATCAACACACATCAAAAAGCAATGTTAGCACTGCTGCTGCTATCAGTCTTTCACTTGCTCCAGTCTTTCTGACCATGCTCATTCCAGGCACTTGGTCAGATTTCTGAAGCAGTGACAGCAACCGCGACTTCTGGGTCAGACTCCAACAGCACTGTGCTCACTATCTGTACTGACTGTTTATAACAGCCATCTAGGAAAAGAAAAAAAGAATGCAAGGCTACTGTATGTGGAAGAAAAAAACCACAGGGCTACTCTGTGTGTGTGTGTGTGTGTGTGTGTGTGTGTTGAGGGGCAGTAGAATAAAGCAGACAAAAGCCAGTGGGGAGGGTGCTTAAGTAACAGGAACATCAAGGCTTGCCACTACACAAAATATAACAGCGCCCTCTTGTGTCAATGACAGCAATAAAGGGACTAATTTGCATAAAATGTTTTGTTTACTAAAATAAGTAGTTACAGTAATTGTTTTTAATTTTAAACTTGTTTCCTAATATGCAGCCTAAATCCCATTTCTAAGCATAATGATACCTCAGGTGTGGGTGGCATGGGCTATACTGGACCTTCCAGGGTATAAGGCCCTCTGCCTGCAGCCTCATACCTCATTACACCCCTGGGCTGTCCGGTATAGCCCAACACCATCCACCCTCTTGGTTATTACTGCCTGCATAATTCTAGATATTTCAGCTCAGCAAAGAGATGCCCTTTGCAATTTCAACAAGGCACACTGAGTTAAAAGAAACATTTAAATTTCATAGATTGATGTCGTACTAGCTGTCTCTGGCGGACCATCATCAGCCACCGGAGCTGGCCGGTACCTACAGCTGGTTTGACTAATTACACAAATCTGAAGAACGCTGAGGCCTGCTGGCTTCTCTAATAATAGGTTACATTTTGCCAGGTAAACTAATCTTGTTTTGTTGTTGTTTGCCAAAGGTCAATTGCTACTGGCAAATAATGTGGTATTAGTTTTAATTGCTGTATTTACGTACAAGGAAAGGGAGATAATTGAATTAGAGAATAATTTTATTGCATGGATGGTAATTCAAGTGCAATAAAAGACACAAACTCACACACTGACCTTTAGTGCGGTATCAAGTTTACTTAGCTACGACAGCTCAGCTGTGATGCAACAACTTGTTTGCAGGGGAATCATGCCTTTATTCATTTTATGTTCGCCCTTGTGCTTGTGCAAAGTGAACATATTGGTATGATAGTGGATTCTGAGAGGTGTGTCTGTGTCACGCCAGTGAAGGGAAGTCTGCAAGGGCTCGACAGTGTCAGACCAATTATCAGCCAGGCTGATCATGACACTGTTCTGGTCTTGCTGGGTGGAAACATCGTGTACTGTAGTTCAAAGAAAAGAGCAGCCTGAATCATGGGGTGGCTTTTTCCTCTTGATCTGCATAAGCTGCCCACCTAGCAGAGCTGATCAGCGTTATGATCAGTCTGCTGTTCCTCCCCAATGTAAAACAATCCCTCCCTTACTTTGCCAACAATCCCTCCCTCCCCATTACATAGATACTGTACATATATAGATACATAGAATGTGACAGCAGATAAGGGCTGCTGGGCCCACCCAGTGTGCCCATTTGTTTTTCACTTTTTTCTTTTTTTTTTCTTTTTTCAGACTCTACTTAATCCACGTTGCAGTCTCTTCGCCCCATTACCTTACCCCCATGATTCCCTTATGCATGTTGCAGGAATATTTGAATACCCACAACCTCCGCTGGAAGACCATTCCAGGTACCCACCACCATTTCTGTGAAAAGTACTCCTCACAGCCCTCTGGAATGTACCCTTTACAACTTTATATTATACTTCTTTTTATAGAGCACCTCTTTCTCTGAAATATACTCCTTCCAGTACCTTATTAACCCCATAAGGTATTTAAAGGTTTCTCCATATCCCCTCTCCCTCCTCTTCTCCTTCAGGGTGTACATATTTAGCTCCTTTAATCTTTCCTCGAGGGTTATGTTGCAGACCCTGCACCATTTTGGTAGCCCTCCTCTGGACCTCCTCCAGTCTATGTCCTTTTGAGATGTGGTCACCAGAACTGTACACAGTACTCAAGTTGGGTTCTTACCACTGGTTTATATAAGGGCAGAACCCCTATTTATTCCTGCTGACGATACCCTTCCTATGCACCTCAGCATCCCACTAGCCTTTCTGACTGCTTTGTCACACTGCCTGACCACCTTTAGGTCATCCAGTATGATTATCCTTGATCTCTTTCCTGTTTGGTCTTTGTCAGTATCACTCTGCCCATTTCGTACTCCTCTCCCAGGTTCCTATGGTCTAGGTGCTTTATTTGCACTTCTTTGTATTAAAACCAGCTGCCATATCTTTGACCATTTTTCCAGTCTTTTAGATCCCTACAATCCTTTCTACCAACCCCCAGAGTGTTTACTCTGTTACAGATCTTGGTGTAATCTACAAAGAGGTGGGCCTTACCTTCCAGTTCTTCCACTACGTTGTTATAAAAACATTGAAGAGGATCAGTCCATGGTACTGTTGTTTCCCTTCTTAATTTCCTACACCAGGTTGCCAAATCACAGGTACCAGGTGGCTAGTACCCCCTGCCCGTTTCACTGTGCAACAATGTGGAGCCTACCCCCAGTGCCGCCAAACATAACACCAGCACCGGGTGCCCAATCTCCAGTGTCAGTACTTGAAATAAAGCAAACATCCTCATAGTCTTTATTTATTTTATTTTTAAACATACTGTAAAAAAGAAAACCATCCATCGATGTCTGTTGCCACTGCCAGCACACTTCCGCCATTACCCTCCCCTGTCTGACCCTTCCACTCAGTACCACTCCCCACACACACCCCTTACTTTTAATTTTCTGACACCTGGGTGCTCAATCCCTGGTGCCAAATAGTATCCTCACCCCATCTGTTTCACTGTGCAACACTGGGGAGCCCAACCCCGCTGCCTCCAAACATAACACTAACACTGGGGTGCCCAATCCCCAGTGTTGGTACCTGAAATCAAGAAAATTATCCCTCATAGTCTTTTTTAAATTTTATATGCCCTGTAAAAAAGAAAATTGTCCATCAAGTCTGTTGCCACTGCCGGCACACCATCACCATTACCATCCACCCACCCCACCCTCCTAATCAGTACCCACTCCCATCCCATCACCCTTACTTACCTACCAGTGGTCTGATGCAATAATCCTCTCTCGAATGGAAACATATCTTCAGTCTTCAATGCCAGACCAGGAACTGAGGAAATAATATATGCAGTTCAATGGATTTCAATGGATTTTGGATTTGTCCTCATAACTTGGTTATATCCCCCATATACATTTTATCCTCTGGGTGTGCCACAGGTGGTTTCTCAGCCCTGTCCCTGTCTCCATCACCCAGTAACTGCCTCCCTGACTACCAAGCCCTATATCCACCAGGGATTGCCCTCTGTGGTGGGGATGGGAAGGAGGGCCATTGTCTCCACCCAGAGACCCAGCATCCAAATTTGTGGGTCAGTGAACCCGGTAACAGTGTGGGGGTGCAGATAGGTGAACAAAGCTTCACAGCCTGCAAACACCATTTCCCACTTTCTCCCCTCCATCCCTGTATGTAGAGGCGTATGTTACAACTGCAGCCTCCCTTAATGTTGCTCAAGCTGCTGACACTAACTCCAGGCCTGAGGACAGCTGAAGACTGAGTCAACAATGCTCCCCCAGGAGAGGAGAGCTGTCCTCTGGATGTTCAATCCAGTACCTTCCCATCTGACCTCCAGCGACATGAGCTTGCTCCAGAATCCAGGGCACCTGCATGGCGAGAGGTAAGGCACATAATGCCTCAGCCCTCTGCTCCACAAGGGCTCATAACTTGGTCATTTTTCAGTTTTCCCCACATTTTCAACATGGTTTTTATTGGGACCCTACGATGGTGAAATTATACAAATCCGTCCCGAAAGGTGGTTTGGTGGTCACTGCACAAAATCACCTTTTGGGCAGGAATTAAAGTCTTCTCCACCCTTGTTAATGAGATGGGGTCATAAAATGCTATGTTGAACATTTAGATAAAAATATAAAAAACAATAAAGTTATGCTCTCAGAAGGTTAAAATGTTTAACGACACTTGTAATTGGGGAAGCTGATGGAGTCTCTGCTTAAGTAGATGGTAGTGAAGTTCCTGGAGTCAAGCAGTGCAAAAGACCCAAGGCAGCATGGATTCACTGAGGAAAGGTCCTGTCAGACTAATCTTATTGATTTCTTTGACTGGGTGACCAGGGTGATGGATCAGTGGGGAAGCGGTGGATGTGGTCTACCTGGATTTCAACAAGGCCTTAGACATTGTTCTGCATAGAAGGTTGCTTAACAAATTGGAGAATCTGGGTGTGGGCTCTAAAGTCATAAAATTGGTTGGAAACTGGCTAAAGGGAGGACCCAGAGGGTGGTAGTAAATGGCATAAAATCTGAAGAGGGGAGGTGACCAGTGGGGTGCCACAGGGATCAGTGCTGGGTCCAGTCCTATTCAATGTCTTCATAAGCAACATTGCAGAAGGACTGGAGGGGAAAGTATGCCTGTTTGCAGATGACACCAAGATCTGCAACAGACCCGACACGCAGGAGGGCTAGATAAAACAGAAATGATCTAAGACTTCTTGAGGAATAGTCAAGGGTTTAGCAGTTGGGTTTCAATAAGAAGTGCAAGATTATGCACCTGGGACACAGAAACCCAAGAGAGAATACAGGATGGGGACAGGTTCTAGCCACCACAAGTCAGGAAAGAGACCTGGGGTTATCATATCCAATGTCCCAAGTTGTCCAAACAATGTAAAAGCAGTGGGAAAAGCAAACAGAATGCTGGGGTGCATAGGAAGGGCATAACCAGTAGAAGGAGTGAAGTGGTGATGCCACTGTATAGATCACTAGTAAGGCCTCATCTGAATCCTGTGTCCAGTTCTGGAGACTGTATCTCAGGAAGGACATAGACAGAATGGAAGCAGTCCATAGAAGAGCAACAAAATGATACATGCACTGCACCACAAGCCTTATGAGGAAAGACTCAAGGAACTTAACAACTATTCATTGGAAGACAGAAGGGAGAGGGATATGATGGAGACTTTCAAATACCTTAAAGAAATAAACAGGGTACAGGAGGAGCATATTTCAGAGAAGAAAGTACACAAGGACAAGGGACATAACATGAGGTGGGAGGGAAGCTTGGTAGCATGCTGGAAGTATTTTTTCACAGAAAGGGTGATGGATGCATGGAACAGCCTACCAGTGGAGGGTGGAAGTGAAAACAGTACAGGGATTCAAAAAGCATGGATAAGCATAAAGGCACCCTGCTGTACAGCACAGCAGGAGAAAGGCACTCCAGATAAGAGTAGGGATTGCCAAACCAAGTAGGAAAATGGGCTGACTAGGTGGACGGTTCATCCTTATCTGCCATCATCTTCTATGTCTCTATAATTTTCAATATTTTGACCCCAAATTTTCAACACAGCCATTTTTCACAACACTTCATGAACACAACAACTGTCATTTTCAAATCCTGGTCTAAATGTGCTTTCACCTTGTGGCATGATATGATGTTTCATTCACTGTTTTATAAATATCTATCATGTTCAGAAGGAGTGGTTATAAAAGACTATGGTGAACATTTTGGGTCAAAATATGAAATGCAGTAAGTTATGAAGAAATGTTTAATTGTTCCAATATTTACTCATAACTGTATTTTACGGAATTTGGGCTCTATATGTTCAAAAATCCTTGGTTACCACTTTTCCTGACCATGACAGGTGTCATTTTCAAATCCCTCTGAACTTGTTTTCATAGCTGTACTGCAAAATACCTTTCGGATGGGATTTAAAAGATTCCACCTGTCTTGATCATAATGTCAGGCCACAAAAGAGTGATGGAAATTTGGGGTCAAAATGTGGGAGCCTACTGAACATTTAGATACTGCCTCCTCAGCTGGCCTATCCTGGGTAAATATGATCTAAAAATGTGTAAAAGCAGGACACCACTGAATATGAGATATTGCATCTCATCTGGTCTATCCTGGGTAAATGTATAGTAAACATGTATACAAGCAGGATCCCATACAACAGCAATGCAAGTGGCGGACATTCAGCCTTGACAAATGCTTGTCTCAACTGGTTGCATGGAAGCTCCAAGAAGTTAATGACTTGCTGTGGGTTCCACAGTGAGTAAGTAGTTGTGGTGGCATTTGAACCAGGGTCTCCTGTTTCCTAAGCATGTGCTGTAGCCACTGCATCACACCTCTGTTCTGTTAATTTATGTGTAACTGCCTACCAATCACTGGTAGTTGTGTAGATGGGAGTCCTCCTATAGTGTGTTTATAATTATAACCAAAATATATACTTTCTCTAAGTAATGAGTACTCAGTTGCTGTTGAAATGTAATGCTCATTTCATATACTATCTCTCAACATGCTTTACAAAGTAAATAAAAGCCTGTATGAGAGACAATGTGTTACTGATGGCATATCCAACAGCTTAATTTTGGGCCCGCACTATTAACTCTATTTAATAATTTTTGTCATAATGTCTGGAAAGAGTTTCACATACACGTGTACAATTATAATGCGATATACTGTGAGGGATTACACTATAACTTAAGTACACAAAAAACTACAGCAAGGCTTTACCATACTGTAATTATAATTTTAAACAATTGACATGTACCCACTGATCTCACTTTCTATAGTGAATTCACTCTGTGCAGATTGTTACTTTTGAACTTCTGTACTATATTGTACTGTAACTATGCTGGTTTTGGGGTGTTTTGTTTCTGGGTATCACTGAAAATGAGGCTTGTCTTAATTACATAGTTTTTATTAAACAGCTAGATATGCTAGACATAAAATTCCTATTTTTGGGTACAACTTAGGAGAGTACAAGTTAAAATCAAAACAGTGCGTATAGGGTTGCAAATGCAGAGCAACTGAATAATAGGCACAAACCACATACATAAATTACAAACTACAACCTGAGCAACTTCTTGATGTAACCTGCTAATAAATAATAAATTAATAAAATAACTTTTTTCAATTTTCATTTTTATTCCCTCCTCACTGTAGGCCCCTATTGGCTCTCCCAACCCATCACCTGACAACTCTGGGACTTACCTGAGGGGCTACCATCCCTCCCACAGATTACCCCTGTGGCAGGGCCATCGAGGTCCCCCAAGCTCCTGCAGAAGCCACACTCAGTCAGCAGTCCCCTTGCCCATTAGGAAGTGTGGGGCCTGCGAGGTGCTGTGAGGAGTCATCCTGCCTTTGACACTGTTTTCTCTACTGTTCGGGATCCCAACCTACAGGCACTCCATGGAGGTAGTGGTCTGACACCTGCACATCAGAGGATGTGTGGACATACACCATCAGGGAGCATCCCCCACCCACAACTGCTGCCCAACCATGCTGCCACTTATGCTCACCTGGGGTGATGTGGCAGACCAGTCTGCCCACCCTCCCTGGAGGAGAAGGAGGAGAGTGTCCACCAGGACTCTTAGTCCACCTCCCCTGACCAATCCCCAAGTGGCCCAGGCTCATTCCTGAACCTGGATCACTGGCACGTCGTGGTGATGCATGGATGCCTCTTCTCTGCACCAGCTGTCACACGCTTGTTATTGAATAAGAAAGATCTTACATTGTTTGGTTGTTGTCTTCTTTCTTTCTAAACTTTTATTTTATCAGACTTTTAGACAATACACACCTCATTCAACCATTTGGTCAAATACATTACAAAAGGAAAGATCATTGAAAAGAGGAAAAAATACAGATGTCCTTTAAGATTAGATTTCAAATTCATATTATTTAGTATAATACTGTCAGTAAAGTAGAAAAGATTCCAGATGGATTAACACTGAAAAATTAACTACATGACCCCCAAAATGTTATCCACATGTAAAAGAGCTGGACATATCAAGGCTGCTTCACACATAAACATAACTACAATCTATCTTTTGAGGATTACTCAATTTACTAAACCAAACAATAGAAACACTCTGGATACAGGAGTTGATACCAGCCCATTTACAGAAGAAAGGGTTCTGAAAGAACTCTTAAAACTGAAGGTGGACAAGGCAATGGGGCCTGATGGGATTCATCCCAGAATTCTAAAGAACTAAGGGTAGAACTAGTGACACCACTGACTACCCTCTTCAACAAATCATGGGAGGATGGGGTGGTACTTGAGGACTGGAGGAGGGCAGATGTGATTCCACTTCACAAAAGTGGGAGCAGGGCAGAAGCAGGAAACCACAGACCTGTTAGTTTAACCTCAGTGATAGGGAAAATGATGGAATCACCTCTGAAGGAAAGAACTGTCGAGTACCTAGAGGCCAGAGGGCACAGGACCCAAGGCAGCATGGATTCACAGTGGGAAGGTCATGTCAGATGAACCTAATAGATTTCTTTGACTGGGGACCAAAGTAGTAGATCAGGGAGGGGCTGTGGACATGGCCTACCTAGACTTTAGCAAGGCATTTGACACAGTCCCACACAAAAGATTAATATACAAGTTAGCCAGCCTGAGAGTGGTTCCCAAGATGGTAGCCTGGGTAAAGAATTGGCTGGAGAACAGGACACAGAAGGTAATAGTAAACGGAGTCCACTCTGAAAGAAAGGGGTTACTAGTGGGGTACTGTAGGGTTCAGTACTAGGACCGGTCCTCTTCAATGTCTTTATAAGTGACATTGCAGAGGGACTGGAAGGAAAAGTATGTCTCTTTGCAGATGACACAAAGATCTGCAACAGAGCTGATACACAAGGTGGGGTGGAAAGGGTGAGAAGGGACTTGGCAAGGTTGGAGGAATGGTCAAATGTATGGCAGCTTAGATTCAAAGCTATAAAGGGCAAGGTAATGCACTGGGAAACAAAACCCAGGAGAAGAGGCACACAATGGGGGTGAGATACTAACAACAACAAAAATGGAAAGGGACCTAGGGGTAGTCACATCAGATGACCTAAAAGGTGGGCAAGCAATGTGAGAGGGCAGTAAGAGGTCTGGGGGATAGTTGGATGCATGGGGAGAGGCAGCACCAGTAGAAACAGGAAGTTGTCATCCCTCTGTACAGACAGCTGGTGAGACCCCATCTGGAGTTCTGCATGCAGTTCTGGAGACCCAGTCTCCAAAGACAAACAGGATGGAGGCAGTCCAGAGGAGGGCAACTAAAATGGTGCTGGGTTTCTACCAGAAGACATATGAAGAGAGACTTAAGGAGCATAATATATATAGCCTCGAGGAAAGGAGGGAGAGGGGGGACATGATAGAAACTTTCAAGTACCTCAAGGAATCAACAAAGTTGAAGAGGGTTGCATCTTTCAGAAAAAGAGGTGTGCAAGAACAAGGGGCACAATTTGAAGATGGGGGTGGCTCAGAGGTAATGTAAGGAGTATTTTTTCACAGAGAGGGTTGTGGATGCATGGAATGGCTTCCGAGGAGGTTCATGGAGTCAAAACAGTGGTGTAATTCAAGAATGCATGGGACAGTCATAAGGCAATTCTAGGGGGTGGGGTAGGAAGAAGTAGGTTGTTGGTTAACTAGGATCTGCAGCTTATCCATTAGGTAGGGAAATGGGAAGACTGGGTTGGCCAAGCAGTCCTTATCTGCCATCAAATTCTATGTTTCTATGTTTTTTATTACTTAGAACTAGGACACATTATGAAACTTTAACAATGCTACTTTACTTAGTAAAGAAGAAAACTGAACAGATTAACACAAGAACAACTATTAAATGTGAAGCACACATTAAGCATGGGGCTTAATGTTAAGCTGCCGCCTTTAAAAGCACTTAGAACATGCATGTATCTAATTGTTGCACCGCAGTTAGACGCATGCCTGTCAGTCAGAGAATTTGCCAGTTCGGTGGGCCATCTTGTGAAGGGTACAAATTGA